>OY856186.1:452253067-452651874 GCA_963693315.1 Diogma glabrata | reverse complement strand
TCCATTTTTTCGAACATGAGATATGAGTTAAGAGAGCTTTCATGAAGTGATACCTTGTTGACGTCTAACGGTTATTATTATGTTTCATACAATTTCCCTCACTTCTTTGAGTAAATATTTTCGATTCAATATAAAGTTTTGGACCGAAGTACAGACAACCACGTGTGATTTATGGTCCCTACTCTCTTGCTTTTATAGTTAATTCATAGACGTAGTTGCATTAAAACAAAAATATTTGCTTGTGTAGTAATGCTTTTATGATATCTGGATGGTCGTTTTGTTGTGTTTTCTCACTCAATTTTTCTTAATTTTCTCACGTGGAGACAATTAATAAAAGTCTACAAAAGTCCCACACTTAAATTTCTCCTTTATTTATCAAAATTAACAAACAATATTTTTTACATAAGCGAATGCAAGACAAAAATATATAGACTTATACAAACAGACTTAAAATATCATGTTAAAACCTCACGTGATAAAACACAACAAAAAAATGACCATCCTGTTTAGTTATTTATTAAATTCATCCCTAGTTAAAGAAACGAAAACATCTAATTCAGAGAAGACAAATGTAACAAAAATCACCATCACAGAGATTAATTGTTTTTACAAATTTAAACTGCCACATAATGAAATAGATAGCAGATAGCGAGTTACTCAAATACAGTCACATTTTAATGTGAGAATGTCAGTAAAAAATTAACTAAAGGAAGGTATAATAGTGTATTTTCAAACTCAGCGTTTGTGTAGTGAAAATTTAAAAAAATGAAGTTTATTGTGATATTCGTAGTAAGTGTTTTTGGTTTCACTTCTAAACAAACCGTAAAAAGTGAAAAAATATTAGCAATTTTTCCAACACCATCAAAATCTCATTGGCTTCTAGCCCAACCGTTAATGCAGGAGCTAGCTAAGTCTGGTCATCATATTACTGTCATTTCTGCATTTCCATTGAAAAATCCTCCAACAAACTATCGTGATATTTCAATTACTGAAATACTTGGAGATTTTCAACAAGATCGGTTACTACTATTAAAAAGTGTTACTTGGAATCCGTTGTTAAAAATGAACAAAGCGTTTGCTCGTGGTGTTCAATTTGGAAATTTCACATTAAACCATCGAAATGTACAAACGCTTTTAAAATCCAATGAAACGTTTGATTTGATATTTTTAGAAATATTTTTAAATGAAGCAATGTTAGGATTTGGACACCATTTTAATGCACCAATTGTTGGAATGTCAACAGTTGGCAGTACAAGATGGATTGCAGATATGCTAGGAACCCCATTACCACTTTCATATATACCAAGTATTTATCTTGATTTAACTAACAAGATGAGTTTTGCTGATCGCATGTATAATCTGTTTGGTGTAACAACTGAATATTTATTAAGAAAGTTTTTTGTTTTAAAAATACAAGTAAATAAAATGCATTTATCGTTCAATAAATTATTAATCTCTTAACTGTTATTGTAGGAAGAATTATATGAAAAAAACTTTCTCGATCCAAAACCATCGTTCGATTATACATTGAAACATTCGCTATCAATCGGATTAATAAACAATCACTTTTCGTTTACTTTTCCACAACCAATGCTAGCAAATAGTATAGACGTTAGCGGAATGCATATCAATTCAAACCCAGATCCTCTATCCGACGATATGAAAAAATTTATTGAATCATCTGAACATGGAGTTATCTATTTTTCAATGGGATCGAATTTTGCTCCATCAACCATACCAAAAGAAAAATTAAATCAAATTTATAATGCATTGATAAAACAAAAACAAAAAGTAATATGGAAATGGGACGCTCCCGAATCATTTAACAAGCACAAAAATATATTAATTGATAAATGGTTCCCACAAGATAGTATTTTATGTCACTCAAACGTGGTTCTGTTTATAACACATGGAGGTTTGTTAAGTTTTTCGGAGGCAGTTTATTTTGGAGTGCCTTTATTAGGAATACCAATTTTTGGTGATCAGTATATGAATATGGCAAGAGTTGTGGCAAATGGATTAGGGTTACGTTTATATTATCAGAATATAAGCGAAGAATCATTAGATTGGGCATTAAGTGAAATTTTAACAAATAAAAAGTAAGTGAACAAATTATTTACTGACGTATTAGTAATTTACTTATCGAGGGTTGAAAATAGAAGATGTCCCCCGCACTCTACCTATAAGGACTTAATCCGTATTTGGCTTATAAATGATTGTAAAGATATTGATATTTTTAGCAACATCTGACAACTTAATCACATAAGTTTGAATTAAAATTGGGTGATCTTGTTAAATCAAATTTAGATTTATCTGTTTAGTATAATTAAGCTGCTAATTGGAAACCATACCTTTGCAAAATCATAAGAAACATAAAATTTGTAAAACTCAGTACATATGTCACAAAATATTTGTTGAAGGATAAAACGTTGTATTGCTTTCGTGTTTAATGAATTTTATTTTCTCACAAGTTTGCAATGCTCGCTCGTAGACAATACAATACTTACTTGTACAATACTCGCATTGTAAACTTTTGTTCGAAAATTTTTATCCTTAGTTTTACCCAATGAAATTCTCTAAAATGTAATGACTTCATTCAATTTCACCAATAAAATTTGAATTATACTAATAACAAATATTTATACGTCTGGCCTACTGGGATATTAAAAATTATCAAATAGTTTTTGAAATAATTAACTGATATCGCAGTAGGCCAACGTATAATTCATAAAAATATATAAAGAAATGAAAAATGGCAAAAAATTTTCTAAACGAATTCCCCTTGTTCGTTGATAAATTCTCATAATTTTTTGGAAAATTCCTTAAGCAAGTGGTATATTGATAATAGCACGAGGCCTACCGCCTCGTGCTATTATCGATATACTTGCTTGAGGAATTTTTCAAAAAATTATAAGAAATATCACATTCACCACCCTTGGGAGATTACTACTGAAAATGTTTTGCCTTAGTTTTATTTTAATTCAAACCAATGAAATTCTCTAAAATGTAATGACATCATTTAATTCCACCAATAAAATTTGAATTATACTAATAACAAATATTTATACGTCTGGCTTACTGGAATATTAATAGGATATTATCAGTTGTAATTTCCCAAGGGCGGTGATAATTCAAAATAATTTTTTGCCAAAAATTTCGAAAGCAAATATATTGATAATAGTACGAGGCCGTAGGCCGCGGGCTTTTATCAACACCACTTGCTTGAGGAATTTTTCAAAAAACTATGAGAATTTATTAACGAACGAGGGGAATTCGTTTAGTAAATTTTTTGCCATTTTTCATTTATTTATATATTTTTTATGAATTATACGTTGGCCTACTGTGATATCAGTTAATTATTTCAAAATTAGATTGATAATTTTTAATATCCCAGTAGGCCAGTCGTATAAATATTTGTTATTAGTATGATTCAAATTTTATTGGTGAAATTGAATGATGTCATTACATTTAAGAGAATTTCATTGGTTTAAATTAAAATAAAACTAAGGCAAAACATTTTCAGTAGTAATCTCCCAAGGGCGGTGATATTTCTCATAATTTTTTGAAAAATTCCTCAAGCAAGTATATTGATATAGCAAGTATATACTATAGTTTGTTAAACATCTCAACAATAAAATACTATTAACTGATTAGTTAGGAATAAAATATTATATGTACAAATCTTGATAGATAAATAACCCTGTAACTCGTGCTTTACAATCCCTTAATATCTCTTAGTCCTCGGCGGAAATGAAAAAGTATTTACCTCGGTATGCTATTGTCATTTATCTTTGAAATTATTATCTGAAAACTAAATAAAAATTTGAAGACAGGCACTTTTAATAACCCTTTATCTATTTTATTTTAGATACAAAAACAATGCAGTACAAGCAGCCATCCGATATCGTGATAGGCCGCAAACGCCTTTGGAAACTGCAAAATACTGGGTAGAATATGCGATAAGAAACAAAGGAGCTTCGCACATGCGATCGTCGAGTCAAGATTTGTCATTTATCGAATATCATATGATTGATGTTTGGTTGACAATTAGTGGATTTTTATTGTTCATGACTGTATCAATTTGCATCATAGTCAAGATTATTACGCTTAAAATAAAACAATACGCTATAAATACGATAAGAAAAAAGAACGAGTAGTTTGAATTTTGTTAATTAATTATTACAACAATAAATTTGTAAAAATGTTATTGGATAATGCATTCCTATGATCGATATGTTTTAATAGATCGATATGTTTGTTTATAACTATAAACTAATCTTTTTGGGACGAGAAGATCAATTTCCATTGCATTTACAAGCACACCTAGTGAACACAAGACGTAAATATGACATCACACAGAGGTCATATTACATATATATGTGATGTAATTGTTACGTAAATTTGACATAAAACAGACACTCGTCATGACTATAACCTGGTATCATCTATATGAGGCTTTCATGACATCACACTGATCTTAAATTTGACTTTGATATGATGTCATGATTGGGTCTTAAATATGACCTTATTATGATTTTGTTAAATTTCACTAGAGGTAAGATTACTAGAGTAATAGAGTAAAGATTTATTGAAGATTTTATTTAATTATAAAATTTAAATTTAATTTGACAGAATACTTGATTTTGATGTATTCCTATATAAAATAATTATAGCAGTAACTCTACCTTCTAAAATAATGTTGTTTTTCTAATTTTAACTGTAAATGTTCTAAAGAAGACAAATCTTAACAATCAGTTGTTGAAAATTGGCCCGCTATATCCACTGCGATCCTTTCAAATGGAGCGCCTACATTGTATTACTTCATTTACCCATGACTTCTTACCGCCTCACATTTATCGCATTTTTGACACCACTCTACAATTAATTGCCGAGTCCCTGGCCAGTAAGACCGTTGTCGAAGAGTTTGTTCAAGTTACGTAGAACCTGAGTAATATTTAAATTTCTAGGCTACTGTGTTTTTAATTCAAACATACTATCACGTTTGATTCGCAATTACTTCATGTTAAAAAATGAAACTTCAACTTCTAAAAATATTTCTTATCCTGTCTATTTTATAATCTAAGGTCTATAATCAAATAAAAGATTTTTGTTTTTAGTTTTCGAAATATAGTTAATTAGATTCTATCTTATTGGATAAGACGAACGCTCGCTAAACGCAATAAATTTGATTACTTTTGTGCGTGTGCAAACCATATTTTTAAATTATGAGAACCCTTTATTTTTATCGGACTTTAAAGTTCTTTTTATATTAAGCTCAAAATTCAAATAGACAACAAGTTTATTATACTTTAAATACAGAAACAACAAGTGTCACAGTATATAGTGCAAAATAAAATGAAATATTTGGTTTCATTAACTCTTAGTATAGTTTTATTCGCTTCAAAATTGAATGTAAAAAGTGAAAAAATATTAGCAATTTTCCCAACGCCGTCAAAATCTCATTGGATTCTAGCCCAACCGTTAATGCAAGAGCTAACAAAATCTGGTCACCATGTAACTGTTATCTCTGCATTTCCTTTAAAACATCCACCACGAAACTATCGTGATATTTCTATTACTGAAATGCATGAACATTTTCAAGACGGTTCAGAAAAACGTTTAAAAAGTTCAAATATTAATTTTTTTCTGAAAATTTATGGTATGTTTGTACGGTGCGTTGAAATGGGGAAATATACGTTAAATCATCAGAAGGTGCAAACACTTTTAAGATCCAATGAAACGTTTGATTTGATTTTTTTAGAAATATTTGTAAATGAAGCGATGCTAGGATTTGGGCATCGTTTTAATGCACCGATCGTTGGAATGTCAACGTTTGGTAGTACAAGCTGGATTGCCGATATGTTGGGAACACCATTACCACAGTCGTACGTTCCAAGTATACATCTTGCATTAACTAGTAAAATGAGTTACTCTGATCGAATATATAATACATTTGGCAATACTGTCGAATATTTTGTAAGAAAATTTTTTGTTTTGAAATTGCAGGTCCTATTGATTATTTTATTGCCATCAATAAATTATTAACTTTTAGTTTTGTTATTGTAGAAGAAATTATATGAAAAAAATTTTCCTGATCCAAAACCATCGTTCGATTACGCATTAAAACATTCGCTTTCAATCGGATTAATAAACAATCACTTTTCATTCGACTTTCCACAACCAATGCTAGCAAATAGTATAGAAGTTAGCGGCATGCATATCAATTTAAACCCAGATCCGTTATCAAATGATACGAAGAAATTTATTGAATCGTCTGAACATGGAGTTATTTATTTTTCAATGGGATCGTATTTTAATACCTCATCGATACCACGGGAAAAATTAAATCAGTTTTACCGTGTGTTGACAAAACAGAAACAAAAAGTGATATGGAAATGGGATACTCCTGAATTGTTTGACAAACATGAAAATATTTTAATTGATAAGTGGTTCCCACAAGATAGTATTTTATGTCACTCAAATGTGGTTTTGTTTATAACACATGGAGGTTTGTTAAGTTGTACGGAAGCAGTTCATTTTGGAGTACCTTTATTAGGAATACCAATTTTTGGTGATCAGCATATGAATATGGCAAGACTTGCAGCAAAAGGATTAGGATTAAGTCTCAATTATCAGAATATTAGTGAAGAATCATTAGATTGGGCATTAAATGAAATTTTAACAAATAAAATGTAAGTAAATTTAATAATTATAGAGCTAAACAAGAATTTGATTTAAACTGAATTTTTGAAACTTACTGACCATGAGTTTACAATTTATTTCAAGTTACAAAATCAAAGCAGTACAAGCGTCGATTCGATTTCGTGATAGGCCGCAAACGCCTTTGGAAACTGCAAAATACTGGGTGGAATATGTAATCAAATACAACGGAGCATCGCATATTCAACCATTGAGCCAAGATCTGTCATTTATTGAATATCATATGATTGATGTTTGGTTAATGATTAGTGGACTATTGTTGTTTACTCTTTTTTTAATTTTAGCGATAGTAAAGCTTATTATGCATAAATTACTTGTCATAAATAAGTTCAAGGAAAAGAACGAATAAAAATTTACAAAAATTTATTTTGTAAGTAATAAATTCATTTTGAATTTTGAATCATTTTTTGACATTAAGCTTTGGAAACCTACCAAACAGAATGAAAAATAAATATATTAAATATACGAACGGTAATTAAATTTTTATGGATTTAATTTAATGTTAAAATAATTGTTATTCGTTTAATAAACAATAGTGTTGTGCCATATAGGATTAGCAATATGTGTCATAACAACACAAAGATAACTTTTTAGAAATATATCACACAACAGCAACAAATTTAATCTATGCTAGAAAGGAGGCCTGGAAGACGCTTTGTAACGACCGGCCCATTTCGATTTTTACTCTAAACAAGAATCTTAATATCTTAAGAAATTCCATAAATTGATTTGTTATTATATTTCGGTGCTGCCCTTATTTCAACTCGTACTCTATATTGGAAATTAAAATCAAAAACAAGTGTCAAACAATATAAACATTTTCTTATACAGTAATTTAAACATTTTTGTGCGAGTTTATACATTTTATATATAAAAATTGTTGTATGCTCATTCGTTGCGTCACGGTTTCATTTTTTTACTTGTTTCAATAATACAAACTGGGTTTTGCAAGTATTATAAAAGAATGTATAAGCTTTAGTCATAATAAATTAAGGTTGTTTGATGATTTTGAGATGGAAATAGCGCTTGGTAAAAACAACCAGTTGCTTAAAAATGAAGCATTTACGCGAACAAATAAAATATGGACATAGGCACTTTATGGACTAGAGATCTACTAACACGATTTCTAACGCTGCTGCCATTTGATGAGGGACAAAAACAATTATTTACCAAAAATAAATAAAACAATTCACTACTTTAGCCAGGAACAACTCTGATAGGTTGGTCTCTTATTTGAGTGAACATAAATATAAAAATCTTCTATATAAATAAAAATTTAAATGTTTGTTTGTTCAAAATAGGTAATCTTCGAAAGTACTGCATCGATTCTTTGGAAATTTGGACACAATGTTGCATTCGAATACAGGAAGGTTTTATATACTTTTTTTTTTATTTTGTGTAGGTTGTCAACAACTACAAGTGTCCCTCACCTGTATTAATCTCAATTCACTCCATTTATGTTCAAGTTTCAATTGAAGATTATTACCAGCTCTGCTCTGTCCCAGTTTAATTTAGACGAGGGTAGGAATAAATCGTTATAAAAGAAGCAACCTGTCCTGGCACACCCTTTATTGAAAATTTAAAAAAATAATCAAACCTTGCGATAAAAACAAAAAAAAAATAACTTTATGGCTTGTTCAGAAATATTACATACGCTACACAGTTTGTTTTCTAAATTGAACGATTGTAGTAGTGTATTAATGTAGTAGATAATGTTGTTAAAAAAATTTATGATAATGAAAAATTTATTGATATTATTAATAATATTTGTGCTATGTAGTTTCAAAACAAATGTTAATGTTCAAAAATTTTAGCTGTGTTACCCGCACCACCAAAATCACGTTGGATTATTAATCATCCTTTATTGCTAGAATTAGCTAAGTCTGGACATGAAGTCACTGTAATATCACCACATCCCCTCAAAAATCCACCAAAAAATTATCGAGACGTTTCTATTGTTGAAACAATCGAAAACTTTAAAATTAAATCACCGCCACTTTTTGAACTCCGAAAATATAATCCTTTACAAAGAACAAAATTTTTATACGATATGGGCGAAATATTACAAATCTAACATTAAATCATCCAAATGTTCAAAAACTTTTAAATGCCAATATGAGCTTTGATTTAATTATTGTAGAGTTATTGATGATGGAAGGACTACTTGGATTTGGTCATTATTATAACGCTCCTGTTATTGGCATTTCCTCAATTATGGCAATAGATTGCGTACATGATTTACTGGGATCACCGATGCCGTTGTCGTACGTACCAAACTTATACATGCAGATAGAAAATGATAGAATGAACTTTAAACAACGATTGTCGAATGCTATGCTTGCAATAGCTACTAAATATTACAGGTTTTATAGTTGGAAGCTGCAGGTAACTATTTTATCTTTTAGCTAAAACTTGAATCAATATTTTGATTTTTGTAAATAGAACGCTGTATATGATCATGTGTTTCCCGATCCAAAACCAAAATTTGAGTACATGATGAAGCATGCAGTCTCGCTTGCTTTAGTAAACAGTCATTCAAGCACAAGTACAATTCAACCACTTTTACCAAATGCTATAGAAGTAGCGGGAATGCATATCAATACTGAAATTAAACCACTACCCCAAGATTTAAAGCAATTTATTGAATCATCAGAACATGGTGTAATATATTTTTCATTGGGATCACATTTTAAACCATCACTAATTCCAAGACAACTTTTAGATGATATTTACAATGCGTTGATAAATCTCAAAGAAAAAGTTTTATGGAAACTGGATTCATCGGATTTGATTACAAAACATGAGAATATATTAATTAGGAGTTGGTTTCCTCAGGATGATATACTAGCACATCCAAATACTAAACTATTTGTGACACATGGTGGATGGTTAAGTTGTATGGAAGCAACATATCATGGTGTTCCAATTATTGGTACACCTATTTTTGGAGATCAAAATATAAATGTTCAGCGAGTTGTGAGAAACGGTTTCGGTTTACTAATGGAATTTGATAATATAACTGAAACATCATTTGGATGGGCATTAAATGAAATTTTGACCAATAAAAAGTAAGTAGAATAGTTGCGACGATGTTATTAATTATATTTATACATTTGTATGAGTGTCATAGCTAAAAGTGGTACATAATGTAACTGTATTATTTAATAGTAAAAAGCAATTTTGGTGGAATTAAACCAATTTCAACAAACTTAGGCTTGACAATTAGATGAAATTGAGGTTCATATTGAATTTTGTTTTTTATTTGTCCTATTTGGGACTAACATAGAGACTTTTCTTACTTCGAGATAACTGCTTAAGTAGTTGCAATATGTTAAAGTAAAGTTTAATATCTGAAAATCATTTATTTTAAAATAAAAAGAGTCCATAAACATGTAAAGTGGTGAACTCTTTATGCTAAATGTGTTTATTCATCTACAATTACCTCAAAATTATTAATTTTATTGATTTATTCAGTGTTATTGATTGAGGATTTGTACTTAGAGCAGAGGGACTTTCAAGAGAGAAAATTCACTCGCCAATCCACAACTCAACATTCCAAGAGATAAAATGATGAAGAAAATAAAATTACTACATAGTATAGTAATTGTTAATTGTTTCTGTTGCACATATACTGAACAAAACATATTTGTTAGATTTGAGTTGTAAAAATTAAAAGGGTAGTTGGAAAATCCCTAATCAATTGTTAAAACTTTTAGGAGAACCAAAAATTAGATTTTTTGTTGAGTATACTCGTACATGAGCTTATAATCTTTCCACTCTCGTGTTTAGTCCGACATACGTGATGTTTGCCATTTCTTCGCCATAGGCTATGATGATAGGCTATGAACAGCCCGAACATAAACTACCGAAATATGTTTACCAAAAATCAGAACAATTTATTAGTTAACGAGGTAACAGGTTGTTTAATGCACTTTTATTTTATCATCCTTCACTTTATCTCGTATTTTCAAGTCGAAAAAAAATCTGCCACTCTTGAGTTACAAGACTAACGCATTAACAACTGAGTTAGAACGGAGACATGAATCATACATACTTGATTTTTCAGCTTTTGAAATATCTAACCTATTCAAAGCTGTCCAATTTTCGATCAGTTTTAAAATATTTGATCATCAATCAACATAAAAACACTGAGAAAAGTTATTGTTACTTCATGTGTTGGTTGCTCGCGATTCTTTTAGTTCTCTATTGGGTTGCTTCTCGCGATTTATAATTTAATCAATACAGTTGCAAATAATAAATACCAACATTTGTGGCTAAATAAAGTCGCGCAATATCCTACATATACATATATTCTTAAAGTAAATATTTTTAGTGGATTACGAAAAATGGTTATTTATATATATAAGAGTCATTATAATGTTATTTTTTTTTTGTATGAAATCAAACCATTAAAGAAACTGTTTGGAAAATAAACAAAACCTCAAACTCTATAATTAAAGTTGTACACTAAAATAAACATGTAGTTCTTACACACAAGCCTGTTGAGTTCATTTAAATACTTACAACTCAAAACAAGATAAGCAAAGTTGAAAATTTTTCAAAATTAAAACAAACAATCAGTTGACTCATGACGTTCTTACACAAAGTAAGATAGTGTAGAAAGAATATAAGCTTAAAAATTAAAAGCCAAGCTTATATTATCATTACAATGAAAGTATTTTCATTGTTGATATTATTTGTTTTGACTGTATATAAAAAAAATGTGAAGTGTGCAAAAATATTGGCTGTGGCGCCAGTGGGATCCAAATCTCATTGGTGCGTTACTCAGCCGCTCTTACATGAACTTGCCAGATCTGGACATGAAGTAACTGTAATATCACCATATTCAATAGAAAAACCACCGAAAAATTATCGAAATATTCCAATTGTGGAAATGATAGAAAAAATGCCTACTAGTTCAGCAAGTCTTAAGGGAGCATTTGATTCGCCAATTGCGATTACTAAAGAAATATATGATCTTGGAGTTGCAGTAACAAGTATTACACTTAATCATCCAAATGTTCAAGACTTATTGCATTCAAATGAAACGTTTGATTTAGTGATAGTTGAATTATTCATGAACGAGGCATTGCTTGGATTGGGACCTCACTTTAACGCGCCCGTGGTTGGTGTTATCTCAACGGCTGCAAAAGATTGGATCAATGATTTACTCGGTTCACCGATGCCTTTATCGTACATACCACATTTTCTTCTTTCACAAGCTGGAAAACTAAGTTTTAAGAATAGATTAATCAATACTTTACAAACATCAATGCACTTTTATATCAAGAACACGTACAGTTTAAAATTGCAGGTATGAATTTTAATTTTAACTACTTTTACTTTCATTAATTAAAACTTATTCTCTATCAGGAAGAAATTTACAATACCATTTTTACCAAACCAAAACCTTCATTCGATAACATTTTGAAAAACGGAATGTCACTGGGTCTCGTTAACAGTCATTTCAGCATAAATTATCCACAACCTTTGTTACCAAATACAGTTGAGGTTGGCGGTTTTCATATTAATATAAGAAGTAAACCATTGCCGAACGATTTAAAACAATTTATTGAATCAGCTGAACACGGTGTTGTATACTTTTCGTTGGGATCTCATTTTGATCCTACACGAATTCCAAAAGAAAAACTAGATCATATTTATAACGCACTGATACATCTAAAACAAAAAGTTTTATGGAAACTTGAACCGACAGATTTATTTCCAAAACATAAAAATATTTTAATACAAAAATGGTTTCCACAAGATGATATATTAGCGCATCCAAAATCAATTCTTTTTGTTACGCATGGTGGATGGTTAAGCTGTATGGAAGCAATGCATCACGGAGTACCGATAATCGGTGTGCCTATTTTTGGTGATCAATATATGAATATGGCTCAAATGGTGAATCAGGGTGTTGGAGTTGTGATGAATTTTTCAAATTTAACACAGAGCTCGTTTTCGTGGGCATTGAACGAAGTTTTGTCAAATAGACGGTAAGTTTCACTCATTTGTTATTTCTAACCCGATCAATCTAATCTTATATGAAATTCAGCTCAGAGTAAATGTGGAGTGAACTATATTTATATGTTGGCAAAAACGGACACAGGTTTCAATTTTAAAACAACATTCGTATACGTGTTTTATCTCGTACAATGCGATTAAAGCTGTATGAGTTAGTTTGTTACATAAAATAAAAAACATTGACATTTAACAAACTAACATGTTAATTCGACAAGTATTCTAAATTTTGACTAAATTTCTATTTCAACCCTTTTTCAAACATAAGCAAATATATTTGGAAAAACATATTGGAAGAATAGTATCATCGCACTCAGCACCCTTGTGTTACACGCTAAAGTTATAACCACTAAAACAGACACACATAGACTGCAAGAAACAGCAACAAGCTGAAACGAAAAAATTAAATCTGATGAACAATTGAATAGTAGATTGTATTACTAGTGCTAATGCGTTTTCCAAACAAGAGTTAGAGTTACTCTGCGGTCGTGCGGCAAATAACTCGCGTTTGGAAAACGCATTCGCACTAGTAATACATACAGGGGCGCACACAGAAAAAGTTTTAGGGGGGGGTCCAACAATTTTTTTTTAATAAAAAGCGCTGTGTAGGAATTACAACAACACACATAGATACCTTTTAAGACGTAGGTTACACAACAACATGCCTGTTGAGGTGTTGATGAACGATTTTTAAACCTTTGTGGATTGTACACCCCCGGGACTGTTGATTCGGACTAAGCATTTCATTTGTACGATGTAAATCGGTGTGTTTCGATCGGTTGTTGATCTTTTGTTTCAAAAAACGTATTGGCTGTCAGATTTGTCTTCCAAAAATGTTTATATGTGTGCATCAGTGATGCTAGACTTTAAAAAATTAATTTCCCGTTGCCGTATCAAAACTTACCGATTTTACCGTTTCTTTAAGGAAAAACTTCCCATCAAGCTTACAATTAAAAAAAATATACATATATATAAATCCAATTGTTTATATGGAAAAAACTTCAAAATCCACCACTATAACAATATTTTTTAATAAGTTCAAAATGCATCGATGCATAGAAAGGATCTTGTAGTTCCTTATTGTAGGTGATTTTATTTTTCGTCTCGTAGTGTGAAAATATTCCTGAAACTCAGAAATATGTTATTGCTTGTGGGATTTTCGAAACTTTTGTTTCTATTTTCGTAAGAAATATCAGAACATCAACATCAGAAGGCTGAAATCTCATCGATTTTACTGTATAATATAAAGGCGATGAATGGCAGATTCATTTAAACAAAATTATTGAGTAATCAACATCTTTCTGGAAGGATAGTAAAAAAATAGTTGTAGCGATCATTTTGAATAAGTTTAAAATTTAAAAAGCTTCTACAATTAATTGTGAAAAGCCCGAACTTACCAAGTTTTTGTCCGCTTTCCTGTTTTAAATGAAATATCCCATAAACGGAAAAAAATCACCCGATCTGGCATTACTGGTGTGTATTAATATAATGCTCATATATTTTAGATAGAACTGAGAGCGAGAGTATTGCGGTCTTTAATTTGAAATATCACATTTTGTTTCGTTTTGAGAATGAATTGGCTTGCTTCTAGCACGCAAGAGAAATATCAGATCTATAGGATTTGTAGAAAATTTTAGTAAGAGAAGGTGCAAGTTCCTATGAAAATGTTGTTAGAATAGGAGGAATGATGTTCAGACCGGAGACTTTGCTGGTAGTTAACCCCCTTAAGATTTTTTTTAACAATTTTGGGTTTGAAATAAAAATCTTTTATACTAACGCCTGAAGACTGGATTTTTGGTTTTTCTTTAGGAGTTTCTAAAATAGTCGAGATCACAGCATAGCGTTCCGCAAACAATGTGATTTTTCTCGCACTTTGGCTCTGTCAATTTCTGTATTTTTCGTTTTCGATTATCTGGTTTAATATAATATTGGGCTGTATAGATATTAGGACTTAAATCGTTAAGGGATTTTTGTTATGGAACCAAATATTAAATAATTTTTGTTTGTTTCTAAGGGCCAATTTGGCTGGAAAACAAATATTTTTGTTGGGGTTTCATTATCAAGAAGGAAACAAATTTATTGATACTTGAACATTTTAGTCAAACAAAATTTAACCTATTACTATATTATTATTTTATTTTTATTTTTATTTTCACTCGGATATTACGGGTGACCTACCTACAACAACCCACCAGAGCTCCTGACAGTCATGGTCAAATTAGTAAATTGCCTTATTTGTTTTTGATAAATGATCTTTCGTTTGTACAATTTAAAGTATCAGAACCCTTAGGTGGTTCAGACCATAATTTGATTTCCACTCATTTAAATTTACAAGTTCCCAAACAGTTTCAATCTAACCCTAGTCTTATTTGGGTTGCAGATTGGCAGGGGCTTAGAGATATATGTTAAATTCAAACATTTCTGCTTCTAATTTTTCAGAAATAATACACGTGGGTATGCGCAGGTTTATTCCGATATATGGTTCTGACGGCTGATCTTTACGATTCGGGTAAATGTGAAGAAGCAATAAAATTTAAAATAAATGCTCTTTAAAAAATGGCCAGTATACAGCCAATTTCAAAAAAGTTGCTAACATGCATTCAACAAATGTTCATTAATTTCATATTATAAACTTCTTAAGTCGTTACTTAATGAAAGACAATGCGGTTTTTGTAAAGGAAGAGCGACGGGAAATTTACTTTCTTTGTCACACATTACTGGAACAGTCTATTGAAAACCTTGGTGAGACTTTTATTGCTGCTCAGCAATTCTAATCTTACTAATGAGCTTGATTCGTTGTATGTTGCTGATTTGAAGGTACACAAATACACAATGGATAAACGCACGTGCCTGCCTAGATCAAATCAATTTTAAAATCTTCAAAGAGAATTGATCAATAGTGAGTAACCCTAGATCCCTGGTTAGCTTCTCATCTTACGATATTAAGAGATGTTAATCTATAATTTCTTATGGTTAACACTAAATAATGTCTAAATTAAAAAAAACAATACTGAAAGATTATCGGTTAGAGGGGAAGCCCGGACCCGAACTCCCCCCCCTTGTGTGCGCGCCTGAATACATACTATTTTTTGTAACAAGTGCGTAAAATTTATGAATATTTATTTAATTGTTCATTTAATCATTTATTTAACAAAGTTATAAACAAATTTAAGCTTTTTAAATAGTTAAAGTGCGCCATCTTCGTTGTAATAGTTGTAAATTATACTAGCTCGAAAATATAAACATAAGAATCCAACTAAAACAACACATAGGAATCCAATAAGAGCTGTCAAAATTGTAAACTTTGAAAACCTAAATAAATTGTTTTTTCTTGCAATTCAAATGATGCAATGGTTTAAGTTGTTTTTACTATATGGTAAGTTATTTAAATTATTATTTTGATATTTTAGTGCTATAAAAATATTATATATAGATAGATATATGGGTAGATTTAACTAACTAACAAATCTCACATGCAGGTGGCGTTACGGTGCAGGCTTACAAAATATTTTGTGGTCATATGTGCGGAAAAGTAGTTTTTTCTTTTATTCTATTCTAGTACAAAATTGAATATTTTTTACGCATTTGTTACAAAAAAACTTTTGGTCGTTCTGTTTCAATTCCTAAAATTATTCTCCATTCTGTATGTCAGTGTGTTGAGTGGCTCAGTGGTAGTACGCTAGACGTCGAACTTGGAGGAGCCGGGTTCGACTCCCATCAAATTGTTTTAAGCAAAAACATTAACAACCATCAACACGCCGGTTTTCCAATTCACCGATAGTAAACTAACGCATAGTTGATAAATTGGAAAAACTATGGGCTGATCACCCATATAAAACAAATCGATTAAATTTTAGTCTTCAAGTGAAACTCGACCATAAAATTGAGTGAATTGATGAATTAATGCAGATGAGAGACACTTGTTGACAGCCTACGTTCCTATATGGAATATATACGGGAGAAAAAAATATATCAATTAATTAATTATAGTATGTATATATAAATATTGTAACGATCGCAATAATCGCAAAACAATAATAAAACCAAATTCCTCTTCGTTTTCAATTCAATAAAAATGTATTACATTAATTTCCGTTCATTTTTACATTAATAGTACTTTTAAAATTTTCCCAACTTAACTGCTAATTGATTTTGAATATATTATAAAAAGCCAACGAACGTACTAAATTTTTATTTCCAATACTAATGAACAGATGTCGTTGTTAATCATTACTGAATTTTGAAGATTACCCGATTTTGTTTTGACATCATAAGATGTCAAAAGAAAAATCACATTTTTGCAATTTAAAAAACATTCATTCCATTTTTGTGATTAAAAAGAAAATGTTCAATTGTTCTTGTTTTAAACATTAAATAAACATAGCTTATAGTTAAATAGAATTAAATTTTGTGTCTGGAATCATAAAGAATATTTTCAAATAATTTTAACACAGTTTAATAATAAGTTATTCCACTTATTCTGACAGGTTAATTATTGTATGAAGTAAAATAATTTTGATCCAATTTCTATGATCAAAACAAAAATGTTTGTTGCATCTAAAGAATAAAGTGGTTGAAGATAAATGATGTAGTATTATTTTAAATTTATAATGGCTAATCCTTTTGATAGTGATAATGATATCTTGGAAGGATTTTTTATGTCCGATTTGTAAAGAAGATTTAAAAACACCAGAACGTCTAACATCACACGTCGAGAATTTGCACTCAGAAGAACAAGATTTATTGAAATCATTGAAAGATATTTTTAGTATTGCAAGGAAAAAAATATATAAAAATTATTGATGAAACAGTGGAATTAGCAAGAAATTTTGATGAACCAGATCATCAATCAACAATTTAAGATAAGTTATTGTTTTATTTTATATTAGTATTGAAATTTAGTTTATTTTTGTGTGTTTTAACTTGGGTATTTTGATGACAGGCTAATTATACAAAATAAGAGATTCCCAATCTCAAGGGTCGTACCGGGGATAAATAGATATCCGGCGTGCTAGGAAAATTTCTAGCATATTATATTTCTTTAAAGGTCCAACATAATAACTGGCTCCGTATCAGGGCAGGTATTATAAACTAGCGCCGAACAAAAGGGACCCGTTAGGTTAATTACAGTTATATTTCTTGTATTTTTTTTAGATATATATATATAAATAATTTGGTGGGAAAATATTTTCCAGGTTGGGCGTTGGCAAGCCGGTTTTTTTTTGAAAAAAACTTTTTTTTGTGGAACATCTTATATTATTATATTTATATATTTATATATTAATTGATTATTTCAATTCAGATTAATTAATATCTATATATAGTTTATTTTTCGCGTCGGTTTATTTAGCTAAATTTTGTTAAAAAGCTAGAGGAAAAAATAAAGGTTTAGTTTCTAAGGTGTTCATGTGTATATTTATCATAAGTACTCTAAATTTATATTTTCAAAATTTAAAGAATTCCGCGTTTCTCTTTGTAAGTTTTAGGATAAACCAGTTGTGGGTTTTTTTTGGTAATAGGGTGGTGGCAACCGGTTTGGGCCGTGGTTGTCAATCAGCTTTTTGTTTATCTTGAAATAAACCAGTTATTGGTCTCGTTTTGATTAGGAAATTATATATTTTGAATTTTGATAAGAATGTATACAATTATGAGGGGTCAGGGGTTGATAAGGAGGTGTCGGCCAGGTGGGTTTGAGCCCTGGATGAATGAGGTGGATGGGAGAGCGAATGAGGAGAGAAAAGAGAGAATGGTTGAGGCGAGGAATGTAGTGGATGGAATGATAAATGTGATTCTGGATGAAGTAAAACATAAAATATTTTTGGAATTGATGGATGATATTTACGAAGAAAAATATGATGAGTTTCTGGATGATTTGATTTGTGAGATAGTGAATGAGGAGTTGAATGGGGTGAATGAGGAAGCGGATGAGATGGATGAAGTGACTGAGGAAGTGAATGTGGGCTGGAGAGAGAGAAGGAGGATCTCCAGAAACAGGAGCTCACACCTGAAGAGAAAGGAGAGGAGGAAGAAGGCGAAGGAGAGTCGCTTGGTCGTGGAGCTGGGAGCTTCCTCGACCAAGAGTACTCAAATAGAGGAGCTGGTTGAGGTGGTTCCCACCTCACCGATCATGCGACAGGTAGAGGAGTGGTCTGGTCCACAGGAGGCCCCTGTTCCTCATTGTATAATTAATTGAAGATAATTATTTTTTGCTTGTTTGAAAAAAACCGTTTTGGGACAGCAATTTTTTTGGAGATTGTTTTTTGTGCTGTCATCTGCTTTTAGTAATACTAATTGTTTTTTATTTGGAAAAAAGAAAACCGTTTTGGGGAAGCAGTTTTTTTTTGAAATTTTTTTATGCTACCACGTACATATTGTACATATTTTTGGTATACTATTGTACATATCTTTTGTATATCCTGTACATATTTTTTTTATATACATAGTACAATTTTTTGTACATAATGTATATTTATATTTGGTTATATATTGTACATATTCTTGGATGATGCAATTAATTTATATATGAAATTAATCGTATGTTTTTTTTGATTGTGGTTAAGTCATGTTTTTATGAGTTTTAGGATGTTATTAACGTAACAAAAGTTAACATTGACCAAACAGTTTTCAACGGTTTTGTATAAGTTTAAATCTTTCGTCACTACTTTCAAAGTATTATTGGTCTGTGTTTATGGAAGTACAATTGAAAATAATTAATTCCCATCAACTTTATAGAGTGAGCCGGATCCAAATCAATATCTCTACATTTGTCATCATAATGATCCGCGGATGTACGTATACATATCTCGTATGAGTCCATTCTAGCTACCACCATTTTTTTTAGAATTATTTTTTCATTGCGATTAATTTTAAAAAGTGGTATAAATATAGAAATAATTATTTTTAGCTAACATTTATTTTTGTTTTGGATACAATAAATAAAGCGAAAGATTTAACCTAAACAAATATATTAGAGTTGATAACTTAAAAATTAGTAAGCTTAGTTTTGAATTTAAAATAATCGTAATTTTTTTTTTTTTTTTAAATTACCAATTTATTATTTAGTCTGAAGATTAAATTTAATTAATTTCATGTAAAACTTTATTAACACATATTATGTATTTCATGTTTCGATTTAGCATTTTTAAATAAGAAATTATTTAGATTATGGATAAGTTATATATTATTTAGGTTTATTGATTCACCTTTCTCAGCGGTAGGCCTAACAAGCCATCCATGGGGCTTATCCCCTTAACATTGATGACGTTCTTAGATCGCCTATGACCATCGGGGTTATGCGATCGAAGGACATTGGTTTCTTCTCTTCATTCGGCGAGGAAGTCCTCAGGGACGAGGAGTGGTGTTGCTGTGTTTGTACTTAGGTGCAAACCAGCAGTACCATTCTTTGCTCAGAGGCTTCTTCGGTGTAATGAAGAGAAGAACCAATTGTACTTTGCTTTCAGGATCAGAGGCTTCACCTCATACAAATTCAAAAACTTACCATTTTTTTCCACTTAGCTTTTACAATAGAACAATTTTTCATAGAGTTTAAGATTTGAAGTCTGGTGCTCGGGAGCGTTCTACAACTTTCGCATTAGGTTTAGTTGTAATTTATTTGTAGGTTAAACAAGCACAACTGGGTCAGTAGAAATGGACCTAGTGTCTAATCGTGACAGTTGTGATTGTTTTATTAGGTTGGGGAGAATCTGTTCTGTAGAATCTGGTCGTTAGGGGCTTTTCCAGTAGGTTCTCACATGCATGGTTGGAGTGGGCTCGCGAACGCGATATTTTAAATTTAAACAATATGGATATTGTAGCCATACTTACTTTTTAAATTGTCTCCAGACGAGTCTTGATTTTGGGAATCTCTTATGATATTAAATAAAAATAAAATAAATCAAACAAATTTTTCAAAAATTAAATAAATAAAATTTTTTATTAAATAAATTAAATTTTCGTTAATTAAAATAATTTTAGGTAAATAAATAATTTTTTCGTAATTTAAGTTAATTTTAGGTAGCTAAATAAAATAAATTTTCTTAATTAAGCTTTACGTCAAGATATAAATAAATATTTTTTATTTTTTAAAAAAAAAAAAAATAAATCAATATTTCAAAGTTGGGACGGTGCATCCAATAAATAAACATCCTTTCTGAATAATTTTCATTTTTTCAATTTTTTTAAAAATAAATAAATATATTTTAGGGGTGCTATCGTCAATAACTAATTTTAGGTATATATAATTATTTCAGTATATCTGAAATTAAATAAATAAATTATACTTTTACATATATAATGTTTTAGGAATTTTTGTGAAAGATTCAGTAAAGATTGGCTACGACGGTGGTCCTTTTTGTTCCTTTATAAAGTTTGTTTTTACAAGAAAATCTTGTATGTTTTCGAATTGGGCGTTCGTTGTTTTTTTTCGTTTTTGTGCTTTCATCCTTTTTACATTTCCGTCGTACTGGCTCCATTTTTTTTTGTTGAGAGTTGGTTTTACTATTGTTGGTGATTGCGAGTCATGATTTTGCGGGTTTTACCATCGAAATCTCTAGCGTCTGTTTCCTATGTACCAAGCCTAAGTTTTTCAATATATTTTTTTTATAAAATTAAATTTAGTGTTAGAATCATTAGTTGTCATAAATTAAACATATATTCTTAATCATTAGTTATTATAGTTATAAATTTAATTCTCGGTTTTTAGAATTTAAATAGGTGTTATATTTAATATTACTTAGTTATTATAATTTTTTTTATTAGTTATTAGAATTTCTATTATTAGTTTAAGTTTAATAGTGCTTTGGTGGTTTCTGTCATGGAGGGGATGGCGACGTTTTTGTGATTTCAAGAGTAGAAATCTTGATTTTTACCTTGAATTCATGGTGTAACGATCGCAATAATCGCAAAACAATAATAAAACCAAATTCCTCTTCGTTTTCAATTCAATAAAAATGTATTACATTAATTTCCGTTCATTTTTACATTAATAGTACTTTTAAAATTTTCCCAACTTAACTGCTAATTGATTTTGAATATATTATAAAAAGCCAACGAACGTACTAAATTTTTATTTCCAATACTAATGAACAGATGTCGTTGTTAATCATTACTGAATTTTGAAGATTACCCGATTTTGTTTTGACATCATAAGATGTCAAAAGAAAAATCACATTTTTGCAATTTAAAAAACATTCATTCCATTTTTGTGATTAAAAAGAAAATGTTCAATTGTTCTTGTTTTAAACATTAAATAAACATAGCTTATAGTTAAATAGAATTAAATTTTGTGTCTGGAAACATAAAGAATATTTTCAAATAATTTTAACACAGTTTAATAATAAGTTATTCCACTTATTCTGACAGGTTAATTATTGTATGAAGTAAAATAATTTTGATCCAATTTCTATGATCAAAACAAAAATGTTTGTTGCATCTAAAGAATAAAGTGGTTGAAGATAAATGATGTAGTATTATTTTAAATTTATAATGGCTAATCCTTTTGATAGTGATAATGATATCTTGGAAGGATTTTTTATGTCCGATTTGTAAAGAAGATTTAAAAACACCAGAACGTCTAACATCACACGTCGAGAATTTGCACTCAGAAGAACAAGATTTATTGAAATCATTGAAAGATATTTTTAGTATTGCAAGGAAAAAAATATATAAAAATTATTGATGAAACAGTGGAATTAGCAAGAAATTTTGATGAACCAGATCATCAATCAACAATTTAAGATAAGTTATTGTTTTATTTTATATTAGTATTGAAATTTAGTTTTTTTTTGTGTGTTTTAACTTGGGTATTTTGATGACAGGCTAATTATACAAAATAAGAGATTCCCAATCTCAAGGGTCGTACCGGGGATAAATAGATATCCGGCGTGCTAGGAAAATTTCTAGCATATTATATTTCTTTAAAGGTCCAACATAATAACTGGCTCCGTATCAGGGTCTGTATTATAATATATAGAGAGAACCTAAATACAAAAATATATGAAAAAAGAAAGAGAAAAATGTATAACCGAGACTAATATTATTAAAGATACTGGGTGAATTAGGTAGCCTCCAAATAATCGGCAGACAAGAGATTGTTCATAAAAATTAAACCGAAAGGGAACATTGAAAAGTCTATGCTACTTAATTGTAAATTGACACATATCGAACATATTAAGATAACATGCTGGAAATATATAACCATTTCCAGGACTTTAGCCCAGAGTTGGGTGCGGTTTAGCTATATGCATCTCGATATCGAAGACTTCATAAGAATTTAAACGACAAAAATAATCACGACGCTACGAGAAATGGGAACGCAACTTATTTCACACGAACATGGTAATACGGAAGGAAATGGGTAGAAAACTTAGGGTCTAGCGAACCTCATCTCACACCATAAGATTTGCGTTATTACATTTCAAGGGTTCTAACACAAATGACAAACAAAAATTTCTGACACAATAATCTAAGTTAATATTACAAAATAGTCAAAACTCATACTTCACTTTGCTTCTTCATGGATGTGATGTAATGATACCTTTTTGAAGGTTCTCTAATAGATCTTCTAATGGCGCACCACAAATTTTTTTCCCTATATTTCAAAGTACGGTACAGTGTTAAGTTTACACAAAACATTACAGAGAACAATTTTTTCTAACACAACACAAACAGTACACGAAAACTTAAACCACTCACAATTCACAGTGTATAACCTAACCGACACTTTACTACTTGCTAAAACCTAAGAATTCAAGTAAAACATCCATCTATTGTACCGACACACAAAAACGCTCAAACACCTTACTTTCTATTAAGGAATTCAAGTAAAACATCTGTTCAATTCAGAATGCCTGGCTCGAAAATTTCATTAAAATTATAACATTCCTTTGTAATTTGATTGGTTTTCAAATTAAAATCAAAACTAGTAGGGTAGGGTGTGACCATAGCGGCCACGCCAAGAGCTTCCCGTTAAGTTAAATAGGTAACATAAAGATATTTTCTTAAAACTTTAATAAATTGAAATTCTCTTTCTAAGACTTGCAATTAATCGTAATTTTTTCATCTTTTGGTTACACTGGAAAGAAGATTTTCATTGCACCATATACTGGTTACTATATTTAAAAAAAACTAGCGGTAGAGTCTACTTAAAGTCTACTTTGTCAACGTTGCTAAAATTTTTTCGATTTTTCTCAAACAATATCACCATTTTTAGGGTTCCGTACTTTGAAAAAGTAAAAACGGTACCTTATTGGTGAGACTTCGGTGTCCGTCCGAATTTCTACATAATCAATTTTCTCAAAAACTATAAGTGCTATCAACTTGAAATTTCTTACAGTTATACAATGTATTTGTCCACGCCTACTGACAACAAGAAAATTATGAATATTGTTTTTTATCAATATTTAATGTACATTTATAAGGAGATAGAAAAACAAAAGTTTGTTTTAAGGAATAGAGTTTGGTTTAAAAAAATCAAAAAAAAATCCAAATATTTCAAAAAAACATTATGAATTATCGACTGCTTAGTTTTTAAGTTATTTCCAAAAAAGTGTGTTTATTTTTTTGTCCCCCACCTTAACTTCGAACATTACAAAGGCAAAAAATTGAAAAAATTCAAGGTTGTAGGCTGTAGGTATTTAGCGTACAAAAATCCGTTTTTTTTGTTTTGGTTGTTATAATTTCAAATGTTCATTGGAGGGGGTTGAGAGTAAAAATTACGAAAACAAAATATTTTTGGTTATGTCAAGTGAGGGGGGTATCATTTGAAAGGTTATTTTTTTTCTAGTCTAAAACAGTTTTTTTTCTACTTTTCGAAAGCACAGTAATGGACTTATTTTAGAAAAAGTGAAATTTTAGTTTTGTCCCCCCCCACTTATCTTCGAACATTACAAAAGAAAAAATTTAAAAAAAATTCACGGTTGTAGGCAGTGGCGGATTTCTAAATAGGCTAGATAGGCTGTAGCTTACGGCGGCAAATTTTCGTAGGCGGCAAATTTTGTGCGGAAAATTTTAAAAATATATAAATTTTTCAAAACAGAAATTTTTTGCGGCGGCGAGATCCGTGCGCCACTCTAAACAGAGTATCCAGGTTAAATCAATCAAATTCGCAAAATTTCTTATATTCTTTTCTTACATTCGCGCATGTAGATCAGTTCTCAATTTTTAAGACATGTTAAAAAATTTGGCACACCAACAGAGGTACTTCTAACTTTTGTTCCAAATACTAGACACAAATCTGAAGAAATGTACACAGTAATAACTAAGACCCTGGCATCTTTAAAAAATTGTAGAGTTCAGTTGTACGATAATGCTGCAAACATGTGAGACGCTTATACTGGTGTCCAAGCCAGAATTAAAAATGCCAACAAGTTTGCGAAATTTATGCCATGTGCAGCCCGTTCTCTTAATTTAGTTGGAACTGCGGCGGCTAGTTGCTGTAATGATTCCAGCAACTATTTTTCATTTTTGCAAGCAATAAAACTTTAACTTTTTTTCGGCATCAACGATGCGTTGGGAAAAACAGCAATATCCTCATAACACCAAAGAGGATCTCGACTACGAGATGGTCATGCAGAGATGATGCCTGCAACAGTTTATTAATGTCTTGGAAAGAAATTCATGATATTCTAAAATCAATTTCAAACGACAGTTCTGAGGAAACGGTTACAAAGGTTGAAGCAGCAGGGTTATGCAAGAAATTGACAAAATTTGAAATTGTGTTCATGACTGTTTTTTTGCGGTAGTATTTTAAATCCTATCAATGTAGTGTGTAAAAAACTACAACAGGAAAATGCAGATATTGGGTTGGTTATCGATTTATACAAATCTTTAATTTCTATTATTTAATCTTCCCGCGAGAAATTTATAACGTATGAAGAAGAGGCCAAGGCACTGGTTGGTACTCAAAACTACACTGCAAGCGAAAAGCGAACCAAAACAAGAAAGTGACATTTTGACGAAACCAACGATAATGAAGACCTGTTTGGTGCTCAGGATAGTTTTAAAATAAACGTATTTTTTACAATTGACGATCGATTAATCTCAGAACTAAACGATCGAAAATGTGCGTACGACAGAGTGTTTGAAATTTTCTACGTTCTTTTTTAAATTTCGCGATCTTTCTGATCGGGAAATAAAAAATGAAGCATTTAAATTATGTGAAGTTTATACACAAGATGTTTCAGATGATCTAGTTTGTGACGGAGGATATTCTGGGACACTCACTTTTGTGCCAAACATTTATTTTTACTTTTCTTCGTCCCAAGGCTCCGAATTCCAGATTTACTGAAATATTTATTTTGATGCATTATGACATTATATCCATTTTAATGCATTATGACATTATTTTGATGCATTATGACATTATATCCGTTTTAATTGTGCAAATATTGCAAATTTACCTAAATTTTAATTAAAGGTTGTAAATATTGCAAAAACACAACATAAAATTCTGGATTAATTAAATTTTAATCGAATTACGGTTTTCTTTCGTTTTTCTATTAACTTTTCGTCTAAAATTAGATATATTTTTTTATGTAAATCCTGGAATTCAACGTTTTTGTCAACGAATGGAATTTTAAATCGTGGGATTTAGTTTTTTTTTGAGATCGACGTTTAAGAAAAAAAATGTAGATCGGGACTCGGATTATAACTTTTGACCAGTATGGTCCCGCATGGAGGGACCAGTTTTTATTGTTTTGAAATTTTTTTTTATTTTTGATCTACGGGTGTGACAACCCCGCGTACTCCAGTCCCTGCTATTGACATACGATTTAACGTGAGATATCACATACCGCTGGCAATAGCAGTGAGATATCACTAGCCAAGGTGACATCTTAGGGGTGGTGGCGGATGAACTGTATTCAGTCAACGGTAGCACCCTCAATCTTAGCTGTGAAATAGTCCTTGATGATGAGACGCTATTGCTTTCTTGAAGAAACGAGCCTTCATATAACTATGTGTGGGCTTCAATCATTAAGAAAGACTGTGCGTCACAGGATCAAGGAATATGCAACCGGCTGGACTATTGGCAACTACATTTTTGTTTTGTTTCAGCGAATTTTAGTAAAACATTGCTATTCACCTTTTAATTTACTTTTATTTTCTCTATTCTATCATAAAATATTGGCCTATGTCATATTTTGTCAGTGATAGGATTTTTTGTTTAGTTATCCATTCTTTAACACAAAATATAAAAAAAACAAAAAAAAGAAAGATTTACGTCCATCAACACCTTTGAACGTATGTTGTTGTGGGACCTTGGTCTTAAAAGGTTTTTATGTGTTATTGTGACACATATTGTAATTCCTACTACACAACACATTTTATTAAAAAAAAAAAAAAAAAAAAAAAAATTGGATTAGGGATCAAAATCTGCTTGATATTTTTCCTAATATTGATATTATTTTAAGAATATACAAATCAATTTGGCTGTCAGCAATTGTTCATCGGAACGTTCGTTCTCATGTTTAAAACGAACTAAAGCATATTTACGCTCAACGATGTTCGATAGCAGATTAAGCGACTTAGCAGTTTTATCAATTGAATCTGATACTGCAAATTCGATTTCATTTGATGATATAATTAAAATTTTTGTAAACAATAAATTCAGAAAAAAATGTTATGTAAGCTAAAGAAAGACTGATTTTTTATGTTATGTTATAGTTGACTATTTATAAAATATGTTATATTATTTAAGTTTTATATTTTGTTGAAATGAAATTTTTATTGCATTTTATTTGATTTTAATGAACGTTTTTATTATTTTCGTATTTTAAATTTAATAATATTTTGCCAGATTTGCACGTTTTTCATTAAAAGCGTAATTTTAAAGTGCTTGTAAATAACGTGACCTTGAAATTTCGAAAAAATGCGAGGCGCTTTTTTTCGTCGCTGCGATCGCATTTGATAATTTTTTAAAATATATTGGGCGGCAATATAAATCAGCCTATAGGCGGCAAATATGTTAATCCGCCACTGGTTGTAGGAACTTGGCAAAAAAAAAATGAAAAATTTTTTTTGGTCGTTATAATTTCAATTGTTCTTTAGAGGGGGTTGCGAGTAGAAATTTTGAAAAAAAAAAATATTTTTGACTTGGACAAGTGGGGTGTCTATGGAAGGTGATTTTTTTTGTAGTTCAAAATAATTTTTTTGTATTTTTCGAGAACAAGGTTTCTGACTTATTTATAAAAATGTGAAAATTTGATTCTCTCCCACTCTTTATCTTCGAACATTACAGAAGCGAAAAATTGAAAACATTCACGGTTATAGGCAATGTTGTAAAGATTGAACGAAAACTATAGCGGTTAGCTCATTATTTCAGATGTTCCTTAGAGGGGGTTGAGAGAAGAAATTTCGAACAAGTTGCAAAACTACTATGAACATTACAAAAACCTTATGCTCTAAGTTTCAACAAAATTAAATGTCAAGACTGAGAAGTCTAAAAAAAAACAGTTGTTCAACGAACCACAGACATCCTCTCCGACTCCTTTGCCAAATTTTGAAAATAGCTGATTCAAAATAGCACATTTTCCATATTCAAATAAAACCGGATGCGTTTGCGGCTCATTTTAATTCAAAAGTTTCATCAAGTTCTCATGCGTTTGCGTAATGAAAATAACGCCTATTTCAAATTTTCTTAAAAAAACTCAAAAAGTAAGATAGAAATTGTTTATACAAATGTCATTATAAATGGCTGACATGATGACAAACGAAATGGGAGGTAAATGATCTTTGTAGCATTATTTATTCTAGTAATACTTGCAAGAGATGATATTCAGTTTTTTGGAAACCCCTAAAAAATAAATGAACTGATTTCATTAGAAAAGGACTGGGCTGTAGGTTACGCCAAGATATATCGATTGTGACCATTGAAGTTGAAATCGGATCATCCGTTGTTGAGAGAGCGTTGGACAAATGTTTGTCCACATACGATGATACACACGCACATACCCACACACACATACATACTGCCAGCTAAAAATAGCCTAAACAGCTTCAGGAGGTCTTGAAACGTAAAGATATTATAAAAATTTCGATTTCAGAAATCGACCCAAAAACAATAACATATCATATCGGGAAGTTGATAAACAGTTGACCAGGCAATCTACTCCCGAACCTCTGACCTTTTTGTAAATTTAGAAAATAACTCAGGTTTTTGATATTCAAGTAAACCCGGATGCGGTTGCAGCTAATTTACATACAAAAGTTTCATCCGGATATCATTCGTTTGCATAAAGAAAATAGCACGTAGTTTTTTCACATTTTGTTAAAAATCTCAAAAACTAAGATAGCAATTGTTTATACAAATGTCATTATAAATGTCTGACATGATGACAAACAATATGGAAGCTTCATGACCTTGATAGCATTATTTATTAATCTCATAATATTTGCAAGAGATGATTTTCAGTTTTTTGGAAACCACTAAAAAACAAATGATTAATTTCGCTAGAAAAGGACTGGGCTCTTAGTTACGACAAGATACATAGATTGCCACCATTTTCGTTAAAATCGACCAATCTGTTGTTGAGAAAGCGTTGGGCAAAAATTCTCCACACAGCGATATACACATACATACACACACACTAGGGTGTTTCATTTTTACATGCAAAAAATAAAATGTAGAATTTTTTGCTAACTTTGCTCACGCCGTGAGTCTCAGTGATGTAAAAGATATATATGCCAAATTTCAAGAAGATTGGATAATATTTAGAGGTTGCACACTTTGACCAGTTTTATAAAAGTTTATGTAAATTTAAAGTAAATTTCACTAAATATAGCTTAAAGTGATCGATGTGTGCAACCCCTAAACATTATCCAATTTTCTTGAAATTTGGCAAATATATCTTTTACATCACTGAGACTTGGGGCGTAAGCAAAGTCATATGAAAATCAAATCTTTGGAAAATGAAACACCCTAACACACACACATACAGACTGCCAGCTAAAAAAAGTCTAAACAGCTTCAGGAGGTCATGAAACGTAAAGATATCAAAAAAATTCCGATTTCGAAAATCGACCCAAAAACAATAACTTCCCATCCATATCGGGAAGTAAATAAATCCAATTAACATAAACATTAATTATCTTAATATAATTCATGTGTTGTCAATTAATTCATTAAACCTTAGTTTTGTGTAATAAATTTGCAATGTAATGCATTCCATATTTTGCTTTCATCAAATTTCTTTGATTGTAAAATGTCAACCAAGTATTTGTTAAAACATAGAGATTTGAAATAAATTTGAAGGCGGCTATTAAAATTTAGAAGAGGAATTCAATTAGACGTATTGGAAAATGTGACAATTTTAAAATGTGAAGATTGATACGGAAGATTTTCCATCCGGTGCAAATGTTGATGGCAAATCTGTAAATATAAATTTCTCTCTTCTTCGTTTTGATTTGTTTTTCAATGTTTATATTTACAACCACAGATTATTTTATTAAATTATTAATTAAAACTAAACTCAAGTTTGAAATGTCAAAAATTATTAAATTGTTTCGTCATAGTTGTGCTAATTTTTATAAAATGAATGACAATAATTACTATAAAGTAAGGGGTTTGTTTTCTATTGAAAGAGGAAGGGGATTGTTGTCTATTGAAGCAAAATTGGGGTAAGAAAAAAAATGCGGTTATAATACTCGTAAATTAAATGTTTTGTTATAATAATTATCACTACCAAGCTAAAAGGATACCATATCGAACAGGGGCTAGAGTGCAGTAAATTTAAAATCCGAGAATGCTCAATAGACCTTTTTTTCTTCGCAAATTCTTTTGTCGTTTATTTTGTCAATGTTCTATTTTCTTTGTGGTTTGTCTCGTGCCCTCCTATATATTCTGAGTAAGTAGCTTAATATTTCTTATCGATTGAAATGCATCGATGGTAATTATGGTATCTAATCCTTGTCAGCAGTCGCAATGATATTCTATTAAAGTTTGTTAAACAAAATATTGTGTTGGACCAGTTAAATGCTGGGCAGAGAAGCGTTTGCTTATCGTAGGTTGATTCATTTGAAATGGTACTTTCTTTTTCACCATATTCCGCTACATAATTTTGAATCTGTTTTAGGATATCCTATAAACAGCTCTCTATACTTAAACGCTGGAAATCGTTGTTAGGTTATTTTGTCGCCGTTCTAGCTTAGTTGTTAAAGCGTAAATAAAAGTTCAAAACCCGACGGAGGCTTTTTTCCTACACATTATTCATAATGTGTTTTCAGAACTAGTCGTTAATTATAATTATTTCTATAAAAATATAAATCGGACAGTCATAAATCAGTCAGACAGAAGACCTGTACGATATAGACAAAAATCTCTAGTACCTAAATTAAGTTGCGTTCAGATTAATCTGCACAGATCAGAAATGGCCTCAGTTAATTTGAACCGGTTAATTGAACAGGATGCTCACGATCTTGCATTTATACAGGAGCCGTGGGCAGACAGCAAAAGAATAAAAGGTCTATCGTCAAACAAAAATACAAAACTGATCTATTTCTCAGATGTGGAAAGACCGCGAACCGCGATTCTCTTCAACAAACATCTGAAAATATTTCCGTTGAATGAATTTATCTGTAGAGATCTTACAACGGTCCAGATAGAAATTCATCTTCCTCAAGGTGGATTTCGTAAATTCATTTTAGCTTCTGCATACTTCCCGGGGGATGAGGACGAGACACCACCAGAAGTGGTAGAGAAACTCATCAAGTATTGCAACAATAACCACTATAACCTCATAATAGCGTGTGATGCTAACGCTCATCACACCGTGTGGGGAAGTAGCAACATTAACACAAAAGGCGAGCGTCTGCTTCAATTTTTGTATACAAACAATATGTTTATTGCAAACAAAGGTAGTGAGCCTACCTTTAGAAACGCAATCAGAGGCGAGGTCCTTGACCTTACTTTAACTAACATAAACGCTACTAACCATATTAAGAACTGGCATGTTTCGAAGGAAGGTTCTATGTCTGATCATGCTTATATATGTTTCAACATAGAACACTACCCGAAGAGCATCCAGTACTTTAGAAACCCAAGAAAAACCAACTGGGAACTTTACACAACATATCTTTATGATAATGTAAATAGTTGCAGCAGTATCAACTCTACATTTGAGCTTGACTCTGCTGCAAATAATTTACAAGAAATTATCACTGAAGCATACAACCTTAATACTCCAATAACTCAATCCAAAAGATGCAGAGATGTACCTTGGTGGAATGGTAACTTGGAGAGGAAAAGGAATAAAGTTCGCAAGCTCTTTAACAGAGCAAAAACAACAAATAATTGGACAGAGTACCGAGTAGCTCTAACCAATTATAATAAAGAACTCAGACAATCAAAAAGAAATAGCTGGAAAGAGCTCTGCAATACGATAGATAATCTGCCTGCTGCAGCTCGACTCCAAAAATTGATGTCGTCTGATCACACAAACCCTCTAGGCTCAATCTGCAAACCAAGTGGTACGTATACCACCAGCTGTATTGAGACACTAGATACTTTACTTCAAACCCACTTTCCGGGCTCAATAAAATGGAGCACGGAAGATAATGCCAACGAAGACGTACGTCTTCTAGATCCTGCAACTAAAAGTAATGCAGATCATTTAACCAACACAATTTTCACCCCCAACAAAGCGAGATGGGCTATAGAATCCTTCGGTCCGTATAAATCTCCAGGAGGTGATGGAATTTTTCCGGTATTTCTGCAAAAGGGTCTAACAATCATTCTTCCATACCTCATGCGTTTGTTCAAAGCAAGCTTTCGCCTTGCTTACATTCCTCAGATATGGCGAGAAACCAGAGTTGTTTTTATACCTAAGCCAGGAAAAAAACCAAATGAAGCCAAATCATACAGACCCATAAGTCTTACATCTTTTCTATTAAAAACAATGGAAAAGATGTTGGATTATCACATCCGTCATGTATGTCTGAAACAAAACCCTCTCAACTCTAGCCAGCACGCCTATCAGACTGGGAAATCTACTGAAACGGCGTTGCACAAAATGGTGAAAGAAATTGAGAGCACCCTAAACTATAAGGAGGCACTTGTTTGTACATTTATGGACATACAAGGAGCCTTTGACAATGTCCACTTCAATGCTATCATTGAAATGGCCACAAAGAAAAATATAAACCCGCTTATCATTGCGTGGATTATCAAGATGCTACAGAGTCGGAAGATAACGGCTACACTATTTGATTATTCAGTGACTGTTACTGCATCTAGAGGCTGCCCGCAAGGGGGCGTGCTCTCTCCGCTGCTTTGGCTAATGGTGGCTGATGATCTCCTCACAAAGCTAAATGATTCCGGCTTCAACACTGTAGGCTATGCCGACGACTTGGCAGTCATGGTTAGAGGGAAACATTACTCCGTTGTCGCTGGTCGAACCCAGACAGCTCTTAATATTGTATCAAAGTGGTGCAACAGATTAGGACTGTCGATCAACCCACAAAAAACAAGCATTGTCGTTTTCACAAACAGGAGAAACTTCAATTTCGTTTCTCCTGTTCTAAACGGCGATCCAATACAAACATCAAAAGAGGTTAGATATTTAGGTGTGATCCTGGATAGCAAACTAACTTGGAACCCACACCTGAAATATATCTCTGATAAGGCAAACAAAGTTTTCTTCACATGCAGAAACCTGTTTGGGAAAACATGGGGTCTTAGCCCAAAAATGATACTTTGGTTGCACCAAAGTCTTATAAAACCAATTCTAACATATGCAGCTTTAGTTTGGTGGCCTAAAACGCGCCAAATAACAGCTCAAAATATGTTTACAAAAATACAAAGGCTTGTGTGTCTTAGTGCCACAGGTGCTTTCAAAACCACGCCAACGTCAGCAATGGAGATTCTTCTAAAGCTTTCTCCATTGCACCTACATGTTAAATCTGTAGCGGTGTTGAGCGTTCATAGACTGCAGCTCACAGAAGGGTTTAAGCCGGGTAATCTAACTGGACACCTTAAAATCCTTTCTGAATTACAAGCTGAACTGCATACATACCATATTTCGGATTGTATGCCAAAAACAATAGATTTAGATAGGCACTTTGATGTCAAGATATTGGCCAGAGATCTTATTAAAAACTACATACGGTCACTGCCACATAACGCCAGCATCTGGTACACAGATGGTTCTCGAACCAACATGGGCACGGGAGCAGGAGTGTTTGGTCCTAGAACAAAACAAACGGTTGCTTTAGGCACCACAACAACCATATTTCAAGCCGAAATTTTTGCCATTAGCAGTTGCGCTTTGCTATGCGCTGAAAGAAAATACCAAAATATTGAAATATATATTATCTCTGACAGCCAAGCAGCACTCTTGGCACTAAAATCTACGCGTTTTGATTCAAAACTGGTATGGGAATGCTACCAAAATCTATTAAAAATCTCATGCAATAACACAGTAACACTTGTGTGGGCACCTAGCCACACAGGAATACAAGGAAATGCTATCGCTGACGCTTTAGCAAAGCAAGGTGCCAATAAAAAATTTGTTGGACCGGAACCATGCTTTGGAATGGCCAAGAGTTCGCTCAAAAGCACAATCCAAACAATGGAACAAGAACAAAATGCTAAATTATGGAAAAGCAGAGAGGGACTAGTACACTCCAAGAAGTTTCTAGGTAACCTCCCTGTTTCACCCTTAAAAACAATCGACTTAAACAGAGAGTCTCTAAGAATTTTAACGTGGTGCGTTACTGGACATGGTCCTTTAAACCACCATCTTAACAAAATAGGCCTTGTTGTTTCCGACAGGTGCAGATTCTGCTACTCGGATGCGGAAACGATGGAACACGTCATCTGCAGCTGTCCTGAACTCTCTGGGCACAGATATAACCAACTTGGTCATAGAAGACTAACACTTCCATTACCACAAAACGTCACTCCAATTGAGCTAATTAATTTTATTAAAAGTCTCAACTTGGATGACAGAATACAACCAGTAACGGCACAGACGACGACTGACTAATAACAAAATCAGGGTAAGCACAATAGACCTTCAGGTCGCAGTGCTACTTGAACTGTAAGTCTCAAGGCCCTCCAATAAAAAAAAAAAAAAAAAAAAAATAAAAATATAAATACTAAAAAAACGGTCAAAACGATATGTACGGCGGGCTATCCAAATTTTTTGATTATTAAAATAATTAATATGCGGATTATTAAAATAATTAATCATTTAACAACATTAAAAGCAACTAAACCAGAACACAAAACACGAAGGATGTAGTAATTATTTTGTGAAATACTTTGGTCTGAAAGACCTAAGTATTAGATTCATGAGCGAAAAGTGAAATTCTTACCCCCATTTTTTTGGCATTTCTCGACCTTTTAGGAAAAAAATAATGTATGCTGTCTGCCTGCCGTCCGGCTGTCACAACCTACGAAATCTAGAAAACCGCTGGACGGATTTCAAAAATTTTTTTTTCTACAAATAGGTTTACTCAATGGGAAGAGCCGAAAGGAAGATGTGTTCGATAAATGTACCGGAAGTGTGTCAAAAACATCGTCAAGTGTGTCAAAACAAGGGAATTTTCATATTTTTGCTTAAAAAACTTTCATTTTAAGTGATTACGAGTAGGAACATTGAATTTGGAGAAATCTTTGTCAGGATTGGTATGTAAGACCAAAGTCTAGATTATTGCATTATAAGTTTGTCAAAAAAATGCTGTCAAGTGTGTCAAAAGAAAGATTTTTATTTATTTTTTTACCCATTTTTTCGGAAAAAAATAAAATTAATTATTTGTTTGACAGGAAATTTTATTATTATTATTGAGAATTATGGTATTATAAGTTTGTCAAAAAAATAATGTCAAGTGTGTCAGAAAAATGATTTCATTTATTATTTTAGAAAAAAAAAATTAGCTGTTTGTTTACGTAACATGGAAAATGGAAATTTTTGAATTTGTTATAGTTTTTGAAATATTTTTGATTTTTAATTTTGAAAAAGTTTCAATTTTTGATTTTGTAAGAATTTTTGGAGTATTTTTAGAATTTTGAAAAATTTTAAACTTTTGATTTTATTACAATTTTTATAATTTTGGAAAAAGTTTCAATTTTTGATATTGTTATAACTTTTGCAATGTTTTTAGAATTTTGGAGAAAGTTTGAATTTTTAAGAATTTTTGGAATATTATTAGAATTTAGAAAAAGTTTAAATATTTGATTTTATTCTAATTTTTGGAATATTTTTAGAATTAAAAAAAAATATTTTTTGAATTTTATATATATTTTTAGATTTTTGAAAAAAGTTTCAATTTTTGATTTTATTGTAATAAACTCCGGTCAGGTCTGTAGTTCCATTATTACAAATAATGTATTAAACTTCGACCAGAATGGGTTAAAAAAATTTACTCATACATTACTAATATATTTTGCATAAATGTTTTCCATATTCAAATTAATGCAAAGTAAATTTGTTATAGAATGAGTTCACTAATACAAATGTTTACATATCCAAATTAATGCAAGTATGAATTAAAGGAGGAGTGGCCAATCATTCATGATGTGTGTATTTCGAATATTGTTTTCTAGAAAAGTACAGTGGGAAACAACAACTGATTAGCAGAAGTTTCTACTTATTTATTTTGGGATATAAATAAGCGAACAAAATATCAGATAGCAGTTTTTTTGCAATTAAAAGTGTTTATAAATATTCGCAAGTATAAGGAATAATCGGGTGGTACTTGAGCCTGAGTATTAATAGTGAAAGTAATTGAACCTAGTGGAATAGTAAATATAGATTTTACGATTCCGAATATTATTGATTCAAATTGTGGAAAAGCTGTGAAATTTGTTGTACATAAATTGGAGAGGACCCTGTAATTTATTGTAATTAAAATCGGAAGTTGCTGTAATATGTTGATAAATAAAGTTGGAGATTTTGTTAACTAAAGATCCGTCTTTTTACTGTCGTATTTGCTCAATAATCGAAAAGAACCGACGCAGAGTTGTTACATTATTATAATTTTTATAGGTAAATTAATTGAAAATTGTACCAAATTTTTTTTTTGTAAAATTATTTAAAATCAGTGCTTATATATTGAAATAAATAAATTCGACAGCAGAAAGTTATTTGCAAGTCGTCAATTAGCAAATAAAGGTAAGTGAGGTTATGTTGTTGTTTTAGTGGTTGATTGATTTATAGTTACATATTTATAAAACGTAAAAATAATTAATGTATAGGTTATATAAACGTCGTAACTATGAGTAAATTATTATATGATATATAAATTCACAACAAAAACATAACTCCAAACTTGACATTAACCACAAATCTACATTGCTGTAACTTGCATAAATATTGCTATTGCAAAAGTTTTTTATTGAACAATATTTAATGAAATACAAGAGAAAATTACCCTGTTTTATGAAGTTCAGAAAAAAATGGCATACTTGCCATTATCACATTACAATTTAAATTTATTTGCAAATATCACACCCAATTACACACAAAATATGCCCATATCTGCGGTTCACTGCTGTCAAACCGACCACGCCTCTAGCGCCTCTTGCGGCGTGCAAATCGCCAATAGAAGCCATCTTCATTTTTTAGCGCAGTAAAAATCGTGAACTTGTAGCGCCATTTTGAAATTAAAACTTAATATAAAAAAAATTCAAAAAATCGCCATAACGCTCATAACGCCATCTGGAAAAATAAAACTCCGTACAAAAAAAATTCAAAAAATCGCCATAACGCTCATAACGCCATCTGGAAAAATAAAACTCCGTACAAAAAAAATTCAAAAATATTTAATCAAAACACTTATCCCATTTTTTGCATATGGCAATGTTCATTGTTTATTGCAAATGGCGTGAATGGGTATGGCTACAATATATCGGGGGTTTTGATCACAGCCATACCCATTCACGCCATTTGCAATAAACAATGAACATTACCATATTCAAAAAATGGGATAAGTGTTTTTGATTAAATATTTTTGAATTTTTTTTGTACGGAGTTTTATTGTTCCAGATGGCGTTATGAGCGTTATGGCGATTTTTTGAATTTTTTTTATATTGAGTTTTAATTTCAAAATGGCGCTACAAGTTCACGATTTTTGCTGTGCTAAAAAATGAAGATGGCTTCTATATCGCGGGTTTTGATATATATGAAACTCTTTCATATTAAACCTATAATTTACATACAAGTTTAAACTTTAATTTAGCTTGAGACTAATTGATATGTAAGTCATTCATAAAAATATTCATAACAAATTATTAACACTATCTTTGAGAATAAGAAATTATAGCATAAGCACAATTTCAATGATTCAGTAATCTTAGAATTACTCTATACACTAATTATAATAATAATACAATTAAATAATAAGCATAGTAGTATACATAGTAACATTTAAATATCATCTCGAATTATTAATAGACATTATTAGACAAAATATGAACTCTAACTGATTCATGTCTATCATAAATAAATCGAATATTGAAATACTCTTCTTACAATTGTAAATTATTAATGGAATGTAAATATGACTAATTACTAACATTATTTTGATGAACTAATTTCCCTAGTCAAAAAGCCAAAATAATATCTGAAAAACTATTGAACTCAATGATTGTACTTACTATTAAATACAATGTTACATATATATTATTTTAAATATTAACTTCAATTGGAGATTACAAAAATAAATAAATTCTAATTAACAATTTTTAAACAAATCATTATACAAGATCATTATAATAATCTTGCAACATAATAAAACATCACCAATTTATAGACTTAATATCACATATCAATGTATGTTGCACTTAGTTAACTTCCTTATATAATTAGTTCACTGATTTGTAATTTTAAACTCTAAAAGATAAACATAATATGACATCACAACGTTTAGTTCATTTACAAGGTCAATTTTTATTTATAACAATTGCATCATGAGGTGATTGGACAAGTGAGAGATTCTTCTTCCTTGGCGTCATGGCAGATACAATGCATCATGCATTGGTCTAGTACATGACGACATTGAAGGATAAGTCTCTCAATTGGCCAATCAGGTCATCATGATGCAATTGTTCCTGTCTTACCAAGACTATAAAATGGTTTCATCTAAGCGTTATATGTCATTATTGTAATACGGTCATCTAGTTCCCTGGTTAAACATTCCAATTCAAACCTATTGAATCCTATTAAATCCAATATAATTTCAATAGGATTAAATTGGTTTAATAGGAAGACTTCGATCTACCAATTAAAATTCAATCGGAATGAATGGGATTTAACAGGAAAAGAGGTTCTGTAGGATTCTAAAGGAAATTTCCAATTGAATTTCAATCGGAAATTAAGAGATTCAATAGGAAAAAGGAACTTAGAAAAAAATTAAACAATCTTATAAATTTAACAGGATTTAATTGGAAAAGATTTAATAGAAATGAATAGGATTAATCGGAATTCTGCAATGGAAATTTCCAATTAATTCCTATTTATATACATTTACTATAGAATCCTATCCATTCCGGTTGAAAAATAAAATAGAGATATTTAACAGGAATGAATAGGATTGTATTGGAAATAGATTTTTTGAATAGGAATTAATTGAAAATTCCCAATGCAGAATTCCGATTAATCCAATTAATTTTTTTCAATTGGTTTCAATTGGAATGTTTAACCAGGGTTATTTTATACATATAGATATAACAGCATAAGCCCGATGGTAGGAGGATGGATGTACACTATTTTCAGTGAATCAATTGAGACCATTAGCCACTTATCTAATTTTCAAGTAAGGTCTATTTGGGTTCTTAATTGATCATAGAGACATAGTATATATACATCAACTTACAGATCGGCGTCCAAAAAATTTAAAACCTTGGTGATATGGGCTAACGCCAAAACCAAAAATAAAATAAGAATGAAAAAAAAAATATTTTTAGTGGATTACGAAAAATGGTTTTTCGGCAAACGGCTGTAAAGTTTAACTTTACCGCCGCTAGGGAGTTAACTAAAGTCTTACTTTTTAGCCTGACAGCAAAGTAACGTCTAGCGACAGCAAAAGTAACGCCATTTTTATTTTATATTACGGAGGCTGTAAAGTAGCATTTGTTGTTAGTTTGTTATTTTTTCAAACATATTGTATAACCATGACAACAAAAAATAAGTTGATTCTCATATTATGAAATTTTGAAAAGGCTGCTTTGATAAAAAAATTTTATTCATACAAATTTAAATGTTTTTTTCTCTTTTTTGGAAGTAATTATGACGGTACAAATTCATATTTATAAAAAGTTTGATGTATTAATTTCATATTTATAAAAAATTTAAACGTTTGCCGAAAAAATAGTGTATTTAATTCGGAGCTAAAGTGACTTTTTGTGTTTCGTCTATAATATTCAAACTATAGACTCAACACAAAAAGTATCACTTTAGCTCCTTCCTAATTAAATAATGTACTATTTTGCACGATCAGGCGATTTTGCATGTTTACTGATTCGTAAATAAACATAGTAAGTTTCGTTTACAAATCACAGGTCTGTAAGTAATTACTTACCGATCATGCAGGCGGTAAGTAATTACTTTTCGGTAAGGAAGACTCTAGGGTTGGAATAAAAGCGATTTCTTTTCAAATAAATTTGCAGGTCAAATTTATACTAGCTTCAACTTTAAATAATATTCTTTTAAAAATATTGCAATTAACAGATTTAAAAGCAATTTATTTTAAAAAAATATTCGATGAAAGTTAGTTTTGCAACAAAAAAAAAACTTATAGAATTATGATGGAACGCAGAGCTTACTATTTTGAAATGAGATTTTATGAAATTTTCTTTAAAACATTCAAACTTAAAAATGAATTTTATTATTTAAATAATTTTAATTGAATTTTTATTGATCGTCCAAAAAATGTAATAAGCATTTTGGGCATTAAGAGTTTTACCGATTTCGGATATATTGGAGATCTCGACTTCGTCTTGATCTCAAAACACTCTTACTGCCCTTAATACTTAATAGTATATTACATATCTAGAGTTGTAAACAGTATTTTACATGCGAGGGAAAATTTTGCGCACGAGACGCGTAGCGTCGAGTGCAGTATCTTCACGAGCATGGAAAATGCTTTACAACTCGAGATTTGTTATATACTTTTCCTACGACTTTGTTTTAATGCCCAAACGCATATAATTACTTGAAAAAATGAACTCCTAATTATAAATTAAATGCAAATAGTTTACAAATTGTGGTAGGCTTTGCATTATTCTGTGTCAAAATGAATTGAAATATTTAATTTTTAAAAATCAAATTTTTCTTTAAATAAAAATTTTTCTTTTTATTAAAAGCGTGCGGTAATATATATATGAAAATCCATTACCGCACGCTTTTTTTTACTTACCGCACGCTTTTTTTTACTTACCGCACGCTATTTGAAATAATCAATTTACATGTCATGGACAGTGTGATGTAATTTATAATTTACTGTGATAGGAGTAGGAAAAAGTATATTACATATCTAGAGTTGTAAATAGCATTTTATATGCGAGGGAAAATTTTGCGCACGAGACGCGTAGCGTCGAGTGCAGTATCTTCACGAGCATGGAAAATGTTTTACAACTCGAGATTTGTTATATACTTTTTCTACGACTTTGTTTTAATGCCAAAACGCATATAATTACGTTAAAAAATGAACTACTATTATAAATTAAATGCAAATAGTTTACAAATTGTGGTAGGCTTTGCATTATTCTGTGTCAAAATGAATTCAAATATTTAATTTTTAAAAATCAAATTTTTCTTAAAATAAAAATTTTCCTTTTTATTAAAAGGAAAATTTTATTTCTTTTCTACTCTTATCACAATAAACTATAAATTACATCACAGTATCCATGACATGTAAATTGATTATTTCAAATAGCGTGCGGTAAGTAAAAATAAGCGTGCGGTAATGGATTTTCATATATATATTACCGCACGCTTTTAAAAAAAAGAAAAATTTTTATTTAAAGAAAAATTTGATTCTTAAAACTTAAATATTTCAATTTATTTTGACACAGAACACTGCAAAGCCTACCACAATTTGTAAACTATTTGCATTTAATTTATAATAAGTTCATTTTTTCAAGTAATTATATGCGTTTGGGCATTAAAACAAAGTCGTAGAAAAAGTATATAACAAATCTCGAGTTGTAAAGCATTTTCCATGCTCGTGAAGATACTGCACTCGACGCTACGCGTCTCGTGCGCAAAATTTTCCCTCGCATATAAAATGCTATTTACAACTCTAGATATGTAATATACTAATGGATAGTGTGATGTAATTTATAATTTACTAGAATTGGAGTAGAAGGGAGATAGGATAGGAGTAGATAGGAGTAGAAAAATAACTATATTTATATAATATAAGAGTCATTACATATAATGTTATTTTTTTGTAGAAATCAAACGATTAAAGAAACTGTTTGGAAAATAAATAAAACCTCAAACTCTATAATTAAAGTTGTACACTAAAATAAACATGTAGTTCTTACACACAAGCCTGTTGAGTTCATTTAAATACTTACAAATCAAAACAAGATACATAATTAAAATTGAATAAAATATGCTTTAAACTTTAAACAATCAGTTGACACTTGACGTTCTTAAACAAAGCAAGATATTGTAGATAGAATATAAGTTTAAAAATCAAAAGCGAAGCTTATATTACCATAACAATGAAACTGTTTTCATTGTTGATTTTATTTATTTTAACTTTATATAAAAAAAATGTGAATTGTGCGAAAATCTTGGGTGTGGCGCCAATGGGATCCAAATCTCATTGGTACATTATTCAGCCGCTCTTACATGAACTTGCTAGATCTGGACATGAAGTAACTGTAATATCACCATATCCAATGGAAAAACCACCGAAAAATTATCGTAATATTCCAATTGTGGAAATGATAGAAAAAATGCCTACTGGTTCAGCAAGTCTTAAGGGAGCATTTGATTCGCTAATTGCGATTACCAAAGAAATGTATGATCTTGGAGTTGCAGTAACAAGTATTACACTTAATCATCCAAATGTTCAAGACTTATTGCATTCAAATGAAACGTTTGATTTAGTGATATTTGAATTATTCATGAACGAGGCATTGCTTGGATTGGGACCTCACTTTAACGCGTCCGTGGTTGGTGTTATCTCAACGGCTGCAAAAGATTGGAGCAATGATTTACTCGGTTCACCAATGCCTTTATCGTACATACCACATTTTCTTTTTCCACAAGCTGGAAAGCTAAGTTTTAAGAATAGATTAATCAATACTTTACAAACATCATTTTATTTTTATTTTAAGAACACGTACAGTTTAAAATTGCAGGTATAAAATTTAATTTTAACTACTTTTACTTTTATTAATTAAAACTTATTCTTTATCAGGAAGAAATTTACAATACCATTTTTACCAAACCAAAACCTTCATTTGATAATATTTTGAAAAACGGAATGTCACTGGGTCTCGTTAACAGTCATTTCAGCATAAATTATCCACAACCTTTGTTACCAAATACAGTTGAGGTTGGCGGTTTTCATATTAATATGAAAAGAAAACCATTGCCGGATAATTTAAAGCAATTTATTGAATCAGCTGAACACGGTGTTGTATACTTTTCGTTGGGATCTCATTTTGATCCTACACGAATTCCAAAAGAAAAACTAGATCATATTTATAACGCACTGATACGTCTAAAACAAAAAGTTTTATGGAAACTTGAACCAACAGATTTGTTTCCAAAACATAAAAATATTTTAATTCAAAAATGGTTTTCACAAGATGATATATTAGCGCATCCAAAATCAATTCTTTTTGTTACGCATGGTGGATGGTTAAGCTGTATGGAAGCAATGCATCACGGAGTGCCGATAATCGGTGTGCCTATTTTTGGTGATCAATATATGAATATGGCTCAAATGGTGAATCAGGGTGTTGGAGTTGTGATGAATTTTCCAAATATAACACAGAGCTCGTTTTCATGGGCATTGAACGAAGTTTTGTCAAATAGACGGTAAGTTTCACTCATTTGTTATTTCTAACCCGATCGATCTAATCTTATATGAAATTTAGCTCAGGCGATGTATAGCCGAGTGTGTTAAAGCACTAGTCTATGCATCGTTAGGGTCGACGGTTCAAATCCAGTCCAATCCAGTACGAATTTTCTGGATTAGAATTACAGAGTCGATTTAGATGCTAAGTATTGGTGTTGGGTAGTTCATAAGTTGTTTAAGGGTGATATGAGCCAGCCTCAACCATTATTTAAGTAAAAATGAAAAAAAAAAATTTTGCTCAAAGTAAATGTGGAGTGAACTATATTTATATGTCGAAAAACGGACGTTTTAATTTAAAAACAACTTAGGTACGTGTTTAATGTCGTACAATGCGACTAAATCTGTATGAATTAAATGTCAATGTTTTTTATTTTATGTAACAAACTAACATGTTAATTCGACGGTATTCTAAATTTTGACTAAGATATCAATTTTAACCCTTTTTCAAACACAAGCAAATATATTTGGAAAAACATGATCTTCTTGAACTGCTCTCTGACTTAAAACATTTCTTAATATTCCACCAGCATTTTCAACATTTATTAAGTTTTTTTTCCAGGAGCTTCAACCATTAGCATATCCACCAGAAAAGCTACCACACCTTCAACATTACACAGTTCCGCTTTATTTATGCTGCAATGTGTAGTTAAATTCCATAACGGCGATAAAAATAGATTTTAATGTATTTTCGTTTCTGTTTTTCATGACTGCTTTTGACATTGCTACAGTAATACTGACTTCTTTAAAAATTAATTTAACGTTATTATCCGCTCGCCATCATAAATTTTTGGAATCAAGTTGATCAACAACGTAGTTTATAAAATTTTGTTTGAACACAACAAAGGGCAAGTAATTTCCTTCCTCAAACATCATTAATTCGTCTATGCTATGCCAATCGTCTTAAAATTATGAATTAAAAACTAAAGGCAACTATATAATCTTATTTTCCTAAATTTAATTTTAAACAAATATAATTTCAAGTTCATTTAAATATTTTTTTTCCTTTATATAGATTTTTTAGGGTTCCGTTTTTTATACGGAACACTATTGGTGAGAGTAAAACGAGTTTTTCACATTATATCGATTATCTCGTAAACTATAAATGCTATGGACTTGAAATTTGAGGTGCGTATAAAACTAATCTGTCCACATGAAATGACGAATACAAATAAAACTAAAGTGGTTTTCGTTTGGTTTACAGGGGTTCGATGTGAGACCTTTGAGAAAATAGATTTTTTTATAGATTCAAGTAGGGTATCATATGAAAGGGCGTCATTTCAGTATTCCTTAAAAATTTATCTTGGAATTTTACACCTCACCATTTTTTGTATAATTCTGAATAGTGACGTTTTTTTCGTGTTTTCTTAACTCGATTAGCTCCGAACCTAACTGATCGAAAATTTTCAAATGTATTTGGAACGATAGAAAAATTAGTACAGTTTTAATAAAAAATATATAAAAGTGTCATATTCTCATAATTAGATTTATTAAGGGGGTGGAAATGAGGAGGGGTAAAAACACTATTTAAAATGTGGTCAAGTGGGGTGTCATTTGAAAGAGCACCTAATTTAGAAAGCATTGCAATTTTTTTTAGAATTTTGCAATGCACAGTTTTTGAGTTATTGTCAAAAACATACCGTTCCCCCCCCCCCCCTTCGTTTCGACACTGATTGACAGAAAAAATTGGAAAAATTCACAGAGTTAGGAAATTTGGTAAATTTTGTATGAAAATTATACCGAAGTCTCAAATAATTATATTTCTGTGTGTTTAGGGGACCGGTGTAAAGAGGGTAAAAAAAAAAATTTTTTGACCCAAGCGAGTGGGGTGTCATTTGAAAGAGCACCTAATTTAAAATTCGTTGCAGTTTTTTTTATAATTTTGCGGTGCACAGTTTTTGAGTTATGGACAAAAAAGTGCAAAATTCAAACCGTTCCCCCCCCTTCGTTTCGACACTGATTGACATAAAAATTTGGAAAAATTCACAGAGTTAGGAAATTTGCTAAATTTTGTATGAAAATTATAGCAAAGTCTCAAATAATTATATTTCTGTGTGTTTAGGGGACCGGGGTAAAGAGGGTAAAAAAAAAACTTTCTTGACCCAAGCGAGTGGGGTGTCATTTGAAAGAACACCTAATTTAAAATTCGTTGCAATTTTTTTTAGAATTTTTCGGTGCACAGTTTTTGAGTTATGGACAAAAAAGTTCAAAATTCAAACCGGTCCCCCACCCCCCCTTCGTTTCGACACTGATTGACATAAAAATTTGGAAAAATTCACAGAGTTAGGAAATTTGCTAAATTTTGTATGAAAGTTATAGCAAAGTCTCAAATAATTATATTTCTGTGTGTTTAGGGGACCGGGGTAAGGAGGGTAAAAAAAAAACTTTTTTGACCCAAGCGAGTGGGGTGTCATTTGAAAGAACACCTAATTTAAAATTCGTTGCAATTTTTTTTATAATTTTGCGGTGCACAGTTTTTGAGTTATGGACAAAAGAGTGCAAAATTCAAACCGTTCCCCCCCCTTCGTTTCGACACTGATTGACAGAAAAATTTGAAAAAATTCACAGAGCTAGGAAATTTGGTAGATTTTGTATGAAAATTATACCGAAGTCTCAAATAATTATATTTCTGTGTGTTTAGGGGACCGGTGTAAAGAGGGTAAAAAAAATACTTTTATTAATTAAAACTTATACTTTATCAGGAAGAAATTTACAATACCATTTTTACCAAACCAAAACCTTCATTTGATAATATTTTGAAAAACGGAATGTCACTGGGTCTCGTTAACAGTCATTTCAGCATAAATTATCCACAACCTTTGTTACCAAATACAGTTGAGGTTGGCGGTTTTCATATTAATATGAAAAGAAAACCATTGCCGGATAATTTAAAGCAATTTATTGAATCAGCTGAACACGGTGTTGTATACTTTTCGTTGGGATCTCATTTTGATCCTACACGAATTCCAAAAGAAAAACTAGATCATATTTATAACGCACTGATACGTCTAAAACAAAAAGTTTTATGGAAACTTGAACCAACAGATTTGTTTCCAAAACATAAAAATATTTTAATTCAAAAATGGTTTTCACAAGATGATATATTAGCGCATCCAAAATCAATTCTTTTTGTTACGCATGGTGGATGGTTAAGCTGTATGGAAGCAATGCATCACGGAGTGCCGATAATCGGTGTGCCTATTTTTGGTGATCAATATATGAATATGGCTCAAATGGTGAATCAGGGTGTTGGAGTTGTGATGAATTTTCCAAATATAACACAGAGCTCGTTTTCATGGGCATTGAACGAAGTTTTGTCAAATAGACGGTAAGTTTCACTCATTTGTTATTTCTAACCCGATCGATCTAATCTTATATGAAATTTAGCTCAGGCGATGTATAGCCGAGTGTGTTAAAGCACTAGTCTATGCATCGTTAGGGTCGACGGTTCAAATCCAGTCCAATCCAGTACGAATTTTCTGGATTAGAATTACAGAGTCGATTTAGATGCTAAGTATTGGTGTTGGGTAGTTCATAAGTTGTTTAAGGGTGATATGAGCTTCACCAGCCTCAACCATTATTTAAGTAAAAATGAAAAAAAAAAAATTTAGCTCAAAGTAAATGTGGAGTGAACTATATTTATATGTCGAAAAACGGACGTTTTAATTTAAAAACAACTTAGGTAGGTGTTTAATGTCGTACAATGCGACTAAATCTGTATGAATTAAATGTCAATGTTTTTTATTTTATGTAACAAACTAACATGTTAATTCGACGGTATTCTAAATTTTGACTAAGATATCAATTTTAACCCTTTTTCAAACACAAGCAAATATATTTGGAAAAACATGATCTTCTTGAACTGCTCTCTGACTTAAAACATTTCTTAATACTCCACCAGCATTTTCAACATTTATTAAGTTTTTTTTCCAGGAGCTTCAACCATTAGCATATCCACCAGAAAAGCTACCACACCTTCAACATTACACAGTTCCGCTTTATTTATGCTGCAATGTGTAGTTAAATTCCATAACGGCGATAAAAATAGATTTTAATGTATTTTCGTTTCTGTTTTTCATGACTGCTTTTGACATTGCTACAGTAATACTGACTTCTTTAAAAATTAATTTAACGTTATTATCCGCTCGCCATCATAAATTTTTGGAATCAAGTTGATCAACAACGTAGTTTATAAAATTTTGTTTGAACACAACAAAGGGCAAGTAATTTCCTTCCTCAAACATCATTAATTCGTCTATGCTATGCCAATCGTCTTAAAATTATGAATTAAAAACTAAAGGCAACTATATAATCTTATTTTCCTAAATTTAATTTTAAACAAATATAATTTCAAGTTCATTTAAATATTTTTTTTCCTTTATATAGATTTTTTAGGGTTCCGTTTTTTATACGGAACACTATTGGTGAGAGTAAAACGAGTTTTTCACATTATATCGATTATCTCGTAAACTATAAATGCTATGGACTTGAAATTTGAGGTGCGTATAAAACTAATCTGTCCACATGAAATGACGAATACAAATAAAACTAAAGTGGTTTTCGTTTGGTTTACAGGGGTTCGATGTGAGACCTTTGAGAAAATAGATTTTTTTATAGATTCAAGTAGGGTATCATATGAAAGGGCGTCATTTCAGTATTCCTTAAAAATTTATCTTGGAATTTTACACCTCACCATTTTTTGTATAATTCTGAATAGTGACGTTTTTTTCGTGTTTTCTTAACTCGATTAGCTCCGAACCTAACTGATCGAAAATTTTCAAATGTATTTGGAACGATAGAAAAATTAGTACAGTTTTAATAAAAAATATATAAAAGTGTCATATTCTCATAATTAGATTTATTAAGGGGGTGGAAATGATGAGGGGTAAAAACACTATTTAAAATGTGGTCAAGTGGGGTGTCATTTGAAAGAGCACCTAATTTAGAAAGCATTGCAATTTTTTTTAGAATTTTGCAATGCACAGTTTTTGAGTTATTGTCAAAAACATACCGTTCCCCCCTCCCCTTCGTTTCGACACTGATTGACAGAAAAAATTGGAAAAATTCACAGAGTTAGGAAATTTGGTAAATTTTGTATGAAAATTATACCGAAGTCTCAAATAATTATATTTCTGTGTGTTTAGGGGACCGGTGTAAAGAGGGTAAAAAAAAAAATTTTTTGACCCAAGCGAGTGGGGTGTCATTTGAAAGAGCACCTAATTTAAAATTCGTTGCAGTTTTTTTTATAATTTTGCGGTGCACAGTTTTTGAGTTATGGACAAAAAAGTGCAAAATTCAAACCGTTCCCCCCACCCCCCCTTCGTTTCGACACTGATTGACATAAAAATTTGGAAAAATTCACAGAGTTAGGAAATTTGCTAAATTTTGTTTATAGCAAAGTTATAGTATTTATTATAGCAAAGTCTCAAATAATTATATTTCTGTGTGTTTAGGGGACCGGGGTAAGGAGGGTAAAAAAAAAACTTTTTTGACCCAAGCGAGTGGGGTGTCATTTGAAAGAACACCTAATTTAAAATTCGTTGCAATTTTTTTTATAATTTTGCGGTGCACAGTTTTTGAGTTATGGACAAAAAAGTTCAAAATTCAAACCGGTCCCCCCACCCCCCCTTCGTTTCGACACTGATTGACATCAAAATTTGGAAAAATTCACAGAGTTAGGAAATTTGCTAAATTTTGTATGAAAGTTATAGCAAAGTCTCAAATAATTATATTTCTGTGTGTTTAGGGGACCGGGGTAAGGAGGGTAAAAAAAAAACTTTTTTGACCCAAGCGAGTGGGGTGTCATTTGAAAGAGCACCTAATTTAAAATTTGTTGCAATTTTTTTTATAATTTTGCGGTGCACAGTTTTTGAGTTATGGACAAAAAAGTGCAAAATTCAAACCGTCCCCCCCCCCCTTCGTTTCGACACTGATTGACAGAAAAATTTGAAAAAATTCACAGAGCTAGGAAATTTGGTAAATTTTGTATGAAAATTATACCGAAGTCTCAAATAATTATATTTCTGTGTGTTTAGGGCACCGGGGTAGAGAGGGTAAAAAAAAACTTTTTTTGACCCAAGCGAATGGAGTGTCATTTGAAAGAGCACCTAATTTAAAATCATTGCAATTTTTTTCATAATTTTTCGGTGCACAGTTTTTGAGTTATGATCAAAAATGTTCAAAATTCAGACCGTCCCCCCGTGTATCAAATATTTATTAATCGTTTTGAAAGGGTAGGAATGGTAAGGTGAAATAAAGCTTTTTTAAGCCCGAATAGCAATATCGAGTGGGACTGGCGTGTACATTTTTAGTCATGTCATCCTTTATACTGATTCTTAGAGCAATTCTTAATTTTGCAACTCTTTTAGAGTGAATATAACCAAATATCCAAAAGAAAGAAGACTTTATTTCAAAATTATCACGGTCCTTTACTATCTATTGTATATTGTATTGTATTGTATGCCATAAGTGGGCCCAAAAGGTGGCGTAAATTCTCAAGGTTCAAATCAGATTGATGTGATTTGTTAGTTTGTGTTAAGATCCACGTTTGTAATCCATTCATAATTACTGGTTTAATAAATTTCTTGTATAACTTTAGAAAATGTTGAGTTTTAATTGAATGGTAAGTTCGATAACCTGCAATTATTTTAGGGTTAATATTTGTTTAATATGCTATTGTTTAAGTCAAACATTGATCTTTTGTTAATTTTAAATATTGTTAAAATTATACGTTGTTTTTCAAGCACCGACCTAAATGTCGAACTTATGTAATCTAACACAAAAAAATTGTTGCTATAGAAAGAACTGAAAATTTTAGTAAAGCGATGAGCCTATAATTCTATGGAACACGAAAAATATAGCGAAGCTTCAAATGATTTTATTTCTATGTGTTTAGGGGATGGGAGTGGGGAAGGGTGAAAAATCGTTTTTTGACCCGCATGAGTGGGATGTCATTTGATAGAGCACCAAAATTAAAAAACAATACAGTTTTTTTAGAATTTTGCGATGCACCGTTTTTGAATTATTCTCAAAAAAGTGCAACAAAAAGTTGGTCCCCCCCCCCTATACGTTTCTTCGTTGATTGACAGAAAAATTTGAAAAAATTCATAGAGATAGGAAATTTGATAAACCCTTAACGAAAAATATAGCGAAGCCTCAAGTAGTTTTAATTCTACGTGTTTAGGGGATAGGAGTGGGGAATCGTGAAAAAAAGGTTTTTTGGCTCGCATGAGTGTCATTTGAAAGAACACCAAAATTAAGAAACATTACAATTATTTTAGAATCTTGCGATGCACAGTTTTTGAATTATTGTCAAAAAAGTCCTATTTTTAGCGTTAACACCACTCCACCCCTAAATTTCGTCGTTGTTTAACAGAATTGAGTCGTTCCCTAGCTACCATAAATAGCTATGGATATCATTTAACCTAAAGTAATATTTTTTATATCATTTCGATCAATTTAGATGAGATTGACATTAACTATTGATATTTACGATGAACCATTTAGTTTTTATGTGTCTATGGTCTGGCAATATAAACCCTTTACAACACAATTTATGTAAATTATTTTGATATTGTTTTCTTTACATTCACGGAACCCTTGACGAGCGAATTTTATTCGCACTTGTCTGACTTTTTTTTTATATACAAATTAATTTTTTTTTTCTCTTCTTTTGTTTATTATATTAAATATTTTTTTTTGTTTATTGTTTTGTTTGTTTGATTTCAATTTATTTGAAATTAAATGCAATTATAGAAACCAAACGTTACAGTTGACAGCCTACGTTCCTATATGGAATATATACAGCAGAAAAAAAATATGTCAATTAATTAATTAGAGTATGTATATATAAATATATAGAGAGAACGTAAGTTCAAAAATGTATGAAGAAAGATAGGGGAAAATGTATAACCGACGGGCTAATATTAAAGATACTGGGTGAATTAGGTAGCCTCCAAATAATCGGCAGACAAGAAATTGTTCATAAAAATTAAACCGAAAGGGAACTTTGAAAAGTCTATGCTACTTAATTGTAAATTGACATATGGGTAGTTCTACAAATATAGGAATTTTGGACGGCTCTGCTTATTTCGTATATTAATATGAAAAAAAAATTTTTTTTTCACATGAAATTTGTAAACCTTAACTATGTCTAGCTGGTCACCCAAAATAATCCCGTTTAGAAATATATGTCTTAGAAAAAAAATTATTCAAAACGTCAAATTATCAGTCCCCTGGCGTGTCCCACCTTGAAATTCAAAGCTGGTAAACTAAATAATCAATGATTCTAAGTGTGTAGAGACAAATTTACTCTGTAGTAATAATTTTGAATAATGATGCTTTAATAATGTGTAAATAATCATAACATAACTCTATATTTACTATTAGATATATCCTATTAAAGTTTGTCCCACCAATTTGTTATTATTCTCCTTCCCAATCAAAACACATTGAAAATATTGGAAATTCATATTTCTATCAAGTTATCGCTCGTCACAGGAATTAATTAAAGTTCAATAAATATATTATTGCAAGTGTTTTACTTAGTCCGAGGTTTTATCATTCAAAACAGTCATCATTAGTAGCAAGATCGTGTGTTGTCCAGTCAAATTATCAGTCCCCTGGCAAGTATTTTCGTAAAAAGTATTTAATACTTAAATTTTGTAATTTTATACGTCGTGAATATGTATTGCCTTGGTATAGAATCCGTTTATTTTTTTTTTTAGACGTAATTTTGTCATTTTTAAGCGAAATACTGACAAATTATCAGTCCCCTGTTCTCAGTCCCCTGGAAGATTTAAAAGCGGGCAAACTTAGATAAATGTTTATTTCGTATTTTGAGATAATATTAAGATAATTTTGAGTTAATTTAGGATTAAGAAGGATATTTTTTTATTTTGACTCTTGTATTTTTTTGTTTTTTTTGACTGGCCACATTGAGAAAAGTTGAAAGAACGTCATCAACTTTAACTAAAACTAGTTGCCAGAACTTATACGCAAAAAACATGTCATGCCGTAATTAGCTCCATTTTCTTCCTTCGTGCGACCCATATATCGAACATATTAAGATAACACGCTGGAAATATAACCACTCCACGACTTTAGCCCAGAGTTGGGTGCGGTTTAACTATATGCATCTCTATACAGGAGACTGCATAAGAATTTAAGCAACAAAAATAATCACGACGCTACGAGAAATGGGAACGCAACTTATTTCACACGAACATGGTAATACGGAAGGAAATGGGTAGAAAACCTAGAGGTTTATCGAACCTCATCTCACACTATAAGATTTGCGTTAGTACATTTTAAGGGTTCTGAGTTCTAACTAGGGTTTCTCAAACGAGATCCCGGGATCCCGTTTTCCCCGGGATCCCGGGGGTAAATTTTCAAAAAAATTAAATTAAATTAGTTAAATTTTGATCCCGGGTATCCCGCTAATTTTTATTAACATTTTTTTGTACTTTTTTCAAAGATATTAAAAGTTTTCTCACTCGAAAATCGAGTAGTTTTTAAATTATTTACCCTCTGTAGTAATTAATTTCGTTCAAAATTAGGAAAATGTTTTTTTTGACACATATGGTATCATGGTTTTTTTGACACATATAAACGCAACAAATTAAAACCAATCAAACTTAAAATAGGTAGCTTTTTCTGAGAAATCTACCTAAAACTTGCGCTTCATTTCTCTTAATTTATGTTTAATAGTTCTCTTGGACGGATGGTTCAATGGACGTTTCGACACGAAAATTCGGACAACATTGAGTGATGGCGCCGCGCCATTGACAACCTAGTTTTTTGAAAAATTGCTTAAAAATTAGTATTATGAATTTATTTTTGTTTTGTTTTTATGTATTCTTTTTTATTTAATTTTTGAAGTTTTTCTATTTACAAATAATGGAAATTTAAAAATCAATAGCGCATTTTTGTGCTGTTTTAATTTTACACATTTTCCTACCCAGGGGCGCACACAGAAAAAGTTTTAGGGGGGGGGGGGTCCAACGAATTTTTTTTAATAACAGGTCGTTCAATAAGTCCGTAGGATAAGTAAGAAAAAAACAACATTTTGACAAAACTCGATTTTTTTATTCAACATAGTTGCCTTCGAGGGCGATACAACGAGTATAGCTATTTTCCAACTTTTCTATACCACTTTTATAGTACGATTTCTCTTTCTCGTCAAAATAGGCCTCAGTTTCAGCGATTACTTCATCATTGGACTTAAATTTCTTTCCAGCAAGCATTCTCTTGAGATCTGAAAACAGGAAAAAGTCGCTGGGGGCTAAATCTGGAGAATATGGTGGGTGGGTAAGCAATTCAAAGCACAATTCATTCAATTTTGCCATCGTTTTCATCGATCTGTGACACGGTGCATTATCTTGGTGAAACAACACTTTTTTCTTTTGCAAATGTGGCCGTTTCTTTGCGATTTCAGCCTTCAATCGATCCAAAAGTTCACAGTAATACTCGCTGTTGATGTTGGTTCCTTTTTGGAGATAGTCGATGAATATTATTCCGTTCGTATCCCAAAGTACAGACGCCATCACCTTACCGGCCGTCTTTGCTCGCTTTGGATTCGGTTCGTCGACTGCTGTCCACTCAGCTGACTGTCTTTTGGATTCTGGTGTGTAATTGTGAAGCCATGTCTCATCCATTGTCACATATTTACGATAGAATTCCCTTTTATTGCGGTTTAACAGTGCCAAAGACTCCTCCGAAGCATCGATTTGTTGTTGGTTTTGGTCGACTGTGAGCTCACGCGGCACCCAATTTGCACAGAGCTTTCGCATACCCAAATGTTCATGTAAAATGGTAAAAACACTACCATCTGCTACCTTTACAATGTCAGCTATTTCGTGCACCTTCAATGTGCGATCGTTCATAACCAATTTGTGGATTTTTTTTATGTTTTCTGGAATAACAGCCTCATTTGGGCGTCCACTGCGCTCTGCATCTTTTGTGCTGGTACGACCACATTTAAATTCAGCCATCCACTTCTCTACCATTTGTCTCGATGGAGCAGAGTTTGGATAATGTTTATCAAGCCATTGTTTGGTTTCCACTGTATTTTTTTTCATCAAAAAGCAATGCTTTATTAAAATTCGAAATTCACTTTTTTCCATTTTTTTTCAAAAACAAAAGTTGCTTCACACAAAATGCTATAACTCACGAATAAATAGTCAGATTGCTGTCAAATGTATACACGTATCGTTTGAAGGTTAGTACTAAATAAAAATCATATGGAAAAAATTCTAGTAACGCCATCTATGTGTCATCCTACGGACTTATTGAATGACCTAGTAAAAAGCGCTGTGTAGGAATTACAACAACACACATAGAGACCTTTTAAGACCAAGGTCCCACAACAACATGCGTGTTGAGGTGTTGATAAAAGATTTTTAAACCTTTGTAAATGGTACACCCCAGGGACTGTTGATTCGGACTAAGCATTTCATTTGTACGATGTAAATCGGTGTGTTTCGATCGGTTGTTGATCTTTTGTTTCAAAAACGTATTGGCTGTCAGATTTGTCTTCCAAAAATGTTTATATGTGTGCATCAGTGATGCTAGACCTTAAAAAATAAGTTTCCCGTTGCCGTATCAAAACTTACCGATTTTACCGTTTCTTTAAGGAAAAACTTCCCATCAAGCTTACAATTAAAAAAAATATACATATATATAAATCCAATTGTTTATATGGAAAAAACTTCAAAATCCACCACTATAACAATATTTTTTAATATGTTCAAAATGCATCGATGCATAGAAAAGATCTTGTAGTTCCTTATTGTAGGTGATTTTATTTTTCGTCTCGTAGTGTGAAAATATTCCTGAAACTCAGAAATATGTTATTGCTTGTGGGATTTCCGAAACTTTTGTTTCTATTTCCCTAAGAAATATCAGAACATCAACATCAGAAGGCTGAAATTTCATCGATTTTACTGTATACTATAAAGGCGATGAATGGCAGATTCATTTAAACAAAATTATTGAGTAATCAACATCTTTCTGGAAGGATAGTAAAAAAATATTTGTTGCGATCATTTAAAATTTAAAAAGCTTCTACAATTAATTGTGAAAAAGCCCGCACTTGCTAAGTTTTTATCCGCTTTCCTGTTTTAATGAAATATCCTATATAAACGGAAAAAAATCACCCGATCTGGCATTACTGGTGTGTATTAATATAATGCTCATATATATTAGATAGAACTGAGAGCAAGGGTATTGCGGTCTTTAATTTGAAATATCACATTTTGTTTCGTTTTGGGAATGAATTGGCTAACTTCTAGCACGAAAGAGAAATATCAGATCTATAGGATTTGTAGAAAATTTTTAGTAAGAGAAGGTGCAAGTTCCTTTGAAAATGTTGTTACACAGATAGAAATCGAGGTTTTTTTTATGCCTAATAAGTTATATTCCATGCTTAAATTACGTTAATTCTCAACCGTGAATAAGCCAGGTGTATTATATACTTATAAGGTATACTTTTTCAAAAAATCACTAAGAAGTTTATTATGAATATTATTCATAGAATTTTATGAGTATCGGGTACGTAGTATGACCAATTAGGAACAACGAAATAACTTTGTTGTAAAAATTTTATATACTTACTAGGGAACAAAATATAACTATTTTTAATAAAATAATATGCCTATAATTCATAAATTTATGGCGCTTAGTAATAAATAAATTACAAACTAGGCATTTGCATTCCTAGCATTTGAATTTTGATGAAGTGTCGCGGGATATCGAAAACCTCATAGTCATATGATTTGTCATACTCGTAAGTTATATTATACTCATATATGTACTAAACCTTATGTTCATATTACATATTTTTATATATATATCTATCATATTAAAATTTCACAAAGTTTGTATATATACAACTCACCTAACACAAAAATTTTTTAGTGAATCATAAAAAATATTTTATTTTGTTTATTAATTTTTTAATTATATTTACTGTCGAAAAACTAATATTAAAATTTCGCACTAATAAAGAATACTCCATTCCTACAAAACATATAAAATTACTAGAAAATAAAAATTATTATTTGGTGAAAATATATTTTATACCTTGCTATTCATAAAATTTCATACTTCCTAGTTCTGTTACATGCACATTTTTAAATATAAACTGATTATCAGGCATGAAAAATTATAATTTTTTTATTCATTGTTTATGAATAGTAATCATTGTTTTGTATTTTTCAAAACTTTATGCCAACGTTTTACATTCCACGACTAAATATTCATAAAAATTGATGCCTTAAAGCCATGAATATTACAATAATATTATAAAAAGTGGTTATCGGGAATAAGCATTTATAATTATGTTATACAAAACTTATGACCTGCAATCATAGCTTTATTTTTATCCGTGTAGAATAGGAGGAATGATGTTCAGACCGGAGAATTTGCTGGTAGTTAACTCCCTTAAGATTTTTTTTGACAATTTTGGGTTTGAAATAAAAATCTTTCATACTAACGCCTGATTTTTGGTTTTTCTTTAGGAGTTTCTAAAACAGTCGAGATCACAGCAAAGCGTTCCGTAAACAATGTGGTTTTTCTCGCGCTTTCGCTCTGTCAATTTCTGTTTTCGATTATCTGGCTTAATATAATATTGGCCTGTATAGATATTAGGACTTAAATCGTTAAGGGATTTTTGTTATGGAACCAAATATTAAATAATATTTGTTTGTTTCTAAGGCTGGAATTTGGCTAGAAAACAAATATTTTTGTTGGGGTTTCATTATCGAGAAGGAAACGGATTTATTGATACTAAAACATTTTAGTCAAACAAAATTTATACTATATTATTATTATATTATTATTTTATTTTTATATTTATTTTCACTCGGTTATAATGGCCAAACAGCCTACCAGAGCTCCTGACAGTCATGGTCAAATTAGTAAATAGCTTTATTTGTTTTTGATAAATGATCTTTCGTACAACAAATTTAAAGTATCAGAACCTTTAGGTGGTTCAGACCATAATTTGATTTCCACTCATTTAAATTAACAAGTTCCCAAGTAACAGTTTCAATCTAATCCTAGTTCTTCTAATCCTTTGGGTTGCAGATTGGCAGGGGCTTAGAGATATATGTTTAATTCAAACATTTCTGCTTCTAATTTTTCAGAAATAATACACGTGGGTATGCGCAGGTTTATTCCGATATATGGCTCTGAAGGCTGATCTTTTGGATTCGGGTAAATGTGAAGAAGCAATAAAATTTCACATAAATGCTCTTTAAAAAATGGCCAGTTGGTGATGGCCATTTCAAATGGCCATTTCAACAATGGCCACACCAAAAACTGGCAATTTCAAAAAAGTTGCTAACACGAATTCAACAAATGTTCATTAATTTAATATTATGAGCTTCTTAAGTCGTCAAAAATACTTAATGAAAGACAATGCGGTTTTCGTAAAGGAAGAGCGACGGGAAATTTACTTTCTTTGTCACCCATATCTGGAACAGTCGGTTGGACCTTGGTGAGACTTTCATTGCTGCTCAGCAATTCAAATCTTACTAATGAGCTTGATTTGTTGTATGTTGCTGATTTGAAGGTACACAAATACACTATGGATAAACGCGCGTGTCTGCCTAGATCAAATCAATTTTACCTGAACAGAGTATCAATAGCAGCCCATCTTTTTAAGGTTCGAGTGACGAGATGTAGCTTTTCAAAGACATTTTTTAACAGAATTAGCATCTCTGGAATGCCTTACTGACGTTGGTCTTCCTTGATAGTTGTAATCCACAAAACTTTTAAAATAGCGTTCAAAAATCCTCAAAGAAAATTTGATTAATAGTGGATTTGATTTGATTAATTTGAATAACCTTAGATCCCTGGTTAGCATCGTATCTTACGATATTCAGAGATGTTAATCTATAATTTCTTATGGTTAACACTAAATAATGTCTAAATTTAAAAAACAATACTGAAATATTATCGGTTAGAGGGGGGGGGGGTCCGGACCCGAAACCCCCCCCCTTGTGTGCGCGCCTGTTCCTACCACCCAATAAGAAAAATCTAGCTTTTTAGCGTTTCCTGGGATTTCCCGGGATCCCGGGAATTTAATATTTTTTGTCCCGGCTTCCCGGGATTTGAATTTCTACGGGAAATGAGAAACCCTAGTTCTAACACAAATGACAAACAAAAATTTCTGACAAAGAATCTAAGTTAATATTACAAAATAGTACAAACTCATACCTTACTTGACTTCTTCATGGATGTGATGTAATGATACCCTTTTTGAAGGTGCTCTAATAGATCTTCTATTGGCGCACAACACACAATTTTTTCCTTATATTTAACAGTACGGTACGGTGTTAAGTTTACACAAAACATTACAGAGAACAATTTTTTCTAACACAACACAAACAGTACACGAAAACTTAAACCACTCACAATTCACGGTTTATAACCTAACCAACACTTTACTACTAACTAAAACCTAAGAATTCAAGCAAAACATCCATCTATTATACCGACACACAAAAACGCTCAAACACCTTACTTTCTATTGAGGAATTCAAGTGAAACATCTGTTCAATTCAGAATGCCTCACAGTTGAAAAAGTAACTGCAATAGGGTCATTCCATTTTAAAGTCAACCTTCAAGCTAAATTTTTTTAATTAATAATTTATTAATTAATAATTTATTTTTCATATATTTTACTATAAGATATGGCAACAATTGTGAAAATTCCAATATAGTTATTTTTTTTAGAATGCAATTATGCGCTTAATTGCAAAAAAGGCTGGTTGTGAAAAAGGCTTAATATACGAATGAAAATATATCTAAAAAGAATATAGCATAGCACAAATATAATAAACTGAATTGTTTTAGACTTTTTATTTTCTGAAAGCTAAAATTTGGAGTGTCTGAATTGGACTGCTTTGCTTTCCAAATAAATGAGGTAAGCATTCTAAATAAATGAATTCTTTTGTGTTACGTTAGTCACGTTACGTTAGTCACACATCATTTTAATCAAAAGCGCCAATTTATGAAAAACTAACATATTTTTTAGAAAGTTATTGGCTTTTTTAAAAAATACATTAATTGCATTGAAGAAACTTATCAATAAATTTTATGTACATTTTCAACATCTAGAGAATTTTGGTTCATAATTTAGGTGTTAATTTAATAGTATAAAAAATGTTGCGTTAGTCACATTTAAATTTTTATTTAAAAAATATCTAAAAGTTTTAATTTAAATAAAAAAGCTTACTGATTTAGATAAATAAACTCGATTTACATTATAAAAAGTCAACAAGTGCTTTAAATAATCTTTACTGTTTTATTTATATGGGGACAAAGTTGTGAATTTCGGTATAATTGTTACGTTAGTCACTTTGGAATGACCCAATATTTAAAGCAAGTCATGCAATAGGAGCTATACGTTGCAGGTTATTATTGAACTGTAAAGTAAATGTTGCATTAAACCTAATTTCAATGCATTTCTATAAAATTTAAAACAACTCTTGCATCATAATTTATTTCTATAGAATAGTTAGAAGTTTTAATGCACCTTGCTACAATTTAATACATTAATGAAATTTTAAAATTCACTAGAGTATTATCCATTTTAGAAATGTATAGTTAAAATCGTTTCTTGTATTATTTAGTTATCTCAGCTGAAAGTCTATGGTAATAGTGATTAAGGTGGTATGTATGTTTTAATTTCTTCCGTTGTAATTTTTTTATTTTAGTTTGATTAATTTAGGCAGGTGCGTAATAATCAAAGTATCTCGAAATTATGATGTAATTTGCATTAAAATGTCATACTAAAAAAAACGTTACGCGCAACTTAATTTAATGCAACGCGCAATTTATTTAATGCAAATAACAGACATTTTTAATCAACAAGTTTTTTTACTGCAAGTACTCTGTTAAATATTGATGCAAAGAGCATTAGTTTAACTTTATATAGCAAGCTTTGTATTGTTTTGTAATGGAAACTTCCGTAGGACCTATATGTGTAGCAATTTGCATTACATATTCAATTTTTTTTTAACTGTGCTGGCTCGACTCCTCTTATCCACCAAAAATTTCATTAAAATTATAACATTTCTTTGTAATTTGATTGGTTTTTAAATTACAATCAAAATAAATCCAATTAACATAAAAATTAACTAAATTATTTTAATATAATTCACGTGTTGTCAATCAATACATTCACCTTAGTTTTGTGTAATAAATTTGCAATGTAATACATTGCATATTTTGCTTTCATCAAATTTCTTTGATTGTAAAATGTAAACCAATTATTTGCTAAAACTTAAAACATAGAGATTTGAAATAAACTTTGAAGATGGCTATTAAAATTTAGAAGAACAATTCAATTAGAAGTATTGGAAAATGTGACGAATGGAAGATTGATACGGAAGATTTTCCATCCGCCACAAATGGTGATAGCAAATCTGTAAATATAAATTTCTCTTTTCTTCGTTTTGATTTGTTTTTCAATGTTTATATTTACAGCCACAGATTATTTTATTAAATTATTTGTAGCGACCCTAACACGCATGCGGACGTTAGACTCGCTACATGGTACCAGACACCAAAGACCTAAACCTCCTCAAACCGGGACCATTTCCAAACCTGGGACACGTGTAGCTTGAACACGTTGATTACAAAAATCCATAAAAACATTCGGACCATTAACTTTCCCAGACGAACATTAAGCTTGAATATCAAATCCAATTTTAATCCCAATTTCTATTGAAACAAACAAGTGTTTCACAATTTTCACATAAAAGCATTTTTCAATTATAAAACCAATTAAAATACTTTCTCACCAAAATTGTTATTATCAAACCAATAAAAATATGTAATCCTAAACTTCCAGACATTTTTCCACAGAAATCCCATAAAACATATGAATGGAAATAACTATCAAAAGTCAAACTTTTGCTAATGAAATAAAAATATACAGCTAATTAAAACCTTTTCTCACCTTTTCTCACCATATATATAAACGATATGAGATATAACGAAAACGACCGGCTAACGGTCGCATTTGTTGAGGTAGATCAAAAAAAATTTCTGTACTTGTGTGTTATAAATATATCTTGGAAAGGTTCGTGAATCAGCAAATTCCGACACGTGGTTAAGAAACTAGAGCCTTTTTTCTAAAAAAAATTGATTTTTTAAAACCGTTATAACGGCCGTTTGGATACTAATATTTCAAAAAATTAACAAATTTAGAATCTTTGAAGCCTTTTTTATCAATTTGTTTTAAAAATAGACCTCTGCAGTTAGAGGTTCCTGAGTGAGCGGCTCCAACAAAAAAGTTTGCAGAAAAAAATTTTTTTTTGAAACAACCGGCACTCTCACGGTCGCATTTGTAAAGCCAGATCAAAAAACCTTCCCTAAAAATGTGCGTTTTATTAATATCTTGGACAAGTTCGTAAATCAGCCCAATCCAACATATGATTAAGAAACTAAAAGCTTTATACTAGAAAAAAACTCTGTTGTTTAGATCCGTTATAACGGCCGTTTGGATTCTAATATTTTTAAAAACTTCATAAATTTAGAATACTTGAAACCTTTTTAATCAGTTTCTTTAAAAAAAAGACCTGTGCAGTTGGAGGTTTCTAAGCAAGCGGCTCCAAAAAAAGCTTGTAAAACACAAAATTCGTTTGAATCATCCGGCGCTCTCACGGTTGCATTTGTAGAGCCAGCTCAAAAAACCTTTCTTAAAAATGTGTGTTTTATTAATTTCTTGGACAAGTTTGTAAATCAGAAAAATCTGACACATGGTTAAGGAACTAGAGGCTTTATACTAGAAAAAAAATTGGTTTTTAATCCTTTATAACGGCCGTTTGGATACTAATATTTTTAAAATCTTCATAAATTTAAAATCTGTGGAAACATTTTAATCCGTTTCTTATAAATATAAACCTCTGCAGTTAGAGATTTTTGACTATTTGGCTTCAACAAAAAAGTTTACAACAATCCCCAACTACAATTTCCAAAAATCTTATAACAATCAATGTCAACCTAATAACAGTCCAAAAAATAAAAGATTTGAATAGAAGAAATTAATTTTTTTTCTTACAAATAAACTATTTTGATATTTTGCAGTAATTGCACGACATATGATATAGAGTAGGTTTGGGTCATAAATTGTCACACACATGTTCTGTGGTAGATTTGATATTTGTTTGTTGCAAAATTGGATAGATATAATTTTGCTTGTAGGTAGCTAATTTTCTTTTAAAATTTGTTCGATATCTGTTTGAAATTAGTTTGTTTTGTTTAAACTAATTAATCTGATACATCAGATTATACTGGCACACAAAACTGTCTGATCTCGAAATCTACCTATTTATAGCGGATATACGTGCCGCTTGGACTTTTTTATATATGGTACAAGTTCGTTGAAATCGTCTCCACTTGTGAAAGAAAACTTACATGCTTTTACTTCTAACGCAAATACTGAGTGTGTGTGCTTTCGGTTTCGTTCTTGCCATTGTTTAACATTCACTTTAATTTGTTAATATTTTTTATTTAAATTAAAGAGTAAACATCAAAATAAAATTCAGCTGAGATGTACTCAATAATCTATTGATATGATCTTTCAAAATATCGCGCTGATAATCATTAAATTTCACTGAAAAACTATAAAGCAAGCGATCAATCGTCATTTGAAAAATACATGCAAAGGCAAGCATCGAAATGCACATTCAAAAATCAGCGATTTAGCGTTTGTACGGACTGTTAAATGTATATTTTGATGCTTGCCTTTGCATATATTTTTCAAATGAGTGTAAACGTACCCGTATGTAATGATAGAAAAGCGTTCAAAGTTTAAAATTTTAATTTTTTTAAGATTGTCAGGCAGGTGTCAGGCTAACATGTTTTTTGTAAATTTGTACAAAAAACGTGTTGCCAATAAAAAATAATGCGTTTTGGAGTGAAAACATGATGTCAGGCTGGAGAAATGGTTTCAGGCCGGAGAAATGTATTTCGGCAGCCTGACACCGAAACTACATTAAAAAGGGCAGCCTGACACAGCCTGACAGCAGATTTCGAATCAGCGTCGCGAGTTCATCTAGAAGAACAATTCAGATAAGCAGCCTGGCACATATGTCAGGCTGGAGAAATAGACACAAAAATAAAACGAAAAAATTTATTTTCACATTTATTGGATATGAAGAAATAAAATAAAATTAATTCGTTGTGGCAGTGATACAATCTTGAAATTCATATTTTAATAAATAAATAAAATTTTGTTTAAATCAAATAAATATATATATATATATATATATATATATATATATATATATATATATATATATATATATATATATATATATATATATATATATATATATATATATATATATATATATATATATATATATATATATATATATATATATATATATATATATATATTAGACTGGTCGTTAAAAACTAAATTTTCCGAGACGCCCCCTAGAAAAATTCTTTGTGGTCAAAAAACCACAACGGCATTATTTTTTTTTTTTTTAAATCAAAAGAACACGTGCCGCAAAATCGTCGAAGTTGAATTTTTGAAAAATTCGTAGATTTTTTCAAATATCTCATAAAATTTGCAGATGTCAAAAAAAATCACATAATCATAGGTAGGAAATTTAATTCTCTACAAAAAAGGTGCATGTCATTTTTTCCCGAAAACGTATAGTTCTCAAGATATTTTGAAAATGAACTTGTAAGTTTTCGTAATTTTTAAAAAACATAAAAAATAAAGATGATGGAAATGTCCTAATTTTTTTCTTATGCTATAGAATGAAATGTATAAAAAAATAATCGTGACAAAAAAAATCAAAATTAGTACTTTTTCGTCGAAATTTTCATCATTTGGTTCTACGAGTTTTGAAGAATTTCAAGTTTTATTTCAAAATATCATCAGAAATATAGGTTTTAGGAAAAAAATGACTTGGACCTTTTTTGTAGAGAATTAAATTTCCTACAAAAAAGATTATGTGATTTTTTTTGACATCTGCATATTTTATGAGATATTAACAATTTTATCAAAAAATAAACTTCGATGATTTTGCGGCACGTGTTCTTTTGACTTAAAAAAAAAAAAATTAGTGCCGTTGTGGTTTTTTGACCACAAAGAATTTTTCTAGGGGGCGTCTCGGAAAATTTAGTTTTTAACGACCAGTCTAATATATATATATATATATATATATATATATATATATATATATATATATATATATATATATATATATATATATATATATATATATATATATATATATATATATATATATATATATATATATATATATATATATATATATATATATATATATATATACATGAAAACATACGAATTTACCCCTAAAAACAATAAAATATTTTCTTTAACTATATACCAAACCATTTCATAATTTTATAAAATTAAATTTTTGGTTTAATCGATAAAAATATCAATAACAACGGTGTTATTAGATAGTAGCGTTTGACAAAAATAAAGAAAGGTTACACAGCTCCTTTCGCGTGCGAAAAAAGCTCACTAGAATATTTTAGAAAATTTATGTCTAATATAAAGGACATAATAAGACAGACTAACAAATCCTATTCAGAATCGGACCTAACAAAAAAGAACAAAGCAAAAAAAAACAATAAAGTAGAAAGACAGATCGAGAAATCATTTGACGAATTGATACAGAATTTAAAAACAGAAACACCAAGCAAATCGAGACTAATAGGGACCAAATCAACATAATTTCCTAAAGACGGTATAGACTCAAACATCTACAAGGAAATTTCAACCAGTACAAGCACAAACGACAAACTTAAAAAGACACTCAACGGCAAAAATAAAATTTAATTAACTAAATAATAACAATAAAACATAATGAACTCAATATTTCACAAATACAACACAAAAAATATACCACAATCCGAGTTTTGTGACCAAAAGGGCCACACAATAAAAAATTGCGCTACAAGAAGGCGAACACCAAGATGTACCTATTGTAAAGCGTACATGCATACAAGAGAAAATTGTACAAGATTACAACAGCGACTAGGTAAGATGTACGGACAGAACTTCCACTATAAACATAGCCAAGAATTGGAGCAATTAGACAGCAAACATTATTTACAGTATAATTCAATCAACTATGATGAAAAAACAACAACGGATACCAATCAAACATATGAGCAACCTTCCTACAGTTTCAAAACAGATGACGACAACCGTTTACAATTAAACCACACAAACTCTTCACATAATTTTGAAGAAGAAGAATATTATAAAAATACAAATCGTCATAGAAACCTTATACAAAGGGACAACATTATCGACCAATATGTATTTATTATAGACCAACTTATAGAGGAAAAAGATGAATTATTAAAAGAAAATGACAAATACCAGATCAGAATTTCAGACTTAGAAAACGACAACTCTACTTACAGTAAAGAGTTAGCGTTGTACAAAAACTTATCGGACACACATTCCAAAAATTTAGCAGAAATAAATAGGGCAAACATTAAATTAAAAGAAGATTTAAACATATTAAATTCCAATTTATCCATCTGCAATTCAGATTTAGAAAATTCCAAATTAGGCGTCAATAAGATAACGAATAACTACAATTTATTATTAGAACAATATACTAATCTGCAATCCGAAAAAGCTAAGATGGAAAAAGACCTAGTTTTAACGACATTTGAATTAAATTATTATAAAAATTTAGACGACAAAGCTGAGAAGGAATTAACTTTATTAAGGAAAATAAACGCAGAATTTAAACAAGGATTAAATGACGCAAGCGACAGAATATTAAATCTAAATTTTCAAAACCAACAACTAAAAACGAAAGTAGACAAGTTGACAAACGACACATTAATCAATAATTCAACATTCCCAAATGACCATAAACACAATACAAATGATTCACCAAACAAGACAAAATTATTATGCGTGAATAACTCGCCATATACAAAAGACACAGAAAAAACGAAACTTACAGAAAACAATAAGGTAAACTATCCAGTAAAAGGAATCTATATCACGGAAAATCAAATTCCATATGAAGACAAAAAAATCAACATCAAAAACATAAAACTTACAGATCATCTGAATAAATATCACAAGACAAAAAGACATAAGACAAAATCGCAAAAAATAAACAAAAAATATAAAACCCGCAAAATTTTCAAGCGCCATTCATTGATGAAACGAAAAATAAATTATCTAACAAAAAGAATTGTAAACAAAAAACAATTAAAAAAGATTTATAAAAATTATCTCTCGAAAAATAATAAATATGAAAAGTATCCTGTTTCATTAAAAGATAAAAATTTCAAGCATAAACTTGACACACATTTTAGAGAAAAGAATTATGTAACTAAGAAAGATAGGATGAAGGTCGAGACGAACGAAATAGAAAAATTTCAATGTCATGAAACAGATGGAATAGAAAATGTAATTACACATTCGAGTTCATTGATCGGAGACGATGATATTGATTCAACGAATACTAAAAATTTAGGGAAAAAACTGGAAATAAAAATTAAAACTAGAGATGTTGGAAAAGGAAGTACGGAAGTAATTAGTCAGAGATCTAGTATGATCTCGTATGAACCAAAGAAAGGCAAATCTGTAAACTCGCTAAATTATAGATATAGCAAGACAAAAGAATTCATTACGGACATAGGAACATTAAGCAAACTAATAATGTTTTTTCTTTTTACAATTTTAATAAACATCAGGGCATGCACTTCTCTAAAACATAAAAATCGAGTATTTACAAGACTCAATAATTTACATACGGTACCAATACAAACTAAATATACATATATATTTTATTATGATGTTTCTAACAAACTCGCAAGCAAAACAACATGGGAATGATAATAATAATAACATGGGAAATCGTCAACTTAAAAATAGTTAAGAAGATGATAACAGGTCTTTTCTGCAACCTGTAATTCATAAAAATCATCATCTAGATGTACAACATATTATCGAATCATAAAAAATTATACAATGCAATTAATATAGAAACTAAGCAACCACAAATATTTTAACTTTAAACAAACAATTACAATTTTAAACTTTCGGTGTTCTAAGGAAAATTAAGATGTAATGAGTTTTAAAATCGATACCGAATACGTTACCGTTTAACAAGTGAGAACATTTTACTGGATCCAATGAGTGAAAGTGAAATTTGGTTGAAATGAGGGAAATGACGGCTGACTTAACACCACTGATCAAGGAAATAAGATAGCATCAAATCACATTTTTCCAGGAGACGCGAAAATCTCCAAAAAATGGATGTTTTGAAAACATACGTTCACAAAACAAACCAGAAGCTCACAAAACCCAAATATCATCCGGTAGACTAGTTTCCAGAGACTCGAAAATCTCTGGGACAATTTTTGAGAAAGGCATTCAAACACGATAAAAAATACAAAAACCACTAGTTAGTATTCGAGCATTCGAAATTAAATAAATTTCATCGATTTTTTTTTTAAAAATAAAACGTTCATAAACAATTCGCCATTCTCAGATGAACAAATATATAAATCGCCATTGCCAAATAAAACGTTCATATACAATTCGCCATGCTCAGATGAACAAATACATAAATCGCCATTGCCAAATAAAATGTTCATATACAATTCGCCATGCTCAAATGAACAAACAAATAAATCGCCATTGCCAAATAAAACGTTCGTATACAATTCGCCATGCTCACATGAACAAACATAATTTTGATCCGTCATAAATAATAAAAGATAAATATATAGTAAAGGTAGCCTAAACTGGCATAATTTTGATTCCTTCATAAATAAAAATAAAAAATAAATATATAGTAAAGGTAGCCTAAACCGGCATAATTTTGATTCTGTAATCGTTGTGTTATTTTACTTTCTGAGTTAGCACTCGATACTGTTACTGCTAAGTAAAAACTCAGATCATATTATTATAACTTAGCTTTTTATTATTATAAATATATTTATTTCACTTAAACTTATTTTTACTCAAACTTATTTATTTTTATTTATTTGTATGTTTAGGAATCTAATATTGAGTATAATGAAAAACTTAATTTAAATTAATTTTAACTTAAAAATCGCGTCGACTTGCTTTTAGTTAAGTTGGAAAAAAGAGAGTGAATGTTTTTGTGTATCGTCTTTTTATATTGTGGTTTTTTGTTTTTGTTTAAGTGTTAACCGATTAAAAGTAAAAACGTAAAATATTGTTATAATTTTGTTGCAGTGGTTGCATTCAGCGAATTTACATTTGAATTCTTGCAACCACTGCAGTACCCCCCTTTTGAGATTTATAGTCCGTAGGTTATTACAGTGACTGTTTTGACCAATTGTTGTTGTCAACCGCTAGATCTAGTTTGATGCTAAGTACGCAGGCTTTAGTCGATCGATTGCTATTGACGTGTGTTTACCCTTTATATCTATTATAAAGGTTTTTCGAAGACGTCGTATAATTTTGTAGGGACCTTCGTATGGATTTGTAAGGCCTACACGGATTCGGTCGACTCGGATAAACGTGTGAGTGCATGTGTTTAGCTCGCAGGGAACAAAAAAATCATTTTTTTTGTTCGCTGTTGATTTGGTGTTTGTTGGTATCAAATTTTGCATTTTTGTGCGCAGACGATCAATAAAATCATCGGAATCATCGAAATTTGGATCATTCTCGTTCGTAAATATATCACCTGGAATTTTTATATTTTGACCATAAGTCAGTTCAGCTGGCGAGGTACCTAAATCTTCGCGAACAGCTGTACGAATTCCAAGAAGTACTAAAGGTAAATCTTCGGACCAGTGCGATGTGTTGGCACGAGCTTTTAAAGACGCCTTTAGATGTCGGTGGAAACGTTCCACGAGACCGTTACTACTCGGGTGATATGCAGAAGTACGTATACGATTTATTCCCAGTAATTTATCCAATTCTTCAAACAGATGTGATTCAAACTGAGACCCCTGATCAGTTGTAATAAACTGAGGTACGCCGAAACGAGAAATATATTCGGAGACAAAACTTTTTGCTATGGTTTGTGTAGACATATCTTCGATTGGATATGCCTCGGGCCATCGCGTAAAACGATCAACAATCGTTAGAATATATCTTTTTTCGTTTGAAGGCGGAAGAGGACCGGTGATATCCATATGGATATGTTCAAATCGACCTGTTGGTAAATCGAAAGAACCTGGAGGAGATTTTGTATGCCGATGAACTTTTGCACGTTGGCAATTAATACAAGATTTTGCCCAAAAACCTGTATCGATATTCATGTTAGGCCAGAAAAACTTTGAAGAAATCATTTTCCTCGTCGTTCGAACTCCAGGGTGGGATAGTGAATGTTGAGCATCAAATCTATCTTTTCGCATTTGCTCTGGAATATACGGTCTAACTGTGTTAGACGTGTCGCACCAAATCTTTTTGTCACATCCGGGAAGTAGGATTTGTGTTAGTTTAAATTTAGATTTTTCGCTCGAATTAATCAGTATTGGGAGCTCAATATCGTTCTCCTGTAACTGTTGTAACTTCTTTAAGTCAATTCCAGTAAAACTAATTACATCTGTATCGCAAAATCTTGATAAAGTATCAGCGACGATGTTAGATTTGCCTTGTATATGTCTAATATCTGATGTAAATTGAGAGATGTAGTCTAAGTGACGAGTTTGTCTTGGAGATCTCTCGGTTTTTGTAGTGAGTGCATTTGTTAATGGCTTGTGATCAGTGAAAACTGTGAAATTCCTTCCTTCAACGAAATATCTGAAATGCTTTATGGCTGCGTATACAGCGAGCAACTCGCGATCGAACGCAGAGTATTTTATTTCTGCTGGTTGAAGTTTCTTGGAGAAAAACGCAAGTGGTTTCCATTGATTATTAACAAGCTGTTCTAATACTGCACCGATAGCAACGTTAGAGGCGTCAGTAACAATTACGTATTTTCCATTGTTTGCCGGGAATGTAAGTAGCGTTGCGGAAGCTAAGGCTTGTTTTGCACGCGTAAAAGCAATGTTACATTCGGTAGGCCACGGAAATTTTTTTTTCAATTGCACTTTTTCCTTATAGTCCTTAGACCGTTGAACTAGTGAAGCAGTGTGAGAATGGATAGGGGCGAGAATTTCGGCTAGTTTCGGTATGAAACGGTTGTAGAAATTCACCATACCCAAGAATCTCTGAATCTGCTTGAGACTAGTTGGTTGAGGAAACTCTCTAATTGCGGTTACTTTAGAGTCAGATGGTTGGATCCCATTGTGATTTATTTTGTGACTGAGGAAGTCAATTTCAGGGACACCAAATACGCATTTCGAGGTTTTTATGTTTAAACCGAAATGCGAAAGTCTCTGAAACAGCAGTCTTAAATGCTGTTGATGTTCAGTCTCATTAATACTGGCAACCAATATGTCATCGATGTAGACGAATAGAAAATCTAGACCTTTGGTTACTTCATCCATAAACCGTTGGAAAGTTTGAGCGGCGTTGCGTAATCCATATGGCATACGAGTAAACTCAAACAGACCAAAAGGTGTGGTTGTAGCGGTTTTGTACACATCTTCAGGAGCAACGGGTATTTGGTTGTAGGCGCGGATTAAGTCTACCTTCGAAAATACCTTGCGACCGTGAAGATTCATTGAAAAATTCTGAATATGCGGAATAGGATACCGATCGGGTATCGTTGCAGTATTCAGTAGCCGATAATCACCACACGGTCTCCAATCGTTGCTGTCTTTCTTCGCAACAAGGTGGAGCGGTGAAGAAACTTGAGAGGAAGAAGGTCTACAAATGCCAGTTTTTATCATATAATCGAATTCCAGTCTGGCCGTGTTATGCTTAGACGGATTTAGTCTACGAGGCTTATGGAATGGAAGATTACCAACAGTATGAATTCGATGAACAACGTTGTGTTTTATTGGAATATTATACTGAGGTTCCCGAGTTAATGCAGGGAATTCTGATAAAATTCTACCATATCCATTATTGACTACGAAATGGATAGGTGTAGGCACGGATGACACCAAGGCAATAGCTTTACTTGAGGAAGAACGTCGTTCGTCAAGTAAACATCGATTTTTGAGATCTACTATGAGACCGAACTTTTCTAAGAAATCAGCACCGATTATTGGTTTACTGACATCTGCAATTACGAAAATGTGAGGAAAAGTTCGTGTCAGACCGATATCAATTACACAAAGGCGGTTGCCATACGTATTAATGGTAGTACCATTAGCTGCGGATAATGTTATTTCGTTATTTGTTGGCTGACGATTAAATATGGAGCGAGGAATAAGCGATATATCTGCCCCGGTATCTATGAGATAGGTCAGATTAGTATTTGTACAGTGTAGAAATAGACGGCGCTTATCCGAATAGGTTTTATTGGTTTGGGCGGTTACAACAATTGGTTGATTTATTCGTTTTTTGATTTTTGAGTAGATTTAAAACTACATGGTTTTCGGCAATTCATCGCCTTGCCTGCGAAACGACGGTGGTAATAGCACATTCGTGGTTCGTTTGGGTCCCTTTCGCGGGAGTGATTATTTCGTCCCCATCGATTGACGCTTGGGCTTCGGCTACCTCTAAGGTTAAACCTGACATGTGGGCTAGCGCTACGAAAACGTGATCGAGAACGTGAGAAATTTCGTCGTTGGTTTCCAAATTCTCGTCTAATATTTTCTGTTACCTTTTGCGTAATAGTTTCAATCATGTGGTTGATATCTGATTGATGGTCTGGTGTTGCAATGGCATTTACCGTTGTATTAGGTGCTATCATGTCATATGCCTTATCTGCCGCAGCCATCAGTTTTTCTATTGATTGATCTTCAACAATTGAAATAATTGCTTTGATATCAGTCGGTAATGCTCTCAACCACACATTCTTTGTAATAGTCTCGTCGGTAATTGAACATTGTCGCGCTACATCACTAACTTTCCTAAAATGGGCTGACGGTTTCCGATCACCCATCGATGTCGCGTTCATTAAGTTCTCGAACATAGTTGATGAACTTGGATTATTACGAGAAGTTATAGCGTTCTTCAATCGTTCGTAATTGACTTCATTATTATCTCGTTCTACTATAATGTCAGAAATTAATTCGATTTGAGCCGGCGGAAGTTTCGAAATTACAAAATCGAATTTTTTATCGTCGTTTATAATACGGCTGGTTTTAAATGTTGATTCGATTTGTTTAAACCAGAGCATTGGGTTGTAGTGCCAGAAATCGGGAATAATACAGCTCGAAGCGGATGCTTCAACTTTCGATTCACTTTTTTTACTGGAAACACCCATTTCGTCGTCAGACATTATTTGTAAAATATTTTTTACTCTAGTAGTAGGAAATTTTTAATTAGGAGACGAAAATTATCACGTATTAAATATTGTTTAATATTATATCAAGTATCACGTATATTAAATAAGAATATTTTATTATAACGATATTTTTAAGTATGAAACTCACCTGAATGTAAAATGTATGTTTTAATGTGTTTGTAATGATTATTTTCCAACCCAGAAAATGGCAATAGTCAACAATAATTTCAATAAAAACTTGATCGGTAAACAATATTGTAAAATAACTAAATTAATTTAATTTTCCTTAAATTAAATCTGCTGCAGGTTCTCGCAATTTGTTGTAATAGTTTTTTGTACCCAATTCCGTTGTAAATTATAAAATTGTTGTAATTATGTGATGTTTCGCCTAGCGGTATCGATAATTTTCTTTAATAAAATATTTCTGTTGAAACTGCTGATGTAATATATTTCGGTAAATCCTTTTTTGATAATGAAGGTTGAATTTTTATATGTATTTCTTGATTGTTTGCTCCGTTATTTTGTTTGTTAAATTTTGTATTGATTTTTCGTAACATATGCAAAATGAAATATGTTTTACTATCAACTCCAAATATTATAATTGATTTATATTTAGAAAATGAAACGTACCTTTTACTTGGTACGTTAGTCAACGTACCAAGTTTCCTTTAACAGCGCCTTTCGATTAATAAATATCTGCCTGAAATGCCGCTGCAACGTGTAGTGCCAAGGTCACCAATGTAATCGTTGTGTTATTTTACTTTCTGAGTTAGCACTCGATACTGTTACTGCTAAGTAAAAACTCAGATCATATTATTATAACTTAGCTTTTTATTATTATAAATATATTTATTTCACTTAAACTTATTTTTACTCAAACTTATTTATTTTTATTTATTTGTATGTTTAGGAATCTAATATTGAGTATAATGAAAAACTTAATTTAAATTAATTTTAACTTAAAAATCGCGTCGACTTGCTTTTAGTTAAGTTGGAAAAAAGAGAGTGAATGTTTTTGTGTATCGTCTTTTTATATTGTGGTTTTTTGTTTTTGTTTAAGTGTTAACCGATTAAAAGTAAAAACGTAAAATATTGTTATAATTTTGTTGCAGTGGTTGCATTCAGCGAATTTACATTTGAATTCTTGCAACCACTGCAATTCCTTCATAAATAAAAATAAAAATATAAATATATAGAAAAGGTAGCCTATACTGGCATAATTTGGATCCTTTCAACAAATCAACACTGTCATGAATCAGTAAGACAACGGACATACAACTTAACTAAAAGTGACTCGATATAAATGGACGAGTATGGGCAATTAAAAAAATAAATAAGAATAGTAAAAGAAAAAATTTTTTTTATATATATACGTTTATTTGAAATATAAAAATAAGGAAATAATAAAAAAAAGAGAAATTTTACTCTTCGGCAATAATAATGATAACAATTAAATAATAATAATAATATTAAAATTTTTTATCGTAATCTATTTTTCTTGATAAAAAGAAAATTTTTTTTAATATAAAATAATTATACTGAAAATACAAAGAATATTTTGTTTCTCTATCAATAAAATAAAGAAAATATTAAATAAATTTAAAAAAAAAAAAAAAATATATATAAAATAATTATACTGAAAATACATAGAAAATTTTGTTTCTCTATCAATAAAATAAAGAAAATATTAAATAAATTTAAAAAAAAAATATATAAAATAATTATACTGAAAATACAAAGAATATTTGGTTTATCTATCTATAAAGTAAAGGAAATAATGAATGAAAACTTAGAGTAATAATAAAGATTTTTCTATTAATATTAAGAGTAAAACACAAAATAATCAAAATAATTATCAGTTTATAAGCTAGTATAAACAATACATAAGATTCTCCTTATTTCAAAAGGAAATAAATTTAGAGGGAATTTTTTCTAAAACAATAGATAAACATAAAACAAAAGTATTTTTACTATAAGAACTACTAAAGTTCTCAATCTACCTCAGTAAATAATAATAAAGGTAGTAGATGAGGTAATTAAAAATAACTAATTGTAAAGGTGGCACTCAAACTCTCGAATACACACTTATCGTTTAAAACAAAACGTAGAAAACAAAAAAAAAAAAAAAAGAAAAATAATAAAAATATAAAAACTCATGCGCAGTAAATGAGAAACAAATACTTAACAAAAAAAAATTAAATTAAAATTTAATTTTTTTTTATTCAACGTTGCGTCATATGTAGCGACCCTAACACGCATACGGACGTTAGACTCGCTACAAGGTACCAGACACCAAAGACCTAAACCTCCTCAAACCGGGACCATTTCCAAACCTGGGACACGTGTAGCTTGAACACGTTGATTACAAAAATCCATAAAAACATTCGGACCATTAACTTTCCCAGACGAACATTAAGCTTGAATATCAAATCCAATTTTAATCCCAATTTCTATTGAAACAAACAAGTGTTTCACAATTTTCACATAAAAGCATTTTTCAATTATAAAACCAATTAAAATACTTTCTCACCAAAATTGTTATTATCAAACCAATAAAAATATGTAATCCAAACTTCCAGACATTTTTCCACAGAAATCCCATAAAACATATGAATGGAAATAACTATCAAAAGTCAAACTTTTGCTAATGAAATAAAAATATACAGCTAATTAAAACCTTTTCTCACCAAAATTATTATAGAACAATTTTTGACCTAGTTATTCAATCTAACCCATATTGTTGTTGTAAAGACCATTTCAATTAAAGTTAAACAAATTAAAATATGAAATCCTAAACTCCCAGACAATTTTCCATAAAAAACACATAAAATAAATGAATGAAAAAAACTATTCAAAGTCATACTTTTCTTAATGAAATAATAAAAAAAAAAACTACAGACGAAATATGATAAAGACCCATAGCAAATTGTTAATGAAAAACAATTAAAATAAAACAAACGATGCATTTTCCATGCATTTTTCATGTCACAATTTAAGTGTGAGAAAAAATATATTAGATATTTTTTATTGTTTTACACAAACATTTTATGACGCAAATTTTTGATTGGTCGAAGCCAACTCAAAAATTTGTAATAAATAACGGTAGCGTTAGGAAAGAAAAGTTAGTCTATATCGGGAAGTCTATATCGCGTTATTACCGAGGGTCGAACGAAACCCAAGTCTCGAGTGAGTGAGTGTCCACCTAAATTAAAGTGTTAGAAAAATAGTGAAACGGAGATAATCTCCAGTGGAATCAGTTGTCCGCAAATAAAATAAATATTAAACATATAAAATAAATAGTAATTGAATGCAAATCGAATAAAATAACTAATGTACCTATACATTAAATAGTGGTTAAATAAAATACAAAAAAATTTAAATAAACAACTAGTGTTTTTTTCCGAAGCTGAGGCAAACACCATAGAAACCAACCAAGTAAGTCTACATTTTGATTACCTATAAAGTGGAAGAGTGGAAAGGTGACGGTAGAGCCCGAAAAGGACCCTACATATTAATTAAAACTAAATTCAAGTTTGAAATGTCAAAAATTATTAAATTGTTTCGTCATAGTTGTGATAATTTTTATAAAATGAAATGAATAACAATAATTACTATAAATTAAGGGGTTTGTTGTCTATTGAAAGAGGAAGGGGATTGTTGTCTATTGAAGCAAAATTGGGACAAGAAAAAAAAATGCGGTTATAATACTCGTAAATTAAATGTTTTGTTATAATAATTATCACTACCAACCTAAAAGGATACCATATCGAACAGGAGCTAGAGTGCAGTCAAATTAAAATCCGAGACTGCTTAATAGACCTTTTTTTCTTCGCAAGCTTCTGTTGTCGTTTATTTTATCAATGTGGTTTGTCTCGCGCCCTCCTATATTCTTAGTAAGTAGCTTAATATTTCTTATCGATTGAAATGCATCGATGGTAATTATGGTATCTAATCCTTGTCAGCAGTCGCAATGATATTCTATTAAAGTTTGTTAAACAAAATATTGTGTTGGACCAGTTAAATGCTGGGCAGAGAAGCGTTTACTTATCGTAGGTTGATTCATTTTAAATGGTACTTTCACTTTCACCATATTCCCCTACATAATTTTGAATCTGTTTTAGGATATCCTATAAACCTCTCTAGACTTAAACGCTTGAAATCGTTGCAAGGCTATTTTGTCGCCGTTCTAGCATAGTTGTTAAAGCGTAAATAAAAGTTCAAAACCCGACGGAAAACCCGACACATTATTCATAATGTGTTTTCAGAACTAGTCGTTAACTATAATTATAATTATTTCTATAAATATATAAATACTAAAAAAACGGTCAAAACGATATGTATGGCGGACTATTCAAATTTTTGGATTATTAAAATAATTAATCATTTAACAACATTAAAAACAACTCAACCAGAACACAAAACACGAAGGATTTAGTAATTATTTTGTGAATTTAAAGTATGAATTAATTTCAGTTTTTGAAATACAGATCAACTGAATTTATGTCGTTTTCGATTGAAGAACTATTTAATAACTAGTTCTTAACGAGTTCTTTTTTTCAATCGAACATGCAAACATTCAGTGTTATTGTATGAGTAAATTGAATTGCTTAAATTTTATGAATTCTTTTAAGTTGGTATGTTTGAAAAGCAATTCGCATTTGGCGAAAAAAAATTAATTTGATAACATATATTGTTAAATAACTAAAAATAAAATTAAATTATTAATATGATGCTGCATTATAATTATAACGTTTTGATTTAGCGTTTGTTGTGTATAATTTTTGTCATAGTATGAGTAAAACTCAAAAATAACTGAAAATAAAACTAGGTAGTTCTTCAAAAGGGGAAAAAATGCAAAACCAGTTCAGAACTAGTTCTTTTATTTTGCTGCAATCGAATATGACTTGGAGGGGAAATATTTTTTTTGTATTGAAAAAAAAGAACTAGTTATGAACTGGTTTTCAATCGAAAATGCTATTAGTTTCCAGCAATTTTTAAGTATAAAGATCCATAAAATACATACATATGAAATCATATTTTATGTAATAATTGTATTATATATAACGAAACACATATAGATATTCTTTACATCTTTTAATTTAATTCCACGAGTAGTGTGGAGTTTAGTTCTGAAGAGAGTAAATATGTACGTATATGTGTTTGTGTATTCAACATACCATTTTGATGTGGTTGGATTATTTTGGTTGTTTATGTTTTCTTCTTTTTATACCTAAAACTTTGGACTGAATTGTTCTTTCCTAATATTTAAGGTTCATTGCCGTTTATACGATGTTTGTTTGTTTACCATTTTGTAACGATTTAGTAAAGTTAATACATTTTAATTTATCGAAAACATAAGAGTGTGACATAGATTGATAAATTTTTCAGAATTGGTGATTAAATTAAATGTGTCTCTTTATCAACAGACACATTTAATTTTTTATTTTCAATTGTAAAAACAGGCGTAGACAATATTCACTCAAAAGAATAAAAAGTCAAAAAACAAAGTGAAAAATTCACGTAGTGTAGTTATAATTAGATCGTGAGTGTTTCAACAAAAATGAATCTTGTTTTGATAGTGGTTTGCTTTATTATTTTAACTATATCGAACAATAATGTGAGTTGTGCAAAAATCTTGGCTGTTGCACCAGTCGCATCAAAATCTCATTGGAGCATTACTCAGCCGTTATTCCATGAGCTTGCTAGATCTGGACATAAAGTAACTGTAATATCACCATATCCGATTGCAAATCCGCCAAAAAATTATCGTGATATTTCAATTGTAGAAATGATTGAAAAAATGCCTACTGGACCAGCCAGTCTTAAGGGTTCGTATGAATCACCAATCAAAATTATCAAAGAAGTGCACAATCTTGGAGCTGTAGTAGCAAATTTAACGCTGAATCATCCAAATGTTCAACAAATATTGCATTCAAATGAAACGTTTGATTTAGTGATAGTTGAATTATTTATGAATGAAGCATTGCTTGGACTAGGAGCACATTTTAATGCGCCCGTTGTTGTTGTTATGTCAACGGCTGCAATAGATTTGATCAATGATTTGCTAGGTTCACCGATGCCTTTGTCATATGTTCCACATATTTTTATAGCACAAGCAGGAAAACTGAGCTTCACTCAAAGATTAGTGAATACGTTAATAACATCTTTGTATTTATATCTTAAAAACACATACAGTTTGAAAATTCAGGTATATATTTTAATTTTTAATATTCTGCAGTTCATTAATAAATTCAATTTTTCAATTAGGAAGAAATTTATAATACAGTTTTCACTAAACCAAAACCGCCTTTCGATAAGGTTTTTCGAAATGGTATTTCACTTGGTCTTGTAAACAGTCATTTCAGCTTAAATTATCCACAACCTTTGTTACCAAACACAATTGAGGTTGGCGGTTTTCATATTAATATAAAAAGAAAACCATTACCGCACAATTTAAAACAATTTATTGAATCAGCTGAACACGGTGTTGTATACTTTTCGTTGGGATCTCATTTTGATCCTACACGAATTCCTAGAGAAAAACTAGATCATATTTATAACGCACTGATACATCTAAAACAAAAAGTTTTATGGAAACTTGAACCGACAGATTTATTTCCAAAACATAAAAATATTTTAATACAAAAATGGTTTCCGCAAGATGATATATTAGCGCATCCAAAATCAATTCTTTTTGTTACTCATGGTGGATGGTTAAGCTGTATAGAAGCAGTAAATCATGGCATACCGATAATCGGTATGCCAATTTTTGGTGATCAACATATGAATATGGCTCAAATGGCTCATAAAGGAGTTGGAGTTGTGATGGCTTTTTCAAATTTAACGCAGAGTTCATTTTCATGGGCACTGAATGAAGTTTTGTCAAACAGACGGTAAGTTTAGTTGATATCAGAAGTTCATAAATTTATTTTTATAAATTTAATGATTTTTTCAATTTATTATCTCGAGATCTGGTTAAATTCATCATTTTTCAACGTAGCTAAAGCTTATCGTAACGTTGGTAAATCTTATATTACATTGCTTAAGCTTATTTTTTGTGTATCTTTTACTGGCAGGCCTTAAAAATAATTTTCACCGCCGCCGACATTAATAAGTACTGTTCTCTGCCGATACTATAAACTCAGTTTTAGATTTTTGGAAAAGTTTTTTATTTTTAAAATAAAAAAAATACATTGAAAATACAATTTCATCAAATTCCACTATGCAAATTAAATTACATTGAATTTTTCAAAAAGATTTTATTGTCAGTAATTTTTGAATCAAAAATTTATAAGTTGATTAATACTGCATTCACAGCGACATAGCAAATTAGTAGATAGTATATTATAAATTGCATCTTGGCATATTTAATATGAGTTTAAAACGTAGATTGTAATTTGAATCGTAAGTATTTGAATCGTTTGTAATGGTAGTAAGCCTAGATATCAAATTAGTTGCAAGATTTTAAAATAAAAAGTGTTTACAGCACAGATTTAAATTACATCTACTAATTTGCTATGTCGCTGTGAATGCGGTATAATTCTCGAACTGAAGCTGGAAAAAAAATAATATCTTTTATTCTTTACTAAATTTACGTTTTGTGATTTGTCTGCAGTTGCTCATCACCATAAAATGTATAACATTAGTGCCTTATAAAACAATCTATTATTTTGTGTCTAGATGGCAGAGATGGTAGACTTGTAGTGATTTGTAGCTCAAAAGCTAGCTCACTGATATAAACACAAATCGATAGTTATTACATTTAAATCTTGCCAGCTTGGACATTTTTTCTTAAGAAACTTTTTACTTTATGTCTTTCGAAAAGATTCAACTTGTTGTTATGCCTCAAACTTTGGCAATAGGTAGTACTTTATGAAAAAACAAGTATCAAATTTTTTCAGAATTTTTTGACTCACACCATGGCCGTCAGTGGCGGTCACAAAATTCGATTTTTTGCCTCAATCACAAACTTGTGAATTTTGTAACAAAATAGGTGCGACTAAAAAAAAAACAGAAAAAGATGGTTTTGTTAGAATTTTGACCATAAATTACGATAAAAATGTTTTCAAAATTTTTGGGGATATTTTTCCCCCTTATTTTAAGGGTTAAAAGTTTAAAACCGAGATGTCGAGAAATATGGCAGGATTTTTTTTTTAATTTTTTTTTTTAATTTTTTTTTTAATGTTTTTCTTTGTTTTATTTCCTTACGATTAATTTTTGGTTAGTGATGGGCATCGACCAGGAACTATCCCAAAAAAGATCCAAAGTTGAAAAACGTGGTTTTAGCGTATTTTCTCATTCTGTGAGACAATAAACGGTAAAAAACATAGTATATTCTTAAATTGTTCGGGTCGCTGATTACGTATCTAAAGTTAATTTTTTTAAAAACAAAATTACGGATCAAATATGGCCATCTTTTCTAAAACAGTCCAATTTTGAAATTTCAAAAATACCATCAAAAATACCATATGCAATAGTTTTTGCTTAAGATCTTCCGTTATCGAGATAAAAATTCATAAAGTTTGAATATTAATAATAAACGTATTTACTAATTAACGTTTAATTTATTCGTTTTTAGCTGGGTTTAAGATTTTATTAAAACAACTAATCGACATCTATTAGGTTCTTAAGTTCGGTAAGTACGACTCTGGTGACAGGTTTTAAAAAATCAAAATTGCGGATCTAATATAACGGTCAAATTTTCGAATGTCGATGAAATAGATACAATTTGTCAATATCCTAAGTACGGTTGTAGAGTGATACTGATTATTGCCAATCAATGTAAAACAAATATAGGACACCCGGTGAACTTATTGGCACATATGGTTCCATATATTAAGAGAACATTAATAATTTGGGAAGATTTTGTAAGTGATTATAGAGAGTGATCACTCACAAAATCTTCCCTAATTAAACAATGTTTTTACTATAAATTCTTAATTCTCTGACTGGAGTCGAATATCTTTTTTATTTTTTTTTCATTAATTTCGCATTATTGTGAGTCACAATACTTTATGTTTATTGGAATTTGTGACCAATTAAGCCAAAGTAATTTTATGAATCCTTTGAAGTTTTAAATATTTTTATCGTAATTCATTGTCGAAACTCTTATAAAATCATATTATTCCGTTTTTTTCCAGTCGCACCCATTTTCCTAAAAAATTCACAAGTTGGTGATCGAGGCAAAAAATCAAATTTTTAAACGCCACTGACGGCCATGGTGTGAGTCAAAAAATCTGAAAAAATTTGATACTTGTTTTCTTATAAAATACTACCTATTCCCAAAGTTTGAGGCACAAAAATTTTTTTTTCACACTTAGTTGGCGTGAAAAGTGCTACTAAAGTGCTACTTTTATTGTTGAGGCTATAGTTTGACAATTATAAATCATAATTATAGACAAAACACAAAAAGTCACTTTACCTCCGAATTAAATATACTATTTTTTCGGTAAACGTTTAAATTTCATATAAATATGAAATTAATGCATCAAGATTTTTATAAATATGAATTTTTATCGTCATATAGTTACTTCCAAAAAAGAAAAAAACATTTAAATTTGTATGAATAAAATTTTTTTATCAAAGCAGCCTTTTCTTTTTTTTTTTCAAAGCAGCCAATCATCAAACTATAAACTCAAAACAAAAAGTATCACTTTCGCTCCTAATTAAATAATGTACTATTTATGTAAATGCTTGAAAATTTTGGTTTCAATGTATTTATTTTTTTAGAAAACAAATTTTTTCGGCAAACGGCTGTAAAGTTTAACTTATTTTTAAGTTTAAGGGTGCTTTCCAAACGACGACTTATTTCATACTTATTGCTTATTTGCCGCCATTTTAAAAATGTCAAAAAAATCATTCAGGACAAATATGTCTATAATTAAGTCAGTTAAAATTTGATTTATAAAAACGTTTGATCAAATTATTGACATATATCAACTAAATTAAATAAAAAGTATATTTGATATATCAGATTCGATTTGTATGGAAAAAGAGATTCAAAATAAGTCACCTCGCCAGCATACTTATTCGAATAAGTTTAGAATAAGTTACGTTCCACAAATAAGTCGTCGTTTGAAAGCACCCTTAGTCTTACTTTTTTGACTCATAATCAAAGCGACTGTAACGACTGTAAGTAACTTCATTTTTATTTTATTTTTACTCAATAATTTGATTGAATGATGAAATTTTGAATTATTGTATAGCTATGACAACAAAAAAAATGAAGTGCGTAATCTTTACACGCTGTTGAAGTAAAACTTCTTTGGCCACTGCAGCAGGTATTACTAAAAATATTAAATATAAAATAAAATAGATATGTCATATTGAAATTTAGAGTTTCTTTCTAATATTCTTGATAATATAATTACAACAATGTGTAATAAAAAGCCATATTTACATGTTTTACAAACTCTTACAATGTATTACAAATTAAATTTCACGGTGAATACATGTCCACTTAATTTAACAATTGGTACAATTGATGCATTTTTCAATCAATTTAGCAAATTTGTCATAAAGCTCTAATTTCATATTTCAATTATGCTAATTATGGAATTGACTTTGTAATACATTATATAAATATTGCTTTTTATTACACAGTTTTATCAAGAAATGCAACTCTAAATTGCAATATGACATATTTATTTTATATTTCATCATTTTATTACTATCTGCCACAGTAGCCAAAGAAATTTATTTCAACCGCGTGCAAAGATTACACGCACTCGTTTTTCTATTTAACAAAACAAATTTAATCAACACAAATATTTTTTCCCGCCCGGGAAAGCCCGGGATGCAAACTCTAAACACCATGACCCCCATGACCACCGTGACACCACCATGACCATCATAACCACCGTGAACACCATGACCACCATGACCACCGTGAACACCATTACCACCATGACTACCATGACCACCTTGATCACCATGACCACCATGACCGCCATTACCAACATGACTATCATCACCACCGTGAACACCATGACCACCATGACCACAGTGACCACCATGACCAGCGTTACCACCATAACCACCATGACCATTATCACTATCATGACCACCGTGACCACCATGACCCCCACGACCACCGTGACCACCATAGCCACCATGACCACTATAACCACCATGACCACCATGACCACCGTGAACGCCATGACCACCATGACCACCATTACCACCATGACTACCATAACCACTATGACCACCATGACCACTTTGACCACCATGACCGCCATGACCATCATGACCACCGTGAACATCATGACCACCGTGACCACCATGACCACCATAACCACCATGACCACTATGACCACCATGACCACCATGACCACCATAACTACCATGACCACCATGACCACAATGAACACTATGACCACCGTGACCACCATGATCACCATGACCATCGTGAACACCGTGATTACCATAACTACTATGACCACCATGACCACCATGACCACTATTACCACCATGACTACCATGACCACCATGACCACCATGGCCACCATGACCACCATGACCACCATCTACAATCGACACATCCAACTCATATAACATTTAGTACGAGACTGCATAAGTGAATAAAAAATATAATAACAAATGAAGAAATGAATGACTTCCATTTCTGAACCAGTTATTCGATTTTGCTCAAATTTCAAAACGGTGCTTTTTGTCATCTTATATTTCATTATATATGCCATCTACCAGGATTTGCGACAACTTATTTCTCTGCTTTTAAAAAAGCCAAATATGCTGCCATTTTTATTAATTTACGAGCCTAAGCATCCATTGTAAACAAAAATGGAGCAGACATATAATATTTTGAAAACTGATTTTAAATTAAATTAAAATGCTCCAAAAATTCGGATTGACAATCATTAAATTTAATTCAAAATTATGTTTTTTTAATTGCATTTCTGTTAAATTTTTAAGTTTCGAAAAATATGAACTATTTCTATAATGCATCAAAAACCAGTGAATATTTAAAATATGTGTGTCATAATCGAATTGTATCGTATATTTGCCGAATATTATATTCGTTTTTGTAACTTCCGTTGCAAAATTCTCATAACGCACCTAAAGAAGTTTTACTTCAAAAATAACAACTATTTTGATTGAATTGTGAAATTTTGAATTATTGTATAACTATGACAACTGCAAAAATAACAACTATTTTGATTGGATTAAGAAATTTTGAATTGAAAGGCTGCTTTGATGAAAAATTTTACAAATTAAAATGTATTTTTTTTGGAAATAACTATGACGATAAAAAATCATATTTATTAAATTTTGTTGTATTAATTTCATATTTATAAAAAATTTAAATGTTTGCCGAAAAAATAGTGTATTAAATTCGGAGCTAAAGAGACTTTTTGTGTATGGTCTATAATTTTCTAAAACTATAGACTCAACATAAAAAGTTACACTATATTGTGAATTCGATGCAAAAACTATTGCGTGCTGCTAATGCTGGTGGAGTTGTCCAAGCTTGTGCTTGAATCAAACACATTTGCAAAATTCATACGAACTACTAACACAATATAATATTTCATGACAAACTCGAAAATGTTTGACAATGAAAATTCCGATCTTTTTCTGAAAATCTATTTCAGTAGATTGTAGGACCATACAGTATTTTTTTAAACATGCAAAGAACTTTGTGAAGAGCTAATCAACTTGAGTAAGTTGAATCGGGTGCATCGTACGTTTCTTGGAACTTTTTTTTTTCTTATTCAAAGTTAGGCATGTTTAGTGTTAATTATAATAAATTATAAATTAACGTCTCTGAATATCCGAAGATACCATGCCAACTAGGGATAAGAATGGAATGCAAATTAAGATTCTCTGAGAAATTTATGAACGTTAACTTTAAAGCCTTGAAGATTAAATTCATCAGGGAAAACCCAGGAAGGTAAGGCATTCCAAAGATGAGAGACTCTGTTGAAAAAGTCACGTTGGAAGGTTACAGTTCTACACCTAATTATTTGAACTGTAAAGGGATGCGCTGCTACATTTGCTCTGGTGTGACGCGAAAGGTTTGCTGATTTAGGTAAAATCGATTTGATCTCTTCAGAAGCTCGTTCATCCATAATATATTTATAAAATATAGTCAAATCAGCAACATTTCTTCTGTGCTGCAAGGAATCAAGACCGTTAGTAAGACTTGGGTTACCAATGAGTTTAATAGCTCTACGCTGTACAGAAGCAAGGCAGTTGACACTACTCAAGTAAGCTCCACCCCTTATGTGAGAACAGCATTCCATGCAGGGACGCAGAGGCGTAGCTAGGGGGGGGCGGGGGGGCGGTCCGCCCCGGGTGTCACCCGTTTTGGGGTGACACCCGATCGTAAAAAACTTAAACAAACCATCACAATGTTTTCAACGATAAATCACTTCGAAACCGTTTTGGGGTGACACCCGAACGTAAACAACTTAAACAAACTATCACAATGTTTTCAATGATAAATCACTTCGAAACCGTTTTGGGGTGACACCCGAACGTAAAAAACATAAACAAACCATCACAATGTTTTCAACGATAAATCACTTCGAAACCGTTTTGGGGTGACACCCGAACGTAAACAACTTAAACAAACCATCACAATGTTTTCAATGATAAATCACTTCGAAACCGTTTTGGGGTGACACCCGAACGTAAAAAACTTAAACAAACCATCACAATGTTTTCAACGATAAATCACTTCGAAACCGTTTTGGGGTGACACCCGAACGTAAACAACTTAAACAAACCATCACAATGTTTTCAATGATAAATCACTTCGAAACCGTTTTGGGGTGACACCCGAACGTAAAAAACATAAACAAACCATCACAATGTTTTCAACGATAAATCACTTCGAAACCGTTTTGGGGTGACACCCGAACGTAAACAACTTAAACAAACCATCACAATGTTTTCAATGATAAATCACTTCGAAACCGTTTTGGGGTGACACCCGAACGTAAACAACTTAAACAAACCATCACAATGTTTTCAACGATAAATCACTTCGAAACCATTTTGGGGTGACACCCGAACGTAAACAACTTAAACAAACCATCACAATGTTTTCAATGATAAATCACTTCGAAACCGTTTTGGGGTGACACCCGAACGTAAAAAACTTAAACAAACCATCACAATGTTTTCAACGATAAATCACTTCGAAACCGTTTTGGGGTGACACCCGAACGTAAACAACTTAAACAAACCATCACAATGTTTTCAATGATAAATCACTTCGAAACCGTTTTGGGGTGACACCCGAACGTAAAAAACATAAACAAACCATCACAATGTTTTCAACGATAAATCACTTCGAAACCGTTTTGGGGTGACACCCGAACGTAAACAACTTAAACAAACCATCACAATGTTTTCAATGATAAATCACTTCGAAACCGTTTTGGGGTGACACCCGAACGTAAACAACTTAAACAAACCATCACAATGTTTTCAACGATAAATCACTTCGAAACCATTTTGGGGTGACACCCGAACGTAAACAACTTAAACAAACCATCACAATGTTTTCAATGATAAATCACTTCGAAACCGTTTTGGGGTGACACCCGAACGTAAAAAACTTAAACAAACCATCACAATGTTTTCAACGATAAATCACTTCGAAACCGTTTTGGGGTGACACCCGAACGTAAACAACTTAAACAAACCATCACAATGTTTTCAATGATAAATCACTTCGAAACCGTTTTGGGGTGACACCCGAACGTAAACAACTTAAACAAACCATCACAATGTTTTCAACGATAAGTCACTTCGAAACCATTTTGGGGTGACACCCGAACGTAAACAACTTAAACAAACCATCACAATGTTTTCAACGATAAATCACTTCGAAACCGTTTTGGGGTGACACCCGAACGTAAAAAACTTAAACAAACCATCACATGTTTTCAACGATAAATCACTTCGAAACCGTTTTGGGGTGACACCCGAACGTAAAAAACTTAAACAAACCATCACATGTTTTCAACGATAAATCACTTAGAAACCATTTTAACCAGGTTATCCATATAATTTTAATTTATAAATTGTGATAACTTATAAATGTGTCCTATAAATGTGTTATTGGTTCAAAAAGAATCTATTCTACTTTTTAAAATTTTTGAGTTATTACGTGAAATAAAATTTTAACAATATTAATCGAATCAACATGTTGAGCATTGAATCCCATCACCACAATTACTCAATAGCTTTGAATATTCCTATAGATACCATATTGACCGTTTTTTACGATATATTATTTAGTATGCAAGCATGATTATTTAATGACCAGGTCTGAAAACACATATGCTGAATAATGTATAGGAAAAGTGGTTTACGTCGATAATGTGGCACCCTTTGTCGATAGGGTGGCACCCTTGAGTTACAATGTCTCTATTCCAAAATTATTTCTAAAATATCCGCTTAACCTTACTACCTAATATATGTTTTACATTTCAAACAAATTAATTGCAAACACCTAAGGAAACTAACAAACAATCAAATTACCGTGTTTGTAAATGATCTCAAAATAATTTTTTTTCCTTTATCTTGAAACTCAAAGAATAAATTGAAATAGATCGTTTTTCAATGGACACAAAAATAATTACTGTGGAATAAAATGGCAGTTATGCAATTACTGCAGTTTTGCAAATTTTTGTAGGTTGATACATACTCATACTGTTTGTTTTCAGTTTTATATATTTATATATTTGAATTAAATGAAAGTTTATCATTTAAAATTACATTTTGTTGGGTTTTAAATCCCTTGGAAATTTCAAACTCATCAAGTGATTCTTTTAAAGATCCTTGGCTACATAAATGTAAAGCCTTCAATTTTTTTTAAAAGTGGTGTAGCTATTGTTATTAACTATGTAAATGGTTTGCAAAAATAAACTTTAAATTTTGTTTATTTTTCTTCTTAGGCAGGTATTCCTTAAATCAGTCTTTAAAACATTTTCCGGTTTTCCCGATGTAAAATTTTTCACAAAAATCACATTCAATTTTGTAAATTATTGAGCATGATTCTAATTGGATATTTAATTTTGGTTTCAATTCTTTATATAAAATATCTTTAAGGATTTCATACTTATATTTTTTTAAATAGTTCCTTATAATATTAGGCTATGATTTGTATATTCCATTTTATCAAATATTATTTAATATAAGTTGTTACAAGGAAATTTAAATAAATTAATTTTCTTGTGGTGTATTTAGTTGTTAAGACAGTGTACTTATTATGAACTATGTACCTATTATGTATCCTACAAATATATTTAGAATTAATGCTTTGCTGATACCTATACTATAATTAAAAATATTTTTTTAGATTTCATTTAGCAAATATCCCAAAAAATAAATATGCCACGAGGAGTTCATAATTTTTAAAGAAAAAGTTGGTTCCAGCAGAGAAAGACCAAATCTATAAATATGTTACAAAACCCGATGATATCCAAGGTTCATCAAAAGAAACTGATTATCACGTTGATGAAACGAATGTTTCAGAGAATAATGGCTCATCTTCGGAAAGTAACAGCAACAATACAGAATTAATAATGATAACCTATGATGACGAATTAGAAAGGAATAATGAAAATGACAGTGATAATACCGCTAATGCTTCTACTATCGAAGACAGTATTTGCATGGGTGAATCACTTCAGGACTTAAGAGATGTATCACATTGGAATATACTCGTCTTTGGTAATGTTCGCATTGAAATCATAAAAAAAGAAAGTGAACATTTTAAAATAGAGAAGGGTCGTTTGTTACTGTATCTAGACACGGGTTAGACATAAAAGGTGATGTTCGCCATCTTTCTAAAGAATGGTTTTATAAAATGATGAATAATGGTGAAAAAATTCTACGGCCATGGATTGTTTATTCTCCTGTAAATAATAACTTGCGTCCTGTATTGCTTCTGTTGTCGTGTATTTGCTGTCACCAATAATAATAATACAAAATCAACATTTACTACTGGATATCAGAAGCGGTGGAAACTAAATCCCAAAGTGGCCGAGCATGAAACTTCAAATGAACATCTGGAGAATTTTGAAAAGTGGAAAACTTTGGAAATGAGGTTAAAAATTCATAAAACGATACGAGACGCAGCCTTGCAATTAATATACAATAAAAAACAGAAGTGGAAACATCTTTTATCAAGATTATTGGATATAACTTTGTTTTTATCTAAACAAAACCCAGCATTTCATGGACATGATGAAGGACAAAGTTCTTCAAATAAAGGCAATTTCTTAGAACTAACCAAACTATTGTCAAAGTATGATGTAGTGTTAAAAGAACACATTTTGAATTTGGAGCATGGTAAATCACCAAAAGTATCATATTTGTCACCAGATATACAAAATGAGTTCATAAATGTTTTAGCGATCCACGTAAAGTTTAAGCTTGTCAACGAAATTAAATCGGTTAAATATTTTGGAATTATGTTTGATAGCACACCTGACATTTCACATATTGATCAAATGTCAGAAGTGATTCGTTATGTGAAAATTGATGGTAGTAAAGTGGAAATCAAGGAAGTATTCCTTGGATTTTTTCCTTTACGTGGAAAAAAGCCGCTGATTTAAGCGATGAAATTCTTACACTGAAAAAAAATTGAAGTAATGATAACCTCATCTCGAAGATGGCAGTTTATTATTCATGCAAAGAAAAGATATTTACAAACAATTTCACCGTGATTGGGACAACTACTCAGTACTCAGTAACATTTTCCTGATAACAGAATGAGGTGTAATTAAAATATAAAGTGCTATCCAATCCCAAGTAACAATTCTTAGAGCTATTAGTATCAAGATACTGTACTGAAGCTCTAGAGAAGATTGTATGTTGCTAGTTGCGTGTTTTATTTGTCGAGTGATACTTGGAGCTCTAAACAAAATTATTGTTGCTTTATAAAATAGTTTTCGAAAACTCATAGCTCTAATAAAATATAGAGCAGGCAGTTTTTAGAATAGCATTACAATAGCTTTATAACCTAATATAGAGCTTTTAAACTAAAGTAGTGCAGCACCACTTATTATAGACCTATGAGCTGTATTTCACCGTTACAACAGCAAAGCGAGCTATAATTGAGCTTATTTAAAGCTATAAGCATTATAAAATCTTACTGTAATATAGCGTTAATGTCTATTTGTAAACTGCTTTTTTCTAATATAAAAAACGCTCAAATATAACAGAGCTTATTTTTTACGTAAATTTTGAGTTATTGCGAGTTTTTGAATCTTCAATAGTTCAAAATGGTTGCATTCTTCAGTCAAACGTTAGTTGAAATTGAAACATTGACATTTGATTATGTGTGACATTTTCCTTAAAATTTTAGAGCTTTCTTAATCACACTACTTCTATATAAAGCTATTTACTTTGTAACATAATAAGATTATTGTACAATAAAGCATTTGTGACACAAAAAAAGAACAGTTTCACAGAGCAAATAGCTTTATAAAAAAGTAATGTGAATGTGATAGCTCTATATTAAAATAAACCGTTATAAATAGCATTATAAAGGAGTAATATGTAATAGGTAGCTCTATATTGGTATAATTTGCCACCATCTTCGTTTTTATAAAGATGGAGTAAAAAATATCACCGAAAGGTAGTATTGGAAATTCTGATCATTATTTAATCTCATCAGTTATCAAAACTGATTTACTTAAAACTACAGCTCCCAAACCCCGTAAAATATTTCACTACTCAAAAATGGATAAGAGTGGTCTTCAAAATTTTTTCCATGGTTTCCCTTTCGACCGTCATTGTTTTTACACTGACAATGTAAATGTTTCTGCTCAAAACTTTACAGAAACCATCCAATTTGCTATAAATAAATTTGTCCCTTTCTCCATAGTAAAACCCAAACAAAAATACTTGTATTCGAAAGCTGCCAAAACGGCACTTAGAAACAAACGTAGATCATTTAATATTTGGATTCATAACAAAACTCCCACTAATCGATCCCAATATCTAAAGGCCAACAAAATATCTAATCAGATTATCTCAAACGAAAAGTCCGAAATTGACAGAGCGAAAGCCTCAAAACTTACGTCTATGTCTGTTTCTGACAAGAGTTTCTACAGTGCCATTAATTCTTTAAATTCTGGTACAAAATTTTCTATTCCCCCTATTATTGATGGTGATTTAATCGTCAATGATCCCGCAAGAAAAGCTAACTTGTTCGCTGAACGCTTTGCTCTGAACTCCACTGTTTTGGAAACTCCTAAAGAAATACCCCAAATCCAGTCTTCAGGAGTTAATATGAATGAACTTCACTTCAAACCCAAAATAGTCGCTAAACTTTTAAAGGGGTTAAACATCAACAAAGCATCAGGAATGGACAATATTCCACCCATTATTTTAAAAACCTTTTCCAAAGAACTTGCACCAACTTTAACTAAAATATTCTACCAATCCTACAAATCTGGTATATTTCCCTCGTGCTGGAAGTTGGCAAATGTCCAGCCCGTCCCCAAAAAGGGACCAAAATCCGATATCTCAAATTATAGGCCAATAGCTTTACTATCGGTCCTATCCAAAGTCTATGAGCATTATATTAATACACATATTTCAAAATTTCTGGAAGAAAATCATTTAATATCCGACAGCCAATACGGTTTTCGAAACAAAAGATCAACTACCGATCTATTAAACTATGTAGCGCATTGTTGGAACAGCATACTTGATAAAGGTGGTGAAACATACGTTATCGCTTTAGACATCTCCAAGGCATTCGATCGAGTCTGGCATGCCAACTTAATCAACAAGCTCGTTGCGTACGGTTTTCATCCCAATGTTGTGAAGCTGATTCAAAATTTTCTATCCGGCCGATACATTTCGGTAACCTTAGACGGATATTCTTCTGAGTCTAAACTAATTAACGCTGGTGTACCCCAAGGCTCAGTATTGTTCCCAACCCTATTTTTGATTTATATCAACGAATTGTTGAAAATCACCAGCAACCCAATAAATAGTTTTGCAGATGATAGTACTCTGCACAAGTCGTTCGAGCCCCTTCCTTCAAAAGGTAAAATGCACGAACGAATTAATCCTGCCCGGAGAGACGCTGCCATAAACGTGAACAAAGACCTGAATAAAGTCGCCGACTGGGGTGACCAAAACCTTGTCAATTTCAACTCCACCAAAACACAGCTGTTGATTGTTTCCAGATTAAAGACCGAGTTCCCCAAAGATATTTTATTTAGTATGTGTGATGAACCAATAGGTGAATGTAAAAACATTCGTTTATTGGGTGTCACAGTTTCAAATGACCTACTCTGGAACGATCATGTAATGGCGATGGCAAAAAGCGCGTCTAAAAAACTCGGCCTCCTAAATAGATGCAAAAAATTTTTCACTCCATACCAATTGCTCCATGTTTATAAGTCCTATATTCGTCCCTGTATGGAGTACTGCTGTCAAGTTTGGGGTGCTGCCTCTGTTTCCATCTTGGCCCTCTTGGACTCTGTTCAAAAGCGAGCTATACGAATTGTAGGTGATCGAACTTTGACATCACAACTTGATTCCCTACAACATCGTCGCACTGTTGCTGACCTCGTTGTTTTTTACAAATATCGTCATCAGCAGTGCTCAGATGAAATCAGCGGCATCATGCCTCAAACTTATTCTTACCCCCGTTCCACTCGGCAATCGGCTGCCGCAACCAGTGAAACGGTAAAGATCCCGCGCTGTCATACTGGCAGATCGCAGAGAGACTTCTTTGTCCGAACTGCGTACAAATGGAATAGTTTGCCGGAACACTTAGTCTCAGGTGGCTTCAACCCACAGATGTTTAAAAAAAGCGTTAATCTACACCTCAGAACGCCAGTTGTTGTGGGACCCAGGTCTAGACCTAGGTCTTAAAAGGTATTTATGTGTTGTTGTGACACATATTCTAAACCCTATTACACAACGCATTTTATTAAAAAAAAAAAAAAAAAAAAATAATGGCCAAAAATGTTTTAATAATTATTTTTGATAATGATGTATTTTGCAAATATGACATATCACGATAACTGGATTTCTATTGTTAACCATTTATAACTAAGAATTTTTTTAAAGATGAATTCACCAAAATAAATTTATTTAACAAACCTGAAACTATGAAAAATGTTTCAAAATATTAAAAAAAAAATTATAATTTTTCTATTTTGCCACCAAATACACAAAACTAATAAGGGCGCACTAAAATTTTAGTTCTAAACTATCACTATTCACCATAAAAAATAAATGGCACATAAAATTTGTATACATATATTATTTATTTAAAATATAACGAATTGCCATTTAATTTATAAAAGAATTTATTTGACAGAAACCATAACATCAAAACATTTTAAAACCATGTCGATATATATTAGTTTATGTAAACATAAAGTTTCATTGAAAAAATTACTTGTATTTGTATTCAAAAAGTAATATTAGCTCTTAAAAACTCTAACAATCAACCTTTATACAGCTAACATAGCTCTATTAAATATTATTAAACAACTTCTTTAGAGGAAATAATGCTGTAAAAGTAGCAAATTTAGCACCACAACAGCTCTGCTAGAGCTGTGGCAGCGCTGCATCAGCAAAATATAAAGCAACCAGCTGTATATTATAGCTCTAGAGCACTAGAAGAGCTTATATAAAACTGAAATTGTTACTTGGGATATAACAGTAGTTGAATAAAGTTAATAACTATTTCCATGAAAACATATTTATTTGGCCTTATATCATAAATTTAAGTATTTGAGATTAATTGAACTATATTTTATTTCCACATAAATATTTCATCTGATTGTCTCAACTGCATCGGCTTATCATTGTACGGTTGTTGAATCAATTTCGTATTTTGATTCGCCATATCTGCCCGCACGGTGAGGTTGAGACAACTGCATTTCGATTGGAAATAGGACATGTTTTTTTCAGTGTAAAAATCTTGAAAATGATGGTATAGATGTTATGAATTGTCGCTCCCAAAGGTTATGATAATGCAGCTGTTATGAGTAGTATACATGGAGAAGTGCAAGCTATTATTAAAGCATGTGGGCTGCAAAGATCATGCAATTAATTTATACGGCCAAAAATCGGAGGACTATGACATTCCAATGGAAAGCCGAATTCGTCATAAAAACGCAAAAAACGAACGGGTGGTGAGTTTGCACCTGATGTTGGACTGACACTGAGAGCTCAACTTAAAAAGGACATGTTGGAATGTCTTGACCGATTCAGTGTTGAACTCCGAACTAGACTGAAGTCAGTTCAAGATTTAGCTTCATTGTTCGAGGTTGTGCAGACAAACACTTAGCTTTTGGCGAACAGTGAAGAGTTAAAATTATCGGTATCAAAATTTACTGGTTTTTATGATGCGGTATTGGCAACAGAACTCCTCATAGAGATACAAAGGGTGAGGAGGGATTTAAAAGCGGCCAATGTTACAGTTTCTAACTGGGTGTACCTAGACTTTTTGAAATCTGGAATCTTACGGTCGCACTAAAGTTATTTATGACTATTTGCGTATTAGTGGCTTCGTGTGAGAGGAGTTTCAGCAAATTAAAATTAGTTAAAAATTACTTGCGGGCTTATAATAATAATGCTCATTTGTATTAATTAAAAAAAATTATAATTTACGTTTATCGGCTTTTTATTATTATTGACAGTTTTTATTTTTAGGGTGACACCACAATATCCGCCCCGGGTGCCACCCATGCTAGCTACGCCACTGCAGGGACGTATAAAAGATTTATAAACTAAAAGAAGTTGTTCGCTATCGAAAAACTTACGACATCGCCCTAAAAATCCTAACTTTTGAACAGCATTCTTAGCCAGATTAAAAATATGAGAATTCCACTTCATATTATTTTCAATCTCTACTCCTAGAAGTCTGACAGACTCATTCCTTAAAAGATTTTTGGGGCCAAACGTTAATGGAAAAGAATTGGGTGTCGTTATCCTAGAAAAATGACAAACCTGTGTTTTGCTTGTATTGAATTCAACACTGTTAGCAATACCCCAATCCATAATTGTTTTAAGATCAGTGTTAAGGGAATCTATCAATTTTGACCTACACTCACTAAGCGCTAAGGGTGTATATAATTTAGGTGCTTCATGAGACGCATGAAGCGTGCTATCATCAGCAAAACTATGTATAGGACGAACCGTTGAGTCCAACAAATCATTAATATAGATAAGAAAGTTGGTGACAAAGCGGAACCCTGAGGAACTTTAGTTAGAAAAAGTTCATTAGTTGAAAAAGTATTCGATGATACACCGTCAACATTGACCCGAAATTTTCGATCAGATATAAAGCTCTGTGTCCAAGATATAAGCTGCTCGTCTAAACCATAGGATCTCAATTTGCATATAAGGTTGTTATGCCAAACTTTGTCAAATGCCTTGGAAATATCAAGAGCAACACCGAATGTTTCTCTAAAGTTTTCAAGAGACTTGTTCCAGATATAAGAGACAAAAGACAGCAAATCTCCCGTCGCTCTTCCTTTTCGAAATCCATATTGTCTATCATTAATTAATTTGGAAGACTCTAAGAAGCTCATTAAATTAAAATTGACATATTTCTCAAAAATTTTAGCAACTACCGATAAAATTGAAATGGGTCTGTAATTCGTATGATCAGTCTTACTGCCCTTTTTTGAAACGGGCTGTACACTAGCCATTTTCCAAATTTCAGGAAAAATTCCTTTCTTATATGACAAATAGAAGATTTTAGTGAGGATTGGTGCTAGCTCCCTAGCAAATGTTTTAAGTATTATTGGAGGAATAAAATCAGGGACTGTTGCCTTGTTAGTATTGATTTTTAAAAGCATTTTTCGAACAATGTTTTTCCGAAAAATTATCCGCCTCGTTTTATTCCGCCCTTAACAAGAGGCGGTAGGGAAGATTTACAAAAGTTGCTTTGGACAGCCTTTGCGGCTTTATAGAAATTGCGTGAACCAGTCGGATGTTCTGCGAATTTAGATGATTTTTTCCTATTAAATAGATGTTTCTCTTCATCTATTAACTTACGACATAAATTTCTCTCTTTACGGTACTGTCTAAGGTTTTCATCGGTTTTGTATTGATTAAACTTTCGAAAAGCCTTTTTTTAACTTTTATAGCTTTTTTGCATTTACTAGAAAACCATAGATCAGTTTTCGGAATGAACAATTTATTAGGAATAAATCTGCGCATACCATCAATTACAGTTTTTCAGAAAAATTTGATGCAGCTATGTTTGGGTCTTGGCCGGTAAGGCAATAGCGTTTCCAAGGAAAACATCTAAAACTTTTAAGTCCTTGCCAATCCGCAGGTTTGTAATCCCAAACATTGCGAGGATTCGCTTTAAAGTGTTTTGGAATTTGTATATTTAGTTGTGTGGAGATTAAATTATGATCTGAACCACCCAATGGTTCTGATATTTTAAATTGATCCAGATATGGATCGTTTGTCAAAAATAAATCAAGTAAATTACTACTTGACCAGGAATGTCAGGAACTCTGGTTGGCTGGTCTATTATTTGAGTAAAATTGTGATAAAGAGCAAACAACTCAGCCTGTCTACCAACCTCGTCAGTTTTAGTGCTGTGTGTAAGCCATTCTTTATTGTGCACATTAAAATCTGCAAGAACTATAAACTTTGCATTAGGATACTCAACCAACCTATCTATCTTCTCAGATAAGTCATGAAATAAATTAGAGTCCTCAGGTGAGTTAAGTGAACGGTAAAGTTCAAAGACAAACAGCGTTTGACTTGGGCAACTAATTTTTAGTGACACCATATTGTGAAATTTTGCATTTAATTCAAATTTATTTAATCTCACATATGGTATAGTATCCCTAATATAAGCACAAACTCCATGCTTAATGTAGAAAGAGGATTCAAGTTCATAATTGGGACGAAGGTATCTGTTTTTATCTAAGGTCACAGCACGCGCACTGATAATCATTTCCGTTAAAAACAAAATATCAGGTTTCATAGTTTCAAGAAAAAGATAAAAACCACAGTAATGCGAAAACAAACAAACTCAAATTGAAATTGAAATTGACTACTTCAACAGTTGGACAACCTGAATCTAAGTCTAGGTTCACTGTTAAAATCGACAATTAAAATTGTAAACAAAATATTATTTTAAAAACATCAAAACAAAATGTAACTCAAAGACAGGAAACTTTACATAAAGTGTACTTAAAACCTGTTATTGAGTCAACAAGACCACAAGAAAACTAACAACGAAACTAATAAAATAACTACAATTCTACATAAAAATAAATAAAATAAAAATTTGAATGATAAGAAAAACTTATCTGAAATGCATATGAGCTTTCATATGCATTTTCAAGGCAATTTCATCCGCAAAATTTGACTTTCACGTCTTACAACCATGCATTTCTATAACAATTTCAAATTTCAGTTCTATTTCACCTTTAAGGTTGATCTCATCATGTTCCAATTTATTTTGTACAGCATTATAAACAGGAATTATGGTTTCCTCACTCTCGGTTTCATTTATTTCTTTTTTAATTTTACCTATTGATGATTCCTGGGAATTTCCCGGTTCTAATTTAATGTTTATTTCATCTCTAATTTCTAATCTTTCCATTTTAATTTATAAATTTAAATATTTCGTGAAACAAATAATTGTCACATATAACAACTAATGAAAACAAACGAACATGCAAACCTTTTATAAAATAAATAGTCTCGGATGAATTTAATCTACAAAGCTTAAAGGAAGACTTTCAAGCATTTCAAGCGAAAAACGTATTATAAGTCATTGTCATCAACAACATCCATCGTCATTCTTATTTATATTTACTTAAACTATGTACCGATAATTATGTATTTACTACCATAAAAACTACAGTAAAAAGCAGTACAGAGCAGAGGTGAGAAAAGAACGTTCTTCGCTAAGAAACAAACGTTTCCCATATAACGAGTGTTTTTATATATTCGTGTTCTTTTGTATTCTCATTTTAAAACAAATGAAAACAATGAGAGAATTATTAAAATGTTTCTGTTTGTTTTTATTCTGTTTTGTTTATTCTCTATATTCGAATGGTTTAGTTAAAAACAGGAATAAAGAATTATGCGAATAGAAACGCAAATGTATTTGCGAATATATTCTTAGGATTGGGATTATTTTTTTTGGGTTAAAAATAATAAATTTTATACGTTTTTTTTGTATTAATACTTTACTAACTCAAAGTTTATATTTATTAAATCAATTTAAAATTTTATTTTTGGACTTTTATGTTATGCGGAGTTTAATACTAAGAATAATTTTAGTCTGTCTTTGGACCGAAAAACAACGAAATGTTGAACACTACTTGGCCGAGATTCAAAATTTTTACGCCGTTAACCTAGAATTTAAGTTAGATCACTAGATTGCAAATGCATCAAAAATTTGGGTTGATAAATCATTTGGCTTATTCAATGTTTTTTAAATAAAAATGAATCGTTTCATTGTATTTATAAAAAAACGCAACGGATTAGCTGGAATTAAACTCAAGCATGTAATGTAATGTGATAATATATTTTTTTAACGACTGTCATAGAAAATAATGTTTTCTATCTATCATTTTAAAACAGAAAGTTGGCTTTTGCTGTTTAGCGTGCATTTTTTAATTTTTTCTGCTCTAATGCAGAAAGTAAGACAAAAGACATAATAGACAAAGACATAATATTAAATAATTTATAACATATTATGAATTATTTTTTATTTAAAAATAGATAATTTATTAATTTAAATTTTTAGCTTGACGTTCGTTCGATATGTTTTTTAAACAAAAACTAAATAATATAAATGCCTCCTTAGCAACGCATATCTTACTTAAAAAAATATTGTTTTTTAAAAATTAAAATTATGATTTAAGCTTTTTTAATAATAAACAAATATGTCGGCAGTCGTTAAAAAAATAGTATGTATACTTTGAGCAGAAAGTAACATTGCTGCTCTGACATGATTGCTGGTTTCGGCTACGCCTCAACCAGCAACTTTCATGCACGAGCAGCAATGTCGTACTTTCTGCTCTTAATATACAATGTACTATTGTTGTTTACACTTTACGACATCGCATTTATGTTTTGTATTGGTTTTCTTTTACTTCTCTAGCTAGAAGTAAACAAACACACTCTCACCTTTCATGAAGTAAATACTAAACCCTTCGTACAAACCGAAGTCCTGACACCTCGTAGCAACTTCCTACCTTTACCTCCATTTGTCAAAAGAAAATAGAGGTAGTCTTTGTAATAGAGCTTGAAAATAAAAGAAATATTTAATTCTAAATTTATTAGGTCTTTTTTAACAAGCAAAAATATCATTTCAATATAAAATAATTAATTATTTATACTAGAAGTTATTACGCATATTGAAATTTTTTAAAATATTTTGTAAACATTTAAGTTAATTTTATTTAAAATAAATGACGCAGTTTTGTTTACGCCAGAGCCTTCTGGTTCCATGATTTCAAGTTTTAAAAAAATTGTTAAATTAATTAATCTAATATATTAAATAAACAATAGTCCAATTTTATTTAATTAAAACTTCAACTTGCGTCCTTTAATATGCTAATTTCGTTCCGATTTGTTATCAATTATCATACATAAACTAAATAATATTGGTGCGTCCGATTTGACTGAAGTAACTGAAAAAACAACAACAATTACATATAATTTTTCATTTGTTTCAGTTGCTTCACTCAAAACGAACACGAATATCGATTGATATCGTCCTCAAATCGCAGTTTTTCGTTTTTAATCAACAAGACAAATAGTAAAAAAAACTAAGAAAATGTTATGATTATAAAGCGAATACGAAGAATAAAAGAAATAAAATAAAAATGACAGATATTTTAAAACACGAGTGCTGGAGAATATAAAACATTCGAATGAAAACATTTCTCTTATTTCTATTCTTTATATATTCGTATTCTTTCCTTAATAAAAAAAAGGAATAAATGCGATTGGATTTTCAAAACATTCTTAAATATTCGTTCGAAGAACGTTTCTTTCTCATCTCTGGTACAGAGATATCGGTAATTCTTTTACAAATACATAAATGTGGAATTATCATTTGAATAAATACATAAACAAATCACAATCAAAATTCGTAACAAGTTATTTTGAAATTGAAACAAAAAATTAGTTGACGTTCAACAGCAAAGTAAAAAAGTTTAGATATAATAAAAGTTTAAAAATTAAAATAAGTTAACACTTATATAATCACGATAATGAAACTGTGTTTATTGTCTTTGTTAATTCTTTTAACTTTTGCTAACAATAATGTGAGCTGTGCAAAAATCTTGGCTGTTGCACCAGTCGCATCAAAATCTCATTGGAGCATTACTCAGCCGTTATTCCATGAGCTTGCCAGATCTGGACATGAGGTTACTGTAATATCACCATATCCGATTGCAAAACCGCCAAAAAACTATCGTAACATTCCAATTGTAGAAATGATTGAAAAAATGCCTACTGGACCAGCCAGTCTTAAGGGTTCGTATGAATCACCAATCAAAATTATCAAAGAAGTGCAGAATCTTGGAGTTGTAGTAGCAAATTTTACGCTGAATCATCCAAATGTTCAACAAATATTGCATTCAAATGAAACGTTTGATTTAGTGATAGTTGAATTATTTATGAATGAAGCATTGCTTGGACTAGGAGCACATTTTAATGCGCCCGTTGTTGTTGTTATGTCAACGGCTGCAATAGATTTGATCAATGATTTGCTAGGCTCACCGATGCCTTTGTCATATGTTCCACATATTTTCATAGCACAAGCAGGAAAACTGAGCTTCACTCAAAGATTAGTGAATACGTTAATAACATCTTTGTATTTATATCTTAAAAACACATACAGTTTGAAAATTCAGGTATATATTTTAATTTTTAATATTCTGCAGTTGATTAATAAATTCAATTTTTCAATTAGGAAGAAATTTATAATACAGTTTTCACTAAACCAAAACCGCCTTTCGATAAGGTTTTTCGAAATGGTATTTCACTTGGTTTTGTAAACAGTCATTTCAGCTTAAATTATCCACAACCTTTGTTACCAAACACAGTTGAGGTTGGCGGTTTTCATATTAATATAAAAAGAAAACCATTACCGGACAATTTAAAACAATTTATTGAATCAGCTGAACACGGTGTTGTATACTTTTCGTTGGGATCTCATTTTGATCCTACACGAATTCCTAGAGAAAAACTAGATCATATTTATAACGCACTGATACATCTAAAACAAAAAGTTTTATGGAAACTTGAACCGACAGATTTATTTCCAAAACATAAAAATATTTTAATACAAAAATGGTTTCCGCAAGATGATATATTAGCGCATCCAAAATCAATTCTTTTTGTTACTCATGGTGGATGGTTAAGCTGTATAGAAGCAGTAAATCATGGCATACCGATAATCGGTATGCCAATTTTTGGTGATCAACATATGAATATGGCTCAAATGGCTCATAAAGGAGTTGGAGTTGTGATGGCTTTTTCAAATTTAACGCAGAGCTCATTTTCATGGGCACTGAATGAAATTTTGTCAAACAGACGGTAAGTTTAGTTGATATCAGAAGTTCGTAAATTTATTTTTATAAATTTAATGATTTTTTCAATTTATTATCTCGAGATCTGGTTAAATTCATCATTTTTCAACGTAGCTAAAGCTTATCGTAACGTTGGTAAATCTTATATTACATTTCTTAAGCTTATTTTTTGTGTATCTTTTACTGGCAGGCCTTAAAAATAATTTTCACCGCCGCCGACATTAATAAGTACTGTTCTCTGCCGATACTATAAACTCGGTTTTAGATTTTTGGAAAATTTTTTTATTTTTAAAATAAAAAAAATACATTGAAAAATATGGAGGGGCTGAGATCTCACAGCTCTGAGATATCATGACTTCGGTCTGGGTTAAGGATTTGTATATAGTTTTCGGCAAAAAACTTTTATGAGGACATGGTTTTTAGTTTTGGGCAGCGATGTATATTAAACATAGCTCTTTGTTAAAGTACAAGTATTTTATCTCTGTTTAAAAATTTATTACAAAACTAACACGAAACATCAATACGTTGCCGGAAAATTATAATCAAAATTCCAAAAATATTGTTAAATTAAATAAAATCAAACTTTTTCAAAATTCCAAAAATATTCCAAAAATTAGAATAAAATTAAATATTTAAACTTTTTCTAAATTCCAATAATATTACAAAGATTCTTAAAAATTCAAACTTTTTCCAAAATTCTAAAAATATTGCAAAAATTATTACAAAATCAAACATTGAAAATTTTTTCAAAATTCCAAAAATTATAATAAAATCAAAAATTAAACATTTTTCAAAATTCTAAAAATATTCCTAAAATTCTTACAAAATCAAAAATTAAAACTTTTTCCGAAATTCTAAAATTATTGCAAAAATTATTAGAAAATCAAAAATACAAACTTTTTCAAAATTCCAAAAATATTTCAAAAACTATAAAAAATTCAAAAATTTCCATGTCCAATTTCATTGTGAATTACATTTACGTCATACAAACAGCCACATTTTTTTTCCAAAAAATTGGCTAAAAATATAAATGAAATCATTTTTTGACACACTTGACATTATTTTTTGACAAACTTATAATGCCATAATTCTCTATAATAATAATAAAATATCATGTCATACAAACTATTAATTTTATTTTTTCCTAAAAAAATTGGGTAAAAAATAAATAAAATTCTTTCTTTTGACACACTTGACAACATTTTTTGACAAACTTATAGTGCCATAATTCTCTATAATAATAATAAAATTTCATTTCAAACAAACAATTTTATTTTTTCCCAAAAAATTGGGTAAAAAAATAAATAAAATTCTTTCTTTTGGCACACTTGACAACATTTTTTTGGCAAACTTATAATGCAATAATCTAGTTTTTGATCTCACATACCAATCCCGACCATCAAGATTTCTCCAAATTTAATGTTCCTACTCGTAATCACTTAAAATGAACGTTTTTTAAGCCAAAAATATGAAAATTTGCTATTTTTGACACACATAATGATTTTTTGACACACTTCCGGTACAGTTATCGAACACCGCGTCCTTTCGAACCTGTCCCTTGTGTATACCTATTTTTAGAAAAAAACATTTTTTGAAATCCCTCCAGCGGTTTTCCCTGCAGCGTAGGTAATAACGGACGGCCGGCCGGCCGGCCGGCCTATATACAGACACACATTTTTTTTGCTTTTTTAGAATCAGTAGGTCCTAAAACGTCGAGAAATGCCAACAAAGTGGGGGTAAGAATTTCACTTTGAGCTCATGAATGTAATACTTAGGTCTTTCAGACCGAAGTAATACAATTGCATCAAATTCCACTATGCAAATTAAATTACATTGAAATTTTCAAAAAGATGTTATTGTCAGTAACTTTTGAGTCAAAAATTTATAAGTTGATTAATTCTCGAACTGAAGCTGGAAAAAAAAATTATATCTTTTATTCTTTACTAAATTTACGATTCCGTAAGACTCCGAAGGGCGGTCGAGATTCAGTGACATCGTGGCGTTCGATACAAAATTGAAGAAAGCTTATATCATCGACCCTACAATCCGTTACGAAATCAACGATCCGGAACAAGATACGAAAATTGCCAACAAAAATATTCAATATATGAAGGATGCATCCCGTTTTATAAAGAAAAACACAAAAATATGTACAACTTTAGTGACTGAACAGTTTGAGGATTATGGTTTGGAAGCAGAGGGACATTTGGTATTAGCGTTTTACAATTTTTCGAGCATTTTGGGCTAAACAAATAAAAATTAAAATCAATAACAGAAGAAATTTTAAGTGCAACAATTCACATAATAACCACATTTATAATTAATTTCAAACTAAAATTCTAAATTCAGCATTTCGTTAGTAATAATATTATCTTTTTGATCGATCGATATTATGTGTAGCAAAGCAACCTAATTCGATTGGGCAGCACATTTATTGTTAAAATAAATTATTTTCACAATATAATATTTCATGACAAACTCGAATATGTTTGACAATGAAAATTCTTTTCTGAAAATCTATTTCGGTAGATTGTACGACCGATACAGAGTTTTTTTAAACATGCAAAGAACTTTGTGAAGAGCTACTCAACTTGAGTAAGTTGAATCGGGTGTATCGTACGTTTCTTGGAACATGCAAACCTTTTATAAAATAAATAGTCTCGGATGAATTTAATCCACAAAGGTTAAAGAAAGACTTCCATCAAAATCTTAGAACGCATATTGTTTTGGGGCCTAGATCTTAAGACTTACTTGTTGTTGGTATTTTAAGAAAGCGCAGTTATGTGAAATTTCGGGAAAGCATTTCAAGCGAAAAACGTATTTTAAGTCATTGTCATCAACAAAATCCATCGTTATTCTTATTGTTGTGTGTTTACTACCATAAAAACTACAGTAAAAAGCAGTATAGAGATATCGGTAATTCTTTTACAAATACATAAATGTGAAATTATTATTTGAATAAATACATAAACAAATCACAATCAAGATTCGTAACAAGAAATTTTGAAATTGAAACAAAAAATTAGTTGACGTTCAACAGCAAAGTAAAAAAGTTTAGATATAATAAAAGTTTAAAAATTAAAATAAGTTAACACTTATATAATCACGATAATGAAACTGTGTTTATTGTCTTTGTTAATTCTTTTAACTTTTGCTAACAATAACGTGAACTGTGCAAAAATCTTGGCTGTTGCACCAGTCGCATCAAAATCTCATTGGAGCATTACTCAGCCGTTATTCCATGAGCTTGCTAGATCTGGACATGAAGTTACTGTGATATCACCATATCCGATTGCAAATCCGCCAAAAAACTATCGTGACATTCCAGTTGTTGAAATGATTGAAAAAATGCCTACTGGACCAGCTAGTCTTAAGGGTTCGTATGAATCACCAATCAAAATTGTCAAAGAATTGTACAATCTTGGATTTGTAATTACAAATTTAACGCTGAATCATCCAAATGTTCAACAAATATTGCATTCAAATGAAACGTTTGATTTAGTGGTAGTTGAATTATTTATGAATGAAGCATTGCTTGGACTAGGAGCACATTTTAATGCGCCTGTTGTTGTTGTTATGTCAACGGCTGCAAGAGATTGGATCAATGATTTACTAGGTTCACCGATGCCTTTATCATATGTTCCACATATTTTTATTGCACAAGCAGGAAAACTGAGCTTCACTGATAGATTATTGAATACTTTTGTAACATCATTAAATTTATTTCTTAAAAACACATACAGTATGAAAATTCAGGTATAAATACTAACTTTTAATATTCTGCAACTCGTTAATAAATTTTAATTCTTAATTAGGAAGAACTTTATAATAAGGTTTTCAAAAATCCAAAACCATCATTCGATAAGGTTTTACGAAATGGTATTTCACTTGGTCTTGTAAACAGTCATTTCAGCATAAATTATCCACAACCTTTGTTACCAAACACAGTTGAGGTTGGCGGTTTTCATTTAAACATAAAAAGTAAACCATTACCGGACAATTTAAAACAATTTATTGAATCAGCTGAACACGGTGTTGTATACTTTTCGTTGGGATCTCATTTTGATCCTACACGAATTCCTAGAGAAAAACTAGATCATATTTATAACGCACTGATACATCTAAAACAAAAAGTTTTATGGAAACTTGAACCGACAGATTTATTTCCAAAACATAAAAATATTTTAATACAAAAATGGTTTCCGCAAGATGATATATTAGCGCATCCAAAATCAATTCTTTTTGTTACTCATGGTGGATGGTTAAGCTGTATGGAAGCAGTACATCATGGCATACCGATAATCGGTATGCCAATTTTTGGTGATCAACATATGAATATGGCTCAAATGGCTCATAAAGGAGTTGGAGTTGTGATGGCTTTTTCAAATTTAACGCAGAGCTCATTTTCATGGGCACTGAATGAAGTTTTGTCCAATACTGGGTAAGTTAGTTTTATATAAAGTTCACGTTGGTGTAAACCCTGCGATTTTAGGAATGAAACGATGTGTCTTAATATTCCTAGTTCATAATTATAACTACTATTAAAACTATTAAATAGCTTATGTAAGGAAAAAAATTTATTTTGCCAAACAGACCAAACAAATTACATTCTTGCTTTGGTATATTTTACAAGAGTACTTTATTGCTGAGATGTTTAATGAAATAATTTATTTTCGAACAAAAGTTTACAATGCGAGCGAGGTACGAGCGAATTTGTGAAAAAATAAAATTCATTAAACACGAAAGCAATACAATATTTTATCCATTTGACAAATACACATTTTCCAAATTTTATCCATTTGTCTCTGTATGTTCCTATACAGAGACAAACAAAATTTCATTATTGTGTTTGTTTTAGGTAGATTTCATATAAAAATTTACCTATTGCAATGGGCTTCATCTCGGAATTTCCGAAAAATTTTGGTGCCAAACGACTATATATGATAAGCGGAGACGGAAAACAAAAAAAAAAATTATATATATATATATATATATATATATATATATATATATATATATATATATATATATATATATATATATATATATATATATATATATATATATATATATATATATATATATATATATATATATATATATATATATATATATATGTATATATATATATATATATATATATATATATATATATATATGTATATATATATATATATATATATATATATATATATATATATATATATATATATATATATATATATATATATATATATATATATATATATAACGATATGAGGTATAACGGAATTTAGCGGCACTCTCACGGTCGCATTTTTCGACCTACACCAAAATAATTTTCTGTGTATGTTTCGGCAAATAATGTCTTGGACAAGTTCGTGAACTGGCCATATCCGGGTACTGGTTAAGCGGCTAGAGCCTAAAAAGTCGAATAATCTAGGGCGCTATAACTTCCGTTTGAATCATAATATTTTAATAAAATTTAAAAATATTGAATATTTGAACCTTTTTTTATCATTTTTATCCAGATGACAACCTTGGCGTTTCAGGTTTTCAGGTTCTTCAAAAATCAGCTGTTTTAAAAATTTACTAAACTTTGCTGTCCTTGATCTAGCTGAAAATGGCCAAGCTCATATTTGAAAACTTTTTTTCACGTATTTAAAATATAAATCTTTCCAAAATTTTCAAAAAAAATAGTTCAAATCTAAAGGTTGAGACCCTACGGCTGTTAAAATGAAAACAAACGCAAAAGGCAATGCTTTCATCATGTTTCAGTTTATGTTATATAAATTCATCTTAACTTTTAAGCATATTTTTAAACTATAGCATCAAAAAAGTTCAGCTTTCAAACCCAAAAGGTTCCATTTTTATAAGCATTATAATGCACCTCTTACAAGAAAAATATCAAGCCATTTAATACCATAGAAAAATTATCAAAATCTCTTTTGTTTTTATATTTTTTTACTAAGTAACCGTTTGAAAAAAGATTAAATAAGAACAAAAAAACACAACAGCAAAAGATGATTTTGAAATAAAATTGTTTGAAAATGTTTGATTATAAATTATGTGTGATGGTATAATTGTAGTTGTGACGTAGTTCATTTGATCTTTGGTGGATTTAATATGTTATTAAAAGTAGTTTAAACCAACTTAAATAAAACTGTTCCGAAATTGTATTGATGGAGTTAGTTCGGATAATGTATTTAATTTGGTTCGATAATTTTTTTGAATTATTCTGTTTCTACTTAAATTTTTTATTTAAACTAATCTGACTTATCTAATTTTATTTGGACACAAAACCGTCTGATCCCGAAATCAACCTATTTCTAGCGGATATACCTGCCGCTGGGATTTTTTTTTAATAAAATGTGTTTTGTAGTAGGCCTTACAACAACACATAAAAACCTTTTTTCTACTACCCAACTTAAAAAATCTACTTTCGATGTTTGTTCATTGTATCGAAAATTTCTTTTTCGTCACCAGTGATAAAAAAAACCTATACGAATTACTTTCGTCCGTTGTTACGAAAGCAATTTTTAAAAGCCATCTATTTTCCAATTTCTAAACTAGCGATACATAATTATTGAATTTTAACCAACCCATAATATCCAAGTTTAGTAATAAATATTTATTTATCTAATTAAATGAATATATTATAATATAATATTGAGTATAAATCTTATTTAATTTAACAAGTTACTGTATTTTCAATGCAAAACTAAAATTATATTAAAATACTTTAAATTATCTAATTTGAAAGCGTTATCTAGCGAAAACATTTTTCACTGTAATCTAGTATGAAAATCTAGTAGTGATAAAAATAAAAGTATTGTCATTCACCAATTGTTTAATGCAGTTTAATTCAGTTAAAAAAAATTCAAAACTTAAAAGCAATATTGAAAATGGCAAACAATATGGCATGATGGCATTTGTGTTATTTTTACACCATCGGAAATACGCGATAAAGCGCAAAAAGTTTCATTATCGTTTCTACCAGAAAAATCAAATAAAAGGTATAGAGAAATATACGATAAGTTTAACAGTTGGATGTTAAAATATAATATAAATTCCTACAGCGAAAATGTACTGCTAGCATATTTTGGAAAACTAGCTAAAGAATACAAACCATCCACGTTATGGTCGGTGTGTGTATTCAACAGGGCTGGAAACCATAAATTATTTGTAATGGTCTGGTTTTTGGTTTTTCTCAATGGCCAATTATGGTTTTGGTTTCGGTATTAGTTTTTATGGATAATAAATCTTGGTTTTGGTTTTACTATGCAATATGTTTTGGTCTTGGCTTCGGTTTTGGTTTTTCTAAACGTCAAAATTTGGTTTTGGTTTCGGCTTTGGTCTATAACTAAAAAATGTTTGTTTGAGTATTCGTCAGAGAATTGATTAAAAATTACATTTGTCAACAATGTCAATACCAATGCTCAGTAGAAAATGTTGAGCTAATTTAAGATACATTACATGCCCAGGAGGGGCAAGTGTTTCATGTTATGCGTAGCGCCTAGAGCATTTCAAGATATGACAAGGCGAACTTGCTACCGTGGTTTGTTTACTATTTTATTCATTGCTATTCAAATAAAAGAATTTAAAATAAATTAAAAACATGAAATTTGAATTTATATTTATATTTAAATTTATAGCACGGCAGTATTTGTTGTTGCATTTTATTGTTGTCTTAATTTTTAACAATATTACTAAACTTGACTAAATTTTTAGATTTGATTTTGGTTTCGTTTATTTTAAAATTTGGTTTTTATTCGGTTTTGGTTTGATGATTTTTAAAATTTGGTTTCGGTTTTGGTTTTGATAATTTTTAAAATGTGGTTTTGGTTTTGATCATTTTTGTGATTATGGTTTCGGTTTTGGTTTTTCTGATTTGGTGTGGTTTTCTGACTTTGCGGTTTTGGTTTTCGAAAACCGGTTTCCAACCCTGGTATTCAATGCTAAAAACAACAATTTCATTGAAACACAAAATTGACATAAGTCAATATTTTCTTTTGCGAGCTTTATTGAAAAGAAAATCGGATGGTTTTAAAAGCCAAAAATCCAAAATTTTCACTAAAGAAGAAATTCAAAATTTTTTAAATAATGCACCCGATTCCAAATACTTGATAATAAAAGTAAGAAATTAAATTTATATATTTACTCAACATAATATTTACTTTTGCTTGTAGGTAATTTTAATTTATATCTGGTGCTTGTCGTTGTCATGAGTTGAAAGACCTAAATGTTAATGACGTAAAAGATACTGGCAATATGCTATTGACTGATATACAGCACACAAAAACAAAACAATCACGTTCGTTCCACATAAGTGTTTTTTTTATGAAATTTCGAAAAGGTACATCAAACTTCGTCCACCAAATACAGATGACACTGTAACAAGGTTTTTCATTAATTTTCAAAAAGACAAATGTTATAGACAGTCCATAGGTATAGATAAAATAAATAAATTCCCGAAGGAAATTGCAAATTTTTAAAATTTGCCCAATCCTGAACAATACACAGGGAATTGTTTTCGTAGAACTTCCGCGACGATGCTGGTAGATGCAGGAGGAGATTTAGTAACATTAAAAAACATGGTGGTTGGAAGTCGAGTACCGTTGCAGAGGGATACGTCGACCAATCATCTTGTAGCAGAAATCAAGTGCAGGCAAAACTTTTTTCTTCTGTAGAAAATGCTAACCCGGTTATCTGCTCATCGTCTGTTCCGGTAATCTGTTCACCGTCAACACCAGTGACAATAACAACAGCTTTGAACATACATTCAAATGTGTTGATGGACGTAAATATTTCTTTTTTTAATTTTTTATATTTTTGAAGTAAAACTTCTTTAGGCGCATTATGAGAATTTTGCAACGGAAGTTACAAAAACGAATATAATATTCGGCAAATGTTCGATAAAATTCGATTATGACATACATATTTTAAATATTCACTGGTTTTTGGTGCATTATAGAAATAGTTCATATTTTTCGATACTTAAAAATTTAACAGAAATGCAATTAAAAAATATGGAGGGGCTGAAATCTCACAGCTCTGAGATATCAAGACTTCGGTCTGGGTAAAGGATTTTGATATAGTTTTCGGCAAAAAACTTTTATGAGGACATGGTTTTTAGTTTTGGGCAGCGATGTATATCAAACATAACTCTTTGTTAAAGTACAAGTATTTTTTATCTCTGTTTAAAAATTTACTACACAACTAACACGAAACATCAATACGTTGCCGGAAAATTATAATAAAAATTCCAAAAAATTGTTAAATTAAATAAAATCAAACTTTTTCTAAATTCCAATAATATTTCAAAAATTCTTAAAAATTCAAACTTTTTCCAAAATTCTAAAAATATTGCAAAAATTATTACAAAATCAAAAATTGAAAATTTTTTCAAAATCCAAAAATTATAATAAAATCAAAAATTAAACATTTTTCAAAATTCTACAAATATTCCAAAAATTCTTACCAAATCAAAAATTAAAACTTTTTCCAAAATTCTAAAAATATTGCAAAAATTATTAGAAAATCAAAAATAAAAACTTTTTCAAAATTCCAAAAATATTTCAAAAACTATAACAAATTCAAAAATTTCCATGTCCAATTTCATTTTAAATTATATTTACGTCATAAAAACAGCTTCATTTTTTTTCCCAAAAAATTGACTAAAAAATTAAATGAAATCATTTTTTGACACACTTGACAACATTTTTTGACAAACTTATAATGCCATAATTCTCTATAACAATAATAAAATATCATGTCATGCGAACTATTAATTTTATTTTTTTCTGAAAAAATAGGGTAACAAATAAATAAAAACTTTTCTTTTGACACACTTGACAACATTTTTTGACAAACTTATAATGCCATAATTCTCAATAATAATAATAAAATTTCATTTCAAAGAAACAATTTTATTTTTTTTCCAAAAAATTGGGTAAAAAACTAAATAAAAATCTTTTGACACACTTGACAACATTTTTTTGACAAACTTATAATGCCATAATTCTCAATAATAATAATAAAATTTCATTTCAAACAAACAATTAGTTTTATTTTTTTTCCAAAAAATTGGATAAAAAAATAAATAAAAATCTTTCTTTTGACACACTTGACAACATTTTTTTGACAAACTTATAAAGCAATAATCTAGATTTTGGTCTCACATACCAATCCCGACCATCAAGATTTCTCCAAATTCAATGTTCCTACTCGTAATCACTTAAAATGAACGTTTTTTAAGCCAAAAATATGAAAATTTGCTATTTTTGACACACATAATGATTTTTTGACACACTTCCGGTACAGTTATCGAACACAGCGTCCTTTCGGACCTGTCCCTTGAGTATACCTATTTTTAGAAAAAAATTTTTTGAAACCCCTCCAGCGGTTTTCCCTGCAGCGTAGGTAATGACGGCCGGCCGGCAGACAGACATACATTTTTTTTTTTTGCTTTTTTAGAATCAGTAGGTCCTAAAACGTCGAGAAATGCCAAAAAAAGTGGGGGTAAGAATTTCACTTTTGGCTCATGAATGTAATACTTAGGTCTTTCAGACCGAAGTAGAACATAATTTTGAATTAAATTTAATGATTTTCAATCCGAATTTTTGGAGCATTTTAATTTATAGACCGGGAGGCAGCATTGCATTTTGGTTAGTGATTTGACGCCGATTGAATTTAATTTTTATAGATAGATTAATTATTTGTGATGTAGAAAATAAGAGTCAGCCGTCAGACTTGCGGGGGGTGTTGTTGTGGGAGACTTTTAAACTGGTAAAAAAAACGAATTCCAAAAGTAATTTGATGCCGCTTCAAAATTTGTATGATGCATGTTTACACCATAGCAATTGAAAAAAAAGTCGTCAGCTGATGGCGGATAGGGGATTACAGGTCCGCTCCTCGTATACATCAGTATAAAAATGCAATATAGTCAAGACCTTTCTGCATAGGATCTTGATGAAACTTTGGCAAATGATACAGGTTCACTTTAAAATGGAAAATCTGAATTAATTTTATATTTGGACAAAATGGCGGGGGGTCTCCCGAACACCTCTAAGTTTAAATCTTCAATAGCTTCTAATCCCGACTTATGATCTTATGGAAACTTTGTATATAAATTTTTAGTTCTGTTTCCAATATTTCTGCATACCAACTTCCGGTTTGACACTTCCGGTTAAAAAGTTTTTTTCCCAGGTATTTATCCCATTTATTTTTTTCCCAGGTATGAAAAGCCGGAAGTTGGGATGCAGAACTTTTGTGAACCGTACCAAATGTTTATGTACCAAGTTTCATCCAATTCGATTATCAGGTGCAGATGTTATTAAGCTTTAAAAAAAACAGGTGTTTGGGTGACCCCTCACAACTTGGTTCACTATCGCTCAAAAACTAATCAGTTTCTTGCCATACATATTTGTATCTTTTTGCAAAGTGTCGTCAAAATTCATTCCCGAACGAATGTTTACGCTCCCAACAAACATAAAAAACATTGTGGAAAAAACCATCTGTTGTATGGTGGACCGCCCCAACCCTTTTTCCAATGTACTCCAAAAGCTAACAAAATGTTTTTCATGTTACTTGAAAGCGTTTACCAACGTTTCATGAAAATCGATCGGTAATTGTAGGCTACAGTAGGGATAAACACCTGGAAAAAACTTTTTAACCGGAAGTGTCAAACCGGAAGTTAGTATGCAGAAACATTGGAAACAGTACTAAAAATTTATATACCAAGTTTCCATAAGATCATAAGTCGGGATTAGAAGTTATTGAAGATTTAAACTTAGAGGTGTTCGGGAGACCTCCCGCCATTTGGTCCAAATTTAAAATTAATTCAGATCTTCCATTTTCAAGTGAACCTGGATCATTTGCCAAAGTTTCATCAAGATCCTATGCAGAAAGGTCTTGACTATATTGTATTTTTATACTGATGTATATGAGGAGCTGACGTATAATCCCCCATCCGCCAATCAGCTGACGACTTTTTTTTCAATTGTTATGGTGTAAACATGCATCATACAAATTTTGAAGTGGCATCAAATTACTTTTGGAATTCGTTTTTTTTTTACCAGTTTAAAAGTCTCCCTCAACCACACCCCCCACTACTTTAGCAGCTGATCGCCAAATTTATCATCAGCTGGAGTTAATTAATGAAAATAAATAAAAATCAACCGGCATCAAATGACTTTTTCATTTGCAACGCTGCCTCCCGGTCTATTAATTTAATATCAGTTTTCAAAATATTATATGTCTGCTCCATTTTTGTTTACAATGGATGCTTAGAGTCGTAAATTAATAAAAATGGCAGCATATTTGGATTTTAAAAGCAGAGAAATAAGTTGTCGCAAATCTTGGTAAATGGCATATATAATGAAATATAAGATGACAAAAAGCACCGTTTTAAAATTTGAGCAAAATCGGATAAATGGTTCAGGAATAGAAGCATGTTTGGTGGATCTTTTTGGTTTGTATGGTCAAGTCATTCATTTGTTCATTTGTTATTATATTTTTTATTCACTTATGCAGTCTCGTACTAAATGTTATATGAGTTGGATGTGTCGATTGTAGATGGTGGTCATGGTGTGGTAATGGTGGCCATGGTGGTCAAGGTGATCATGGTAGTAATGGAGGTAATAATGGTCATGGTGGTCATAGTGGTAATGGTGATCACGGTGTTCACGATGGTCATGGTGGTCATGGTGGTCACGGTGGTCATAGTGTTCATTATGGTCATGGTAGTCATGGTGGTAATGGTTGTCGTAGTGGTCATGGTGGTTATGGTGGTCATAGTGGTCACGGTGGTCATGGTGGTCATGGTGTTCACGGTAGTCATGATGGTCATGTTGGTCATGGCGGTCATGATGGTCAAGGTGGTCATGGTGGTCATGGTAGTCATAGTGGTTATGGTGGTCATGGTGGTAATGGTGGTCATGCTGGTCATGGTGGTCATAGTGGTCACTGTGGTTACGGTGGTCACGGTGGTCATGGGGGTCATGGTGGTCATGGTGGTCATGGTGGTCATGGTGGTCATGGTGGTCATGGTAGTCATAGTGGTCATGGTGGTTATGGTGGTCACGGTGTTCACGGTGGTCATGGTGGTTATGTTGGTCATGGTAGTCATACTGGTTATGGTGGTCATAGTGTTCATGGTGGTCATGATGGTCATGGTGGTGTCACGGTGGTCGTGGTGGTCATGGTGTTTAGAGTTTGCATCCCGGGCTTTCCTAGGCGGGAAAAAATATTGGTGTTGATTAAATTTGTTTTGTTAAATAGAAAAATGAATGCGTGTAATCTTTGCATGCGGTTGAAATAAATTTCTTTGGCTGCTGTGGCAGGTAGTAATAAAAAGATGAAATATAAAATAAAAATGTCATATTGCAATTTAGAGTTGTATTTCTTGATAATACAATTTACTGTGTAATAAAAAGCAATATTTATATAATGTATTACAAAGTCAATTCCATAATTAGCATAATTGAAATACGGAATTAGAGGTTTATGACAAACTTGCTAAATTGATTGAAAAATGCATCAATTGTTGTACCAATTGTCAAATTAAGTGAACATGTATCCATCGTGAAATTTGTAATACGTTGTAAGACTTTGTAAAACATGTAAATATGGCTTTTTATTACACATTGTTGTAAATTATATTATCAAGAATTTAGAAAGAAACTCTAAATTTCAATATGACATATCTATTTTATTTTATATTTAATATTTTTAGTAATACCTGCTGCAGTGGCCAAAGAAGTTTTACTTCAACAGCGTGTAAAGATTACGCACTTCATTTTTGTTAAAGAATGGATAACTAAACAATAAATCCTTTCACTGACAAAATATGACATAGGCCAATATTTTATGATAGAATAGAGAGAATAAAAGTAAAATAAAAGTAAATTTTACAAAAATTTGAGGAAACAAAACAAGAATGTAGTTGCCAATAATCCAGTCGGTGGCATATTCCTTGATCCTGTGATGCACCGTCTTTCTTAATGATTAAAGCCCACACATAGTTATATGAAGACTCGTTTCTTAGAGGAAGCAACACCGTCTCACCATTAAGAAATATCCCACAGCTAAGTCTGAGGGTGCTACCGTTGACTGAATACAGTTCATCCGCCACCATCCCTAAGATGTCACCTTGGCTTGTGATATCTCACTGCTATTGCCAGTGGTATGTGATAACTCACGTTAACTTGAACGTCAATACTGGGGACTGGAGTACGCGGTGTTGTCACACTCGTAGATCAAAAATCTTTTTGAAAAATTACAGCTTAACACAATAAAATTTTCATTATTCGTGAATGTAAGAATGTATACAATAATGCATACTATTATTGTTTTAAAAACACACACATAATAGTACATTATGATGCAAGGACCTAAAGCTAACGATTTTGGACGTATGTGCAGTTTGCAAATCGAGGCACTAGCCGAGATTTGCACCCACATTAAGGCCAATATAGCTTACGTCCGTGCGTCATATGCTGTTTTTTATTCGCCGCTAGCAAAATATTTAAAAAAAAATGGTTTATTCTAAATCAAGTTATAATTTTGCATAAATATTGAAATGAAAATATGTTGAACAAGTTACCTTTGACAAAATATTTGTTATTTTTTTCAAAATAATTGTATATCTATGACATGACAACAAATAATAACAATAATTTTAATTGGATAATGAAATTTTGAATTTAAAGGTGCTTTGATAAAAATTTTTGTTTTTATAGAATTTAAACACATACAAATGTTTTTTACTTTTTTGGACATAACTATGACAACAAAATATATGGTTAAACAGTGACACTTTGCGGCCGCAAATCACAGTAATAAAGTACCAATTTAATATGTAGGCGAATAAAAAGATAGTTTTATACAGTCAAATGGATAAAAATGAAATTGTTGCTTGGATTTAATTTGAGAGGTAAATGTATAATTCAAATTTCAAATATTTTAAAAAATTCTTATAATAATAGATTAAATTTATAGTTAGAGAAAAAGTTTAATGTTTTACTTGAACTCAAAATGGATTTTGAAACTCGTAAGATCGTGATACTCCGGTATCACTTCACACCACAATATTCTTTTTCGTCTCAAAATCCATTATATTTTGTCCTAGTGAATAATAACTGAATAATGTAACGCAGCTTATACAGTAAGTAGTGTTGTGTTCTTTTCTATTTTGGTCTGTTGTTTGTGTTTTGTTGTATATGCTAATTTAATTGTTATAAAGTTGTTTGAATGAGAAATTTCAGAAAGGGGTTACTTGCTTCAAAAGAATGCAGTGCTTCCATAGCAGCAAAAGACCCTTGGCCTATACGTTCATTTCTTTGGATTGAATCTTTATCTATAATACGAAATCAATGTTAACATTACTTTTAAACATAAATGATTTATTTATTTTGACTTGAAAATTATTTTGAATGGCGACTGCATAATTTCATAAAAAAAATTCATTTGATTTCATAATGATTATTGATTACCATTGATAAAAACCTCTTTTTAAAAATAATTTTCGGGATCGTCCATAAATTTGGCTCAGAAGATTTTCGAAGAAAAACTGGTGGCAAAATATCAAGTTTTTACAATCTAAATTCTAAAAGGTCTATTTAAATTATAACAAAGTTGTATAAAGGGAAACTCTGTCATCATATCTTTAATTTCGATTATCCGGCTAGCGCCCATGTTGGCAGATGTATACGTGCAGACACAACAAACATTTCATACTTTTTTTTTTTTCAATTTCAGATATAAAGAAAGAGCGGTAGAAGCATCCCGTCGATTCCGTGATCAACCTATGCCGCCACTTGAAACTGCTAAATTTTGGGTTGAATATGTTATTCGACATAAAGGTGCACCACATCTACATTCAGCTGGTCAAGATTTATCATTTATTGAATATCATATGCTTGATGTATGGGCAACAATTCTTGGAGTTGTCGTACTTCTTCTTTTTATTATTTTATTTACGGTAAAGTTTGTTTTACGTAAAATATTTGGAAAACGTAAAACAGACTTAACGAAAAAAAAGTCTTAAACAGAAGATATTGGTTTTTTTTTTAAATATCATTTAGAATGAAATTGTAAATACAGTAAGTTGGCATAATCTAAGTTTTGATAATATAAAATAAAATTTTGTGATTACAAAAATATCATATTGCCAATTTCATTTTACTTAACTCTTCTTTTTATAAAAAGACCATTATTCTTCGGGATGCAGCGCTATTCAAAACCGTATAAAGTAGGGATTGCAATCCCAGGATTTTTTGCTTCACGAATCCCGGCATCCCGGGATTCATCATGTAAAAAATCCCGGGATAGCAATCCCTAGTATAAAGAGCTTATGTAGCTAGTTTCATCAACCTCAAATAACAGAACATAAAATTATAGAATAAGCATTTGCTTGTCTCAAGAGAAACACTTTCTTGTGTCTGAAACTGACAAACTGGAGGTTTGTATACGCATAAATTTAATGCCATAACTTGAAGTTATATTGAAATTGCCAATGAACAGTTATTCTGAAGACCTTTGTTTCTACTATTTCTATAACTATTTCATAGTCATTATTATATATTATTATCATTAACAGATTATTAGTTTATTATCTAATGCACTCTCCAGGATTTTGCAGGCACCATTCTGGCTGTATACTTTCTGCTTGGATCCCATATTGCGTCAAAAACTCTCTTAAAAGAAAAATAAATAATGATGTCAGTGACTTGACTGCAGTAAAGTATAAATGATGATGCAACCGAAATATTGATATTTCAATTAAAACTTACCGATGAAATAACATTCTAGCCTCAGCTTCTCTATAAGTTGTATTTGGCTCTGCCCAAAGACGCTCAGCTACAGCGCTTGTTCTTGGCCACAATCTTGAATCAAGTGTTTGGTCATCGTTGTTTGAAGACCAAAGACATGCTTCTCCGCCCAATATTTGATTCTCATAACCCTGTGATAAAGCTCGTAAATTATTGTCATATGCACGATGCCATCCGTTGTACGGTGAACACCAAGTATCGCCATCATCAACCCATGATCCAAAACCACAATCTAAATAAAACCGATCAGCATTCGACATAATTAAATCATATCCTTTTTCTAAAAGATCTTTGACTACTGCATCCTTTCCATTCCTCCAGATATGAATGATATATTTATCTTTATCTAAATATTCCTCAACATCTTTTTCGGTTAGTGAGCTAGCCCATAAGATTAGTTTGGCATTTGATATCTTTGTCCAAATTGTTTCGGCACGCTTTTGAAAATACTCCCATAGTTTCATGAAACCATCATGTTGTAGAGTCCATCCTTTATTCATCATCCATTTTTGAATATCAATACTAACGTTCCAACAAGCTGGATCTATCTCATCACCACCCATATGAAATAAATCAGGATAGTCAAACATATCATTTACATCAATATAAATTCGGTGTAACATTTCGTATAATTCTTCTTTGGTTACATCTAACTGTCCACAAGGTGGTCCAGCACAATAAGCCGTCCAAGGTTGTTGATTAAAGCACGTGACGAAATCAGTAAACTGCCAGCCTTCACCTACATGTGATGGTGTGTCGAATTCTGGTAAAACACGTATTCCTCTAATACGAGCATATTTTACAACATCAGCGATATCATGATAGTTATATATTTTTTCGGGCGAATACGCTCCTGCATGTGACATTTCAGGATAGGTTCTTAAATGTAACGGAAAACTTTGAGAATCCGTAATATGCCAATGAAATACATTTAATTTAACCAACGCCATTGCATCTGGAATACAAACGCTATGAAACAAGTTATTTTGTATTATTAATTTGAATTTAAATACCAACCTATTGTTCGTTTAATTGATTCAACTGAACAATAATGTCGAGCCGTATCCAATAACACTCCACGAAATTTATAGACAGGACCATCTGTAATTTCAGCTGTTTTTGGGATAACTATTCTTTCCCATAAGTCATCGTAGATTATCAATTGTGATACACTTTCCAACGCATGTCTTGCTCCATAATAAGTTGCAGAGTTGATTTCAATTAAAACATTGTTACTTTCATCATTACTAATTCTTAATTCACTGCTTTCATCAGTATTCATCGATAAATATAAATCTTCATTTGTTACCGTTATCTTTATGTTAACATAGTTAGTAGTTAGTTTATAGTTCTTCGGAATTTTTGAATTTATAATTTTGAAAAATCGTTCTTTCGTTTCTGTCCAATAATCGATTTGTTTATCGAAGGAAGTAATACTGATTCTAAAATTATTGATATTGATTTCTTGAGCAGTTTTGCTTATATTTGTGTTTCCAGTCGGTATCGGCCATAACGTTGATCCAGGTAAACAAAGTAGATGACAAGCTGGAAGGCTGGTTAAAAACTGTTTTGTATGTGTATCGATTTTTACTTTCTGACATTTATTATTTATGCATTCGTAACCCCAAAAGTAACTAAATTTAAAGAAATAAACATAAATATTTTAAGTGATTTTGTTTGGGAAAATATTGAATCGAGTGCATCAAGACTATATTAATACGCTAAAAAAAACTTTGTACAGTCTAAGGCTTTTTTATTCGAATTTTGATTCATTTCAAATTTTTACTGCTAACTGATATTAGTGTAACTTAGATTTTAAAGATTTTTGGGATTTTTCGGATCATAAATAAAAAAGTTATAGACGAGTTAAAATGTATTTTTGAATTTAACGGCCTCCCACACACAATATGAACATGGAATTGCCCAAGTATATATTTTTTTTTTCACAAAAACGATAAGCAGGCTACAGACCTTCAATCAATTTGTCAATCAATTCGAAAACGAAAACAAACGAAATAAAATTTAGTGTAAAAATCCCCTAAATTTTATTTCGTTTATTTTCGTTTTCAATTGATTGAGCCTGCTTTAAGAGAATATAAAAAATTAATATAAAAAAATTAAATTTAGTATTTTATGTTTTCTTTTCAAATTTCAATTTAGTTTATGAATTGATTTAGGAGTGAATAGACGTAATCTTTTTCTTTGTTTTTTAATTATAGGAGTGGATAGACGTAATATTTTTCTATGAATGTTGTGAATGAAGAAATGAATTGCACGTGGTATTTATCATTTTAAAATTCATGTATTTGTTAAATTTGTCAGATGAAGATAGAATTGATTCGACGTGATAATGGTATGAGTGAGCCTATATTATTTTTCTTTGTTTTTTTATTATTATTATTTTTCTTTGATTTTCATTGATTTAATTATTATGGTGTTAATGGTGAAATGAATGTTGTGAATGACGTATTATTTTTCTTTGTTTTTTTATTATTACTAGGAGGGCCCGACGTGCTTCGCATTTAGAGGTCAAATAAGCTTACTTGAAAACTTATTTGATCGCTAGTTTTTCATATATCGGAACTGATATATCGGATTTATAAGCGTAGCGAAGCACGCCGGGCCCTCCTAGTTCATATTATTAGTTAAAAGAAATATGATAAAATTTGATAATACACCAAGGGAAATAACTGCATATTTTTCGTCCGGGTGTGTTTTTATCCCGAAAACAAAATCTGAGAGCTACATATGTGTGTCATGGTTTTCTATTTTTATTTCCTAGGGAGAAAAATATGCAATCCGCTCACTTTTGACTTTGTTTAACAGCAGTATTTTTCTACAACCATTATTTTCTGAATTTTCTTCATAGTATCGTGTTGAGCTCGTGTTGAGCTTTTTCTCTTTGGTAAACAGGATCACTATGGTTTTTCTCAAATCGGGTTTCAATTCTACCTATATACACCATGTGTATACCAGATTGAGGCTTCACTCTGCCATTTCACAGAGTGTTTCACTTTCCCCTAACTATAATTACTATCCCATCCACTCTCTGATCAGTTGAACTTTTTCTGCTTTTTAAAACCAAAACTTCGTCCATTACCACACTACACATTAGGGATGATAAGATCCCGCCTTGTAAACGACCACGCGTAGTACCCTATTCCCTCGTCAATTAGCACGAGTCTGGTTATGAATATTTCACATATCCATCTTACTGTGGCGCTGTTAATATTTTCACTACTGAGTGCCTGCCTGATTGGTTCGTAAAAATAACCACCTCCTATTATTGTACTCAAGCCTTCGAGATGTTTTATTATATCTTTTCGAAAATCGGATTAAAATTAGTCAAATTGTAGATATTTTTTTATTAGAAAGAAAATTCTAATTAGAGAATATTATTGCAGCATAACTAAAATAAGATCCCAATGCGTTATATTTAACTAAAGGTTTATTTGAAATTGTTACGGGTAGTTTTGGTTGTTTGGTCTCTTCAACTTTTTTTTCGAGGGTTTAATCAAACCAAAACTTAGTGGAACAGTTGATTTTAATATTTATCGATTTTACCAAAATTAGTGTAAATGCAACTATGTCATTCTAAGCGATTTCAAAATAAATTTTGAAGACATACAAAGTGGCTGTCTGCAGATAAGAAGTTTGCGAAAAAATCGAAAAATAAAATAATCAGCATGTTTTAATGAAGTAACGAATTTCGTATATTAATCATATATCTTAATACTATATTTAATGTTACTATGGTATACATTCTCCAAGATTTTGTAAGCACCATTCCGGCTGTACAGGTTCTGCATGAATTCCATATTGTATGAGAAACTCTCTAAAAATAAATAATATCGTTACTGCAAGCTGAGCATATATTTGAATTTTATCTTACCGATGTAATAACATTCTAGCCTCAGCTTCTCTATAAGTTGTATTTGGCTCTGCCCAAAGACGCTCACCTACAGCGCTTAATCTTGGCCACAATCTTGAATCAAGTGCTTGTTCGTCATTAATTGAAGACCATAGGCATGCTTCTCCGCCCAAAATTTGATTCTCATAACCCTGTGATAAAGCTTGTAAATTATTATCATATACACGATGCCATCCTTTGTATGGTGAACACCAATTATTTCCGTCATCAACCCACGATCCAAAACCACAATCAAAATAAAAACGATCTGAATTTGACATAATTAAATCATATCCTTTTTCTAAAAGATTTTTGACGCCTACATCCTTCCCATCAGTCCAAACATGAATAATATATTTATCTTTATCTAAATATTCCTCAACATGCTCGTTTTCGGTTAATGAACTACTCCATAATATTAATTTAGCATTTGATATCTTTGTCCAAATTGTTTGAGCACGATTTTGAAAATAGTTCCATAATTTAATAAAATCATCATTTTGTAGTGTCCATCCTTTATTCATCATCCATTTTTGAATATCAATACTAACGTTCCAACATGCCGGTATTATCTCATCACCACCCATATGAAATAAATCAGGATAGTCAAACATATCATTTACATCAATATAAATTCGGTGTAGCATTTCGTATAATTCTTCTTTAGTTACATCTAACTGTCCACAAGGTGGTCCAACACAATAATCCATCCAAGGTTTTTGATTATAACACGTGATTAAATTAGTTATATGCCAACCTTCACCTACATGTGATGGTGCATCAAATTCTGGTAAAACGCGAATTCCTCTAATTCGAGCATATTTTACAACATCAGCAATATCATGATAGTTATAAGTTTTTAGTGGTGAATATGCTCCAGCTCGTGATAACTCAGGATATGTTCTTAATTCGAGTGGAAAACTTTGAGAATCCGTAATATGCCAATGAAATACATTTAATTTAACCAACGCCATTGCATCTGAAGTACAAACAATCTATTAGTAGTGAAATTAATGATATTAATTTTATTTCTGTACTAACCTATTGTTCGTTTAATTGATTCAACTGAATAGTAATGTCGAACTGTATCCAACAAGAAACCACGAAACTTATAAACAGGACCGTCTTTTATCTCGGCTGTTTTCGGAATTATAACTCTATCCCATAAGTCATCGTAGATTATTAGTTGGGATACGCTTTCTAACGCATGTATTGCTCCGTAATATGTTGCAGATTTGATAGCAATCAAAACATTGTTGCTATCATCCGTTGTAATCATCAATTCACTGCTCTCATCGGTATCCATCGATAAATATAAATCTTCGTTTATGACCGTTACTCTTATGTTAACCGAGTTCGTATTCTGCGGTTGATAAGATTTCGGGATTTTTGATTTAACAATTTTAAAAAATCGTTCTTTCGTTTCTGTCCAATATCCGATTTGTTTGTCATACGCAGGAAGATTGAATTGAATATTATTGGAATTGATTTCTGATACAGTTTTACTTATAATCGTATTTCCTGTCGGGATTGGCCATAATGTGGAGCCAGGTAAACATATTAGGTGACAAGCGGGCAGACTTGTTAAAAATTGTTTTGTATGCGAATCAATTGCAACTTTTTGACATTTATTGTTGATGCATTCATATCCCCAAAAGAAACTGAATTAAAAGAAATAGAAATGTATGTATGTATGTATCAACAAGCAAACGAAACATTAAGCAATTTTATCAATATTTTTGTGGTCTGATGTAAATGAAATTAACATGCATAAAAACTAAGTAAGGCTACGAACAGAGTGGAAGCTGTGCTACAAAACTGCACACGTATAATCAAATGAGAGTTCTCACAACGAAGCGCAGCAAACAGCTTCGCTTCTACTGTGTACAATTTTTTGACATTCAAGGACGTTTGGTATTTAAGGAATATTAGGATGATTTTTTTATTTTATTCATCAAAACCCCCGATATATCTTAGCCATACCCATTCACGCCATTTGCAATAAAGTTTATTAATAAGAATAGACAATTAGAATAAACAATGAACATTGCCATATGCAAAAAATTGGATTAGTGTTTTTGATTACATATTTTTGAATTTTTTTTATATGGAGATTTATTTTTCCAGATGGCGTTATGAGCGTTATGGCGATTTTTTGAATTTTTTTTATATTGAGTTTTAATTTCAAAATGGCGCTACAAGTTCACGATTTTTATTGTGCTAAAAAATGTAGTTGGCTTCTATACCGGAAGTTTTGTATTCATGGTATATTCAATATACAGGCTGATTCTGACATACCCTCACAGATGTAAAAATAATCATAGCAAAGACTTTTCTCTTAGCTAAGACTAAAACCTCTTAAATGCGATTCTGTATGCAGTCACAACTGTGAGATGTCAAAAAATAACCTCTTAACGTAAGATCGTCAAACATGGTCATCTTAAGCATCATAATTTAAAGTTTCATATTTTTTTATTTGAATTCTTGTATGAAAAATTATATTAATAAAGGATAAAATATTAATTATGAATTATTTATGTAATTATTATAAAATTTAGAATAATTATCTATATTTTATTTTAGTTTGAATCAAAATTATAAAACAAAATATATATTTGATATATATAGATATTGATTTTAAATAAAATAGCGATTGAAAATTTCATATTTGCAATATCAAACTTTGACGTCTCATGTTGTTTTAGGAAAATTTTGCAAATTTTATATAAACTTTAAGGAAAAACAATCATTCTTTTCTAACAAATTTATTGCAAAATAAATAAAAATTAATATATGGTATAATTTTATATTAATTGTATATAAAATATTATAAAATAAAATACATTTTTGATTTTAAGATTGATATTCAATAAAATGGCGGTTGAATATTTCCACAAACAAAAATTATTAATACCTTAAAAAATTTGATTTTTATAAAAAATTATATAATATACCATAATTCTTAATAATAATTTATATGGTATGTATTTTAATTTGTATTTAAATTATTTAAAAAGAAAATATGACATTTTATAATAATTTTGTTTATAAAAATAGCCGTTTGAAAGATCTCCAAAATATATTTGTAGAGTTATTATGAAGTTTTTTATGACAACGTTCACAGAATCGCAATTAAGATATTCCTCTTAAAAAAATTGTCATAACAAAAATAATCATAGCTAAGACCTCTTAACTCAGAATCAGCCTGATAGTTTTCATTAATTTTTATTTAAAAATATTAAATAGTATCAAAGTTATCCGCTTTGCTGTAAAGTCTCCCTCCACGGTCGCATCGATTTCTCGAATATGGGTTATCAACAAAAAAATCAAAGTTCTTTATAATTTGTATGAATATAGTTATCATTGTACGTAGCCGTTTTTTTAATTTTGTTTTTTCACAAATTGGCGACCGATTAAATTTTTCCATTTTCCACACCTAAGTCTCACCAATATGGTATACCGTTTTTACCTTTTAAAAGTACGGAACCCTAAAAAGTGATAGTTACTCAAGTTATCGATGCGACCAGTTTGGAAAAAGTCGTTTTGAGGAAAACTAGTTTAAAGCAGGGTTGTGCCGTAGACAAAATAGATTACTTTACATGTATAGATTACGCATAGATTACGTGTAAATTACGCGAGATATTTTCGTGTTATCTATAATGTAAACTATAACGTAATCTATTTAATTGATATGTGAAGTCTAAAATATTTTTAGCGATAAATTAACTCTTTTCAAGATCGCAATATCTTGTTTTTGACAATATTATTGATCATGTCTTTTGCGAAAAAATTTTCAGTAGGGATAATACAATATTTCTACATATTTCTTCTTAAATCAAAATTAATAGATTACGCCAAATTTACATAGATGACATTGATTACATTACATAGATTACATGTAATGTAATCTATTTTAGATTACGCGTAAAGGAACAACCCTGGTTTAAAGCGACAACCATTGTGACGGCAGAAAAAAAAGTGATTTTCAGAAATTTTTTTGGCGAAAATAATTAAAAAATATGGGTTTCACGTTTGGTTTGTTTTATTTAATATATATTCAATTTAGTTTTATAAATTTTTATTGAAAAATATTAAAAAGTAACAAAGGTATTAGGTTCGAAAGAAAGATCGTGATAGAATTGTAAAACTGGATTCATTTTATAAAATGACTGAAACTCAGTCAATTTTTAAAATTTTGATCTAAAACTTTATACACATATTTTCGTAAGTGTAATCTGTAAACTAAAACAAAATAAATAATTTTTTTTTGTGTTCCATAACATTGGCTATCTTAAACATAAAAACCGGATTTCGTTTTTTGGCAGAATCTAAAATTTGAAAGTTCATGAGTGCGTTCGATTACTAAATAAGATATTAACCATTTAATGAATCATTTAATGAATGACAGATGACAGCGTTCGAGAACTTGAAAAACCGATTTCATTTAAATTTTCATTTAATGAAACCCCGCCTCTTTTCATTTAATTTTAAATGCAGTAAATAACATATTTAAGTTTTAATGAAGTTTTTTATTTAAAAAAATTTCAAATCGAAAACCGTAAAATTTTGTTTTATAATTTTTAAATAATTTAGCAAATTGTGTATTACGAATTAATTGTATTATAATGAATTAAGGAATTAATTTTATATGTAATAATTAATTCTCAATTGAAAAATATGGATGAAAATTTTGAAATTAGTGAGAGATAAAACCAACAGCTCCTATGACCAATTACATTTAACGATTGAAAATAAAATTAATGAATAAGTTTTTGCAACCAATTCAATCACCAGTCTCAAACTGCAGATTCCTTAAAGTTTTCGAGTTAGTTATAATCTTAAAATTGAATTTGTTTTTGAAAATTTTAAAATAAATTTAATTACGACGGAAGTAATTGAAAAATAATGCATTAACAAGGAGTAAGATTTTAATTTGATTATAACTTTTATACTCCAACATTTCGTTTATTTATTCATAGAAGTGTCAAAATTTTTCAAATTTACCATTATATGCATTAAATGAAATTCGTTCGAATACTAAATGAACATCGCGTTTTTCGATTGGTTCATTAAATATTTAATGAAAATGAGATCTCATTAAGTTCTCGAACGCACTCCATATTATTTATGGCTAATCCGATTCTAAATAATCGCAACGAAATACCTCAATTTCCCTTATACAGTAACATCAACGTCATCAATGGAATAATTATAAAACAATAATGATCATGAAACGCATATTATTGTTATTGTAAAACCGTTATTTTACAGTTAAGGGACAAACTACTTATAGTTTTACTTATATTTATTTTTTAAACTTTTTTATAGTTTAGTTAGCTTATAATTTTTTTTTTAAATTCATTTGATAATTCTGTTTCTAATTAGTTTTGTTTATTTATACTAAGTCTAATACATAATACATGCGATTCCTTCTACTTGTACACAAATCTCTCTGACTCAAAAATCTACCTACTTCTAGCTAGAGGATATGCTATCTCTTGAACTTCAATTAATATGTCAAGATTAAATTAATCGATGATAACGAAATTATACTTCAAGTTATGTAAACTATTACGAATACGTTTAAATAAAAATTTCACAACACAATTACCTTTTAGGTTTAGTTTCTTCAATCTCTTCTTTTATTACTTCACCATCATTAATTTTTACAATAACTACCGTTAATATAATTAATATTACAAAAGATATGATTAAACTAACAAATGCGATATTATCGGCTTTTAAAAATCGTTTCATTGTTTCATTGATTAATTGCTAGGTTCTAACACGGATAATGTGTATAGTGGACTATTTTTTAAGTATAAGCTATATAATAATTTATTTGTTAATCGAAATAATAAGATATGTTTAAATTAATTGCCAATATAATCTATGATTAATTTCATTTATAAAAGTGTATATTTATATGATATGTTATCAGCCTATTGTTGGAATAATTCGTTGTAAAATTGCCATCGTTGCCGCAATTGTCTATAAATTCCAAATTCTCTCTTCGCTCGCCTATATATCTTTGAGACGGTTTACTATTGATCGAAGGTCTGCAGGGTCGCAGAAGCGAGTGAAAGAAAATTTTAATTTGCTGAGGAGTTATACAATCCCATGAAAGCATCTGTAGATGTAGATGTTGATCATCGAGATGTAGATGATGAACATTTAGAAAACATTTTCGATTAATTATAGAATTACTATATTAATAAAACTATATTTATCAAAATTATTCGATAATTTTGTTTTATTTTTGCTAGTCATATTTGAATTTTTTTTGTATGAAATATTTTTTTTCAAATGCCCATATCTTTTTTTTAAGTGTTTCCGCACTTTTTTTTAAATCAATAATTACTTCTTTATACTTAAATAAATAATTAAAAATATGCTTGCGTGCTGCAACTGAATACCGTAGGTGTGCGCGTATGTTGTTTGAAATTAGTTTTCACTCGTGTCGCGATTGTGTCTTCAAAATGCAATAATGTGTGGTGTTTGTGTGAACATTTTTTACAAGGATCTTAGTTGCATTGACTGATCGAATGATGTTCTATTAAACAGTTTCCACAAAGGCGTAATGCTTTAATGTAATGGAATCGTGATCTTGGAGTCATTTGTTGGCTGGAAAATCCAGGACATTGTGTCAAGTTATGATCGCCCGAACAAGTTAATTCGTGAAGTGATGTGTTATGAAACGAGGTTGTTGTCATGACTTCTTCAGACCGTTTACTCTCATGAAGTTTGTCTCTAAGGACTGATTTCAGGTTAAGATATTCATCGTCAAATGTCATACAATCTGTGGTGCGTGCATCATCCACCACCTCCAATTTGATCTGAACACCGTCATACTTGTCTGAGATTGAATGAAGTCTGTGTAACAGTGATTCAAGTGTACCGATTGTTGATGCTGTTGACAGACGAGTCATAAAGCTTTTAAGTTGGCCTTTGAACGCGGCACCTTGCTTTTTCAGATGATCGATCTTTATTTGTTCATCCATCTTGTGGCACTGCTGTTGCACGACAAGTATACACCTCAACTATAGTGGATTGAAACTAAACTACAATAAATACTGTGGATTACGATAGGCTTAAGCTGACTTACGACACGCAACGTATTAATAATTACTACGGATCAATTAATTCCAATTACTAGGGACGACTACTGTTTTCACCCTGAACAACGATACGCGATCAATTCAACCAATCTTGAAACATGTGAGCTACCACAAAAGTCCGGGAAATCACTCACTCTCCACAACTAGTTATGACGGTGGGCGCGATCCCACGATTAAACAAATAATAAGCGCAAACAATCAAGGGCAAACAATGATGTATTCGACCATGCAAGAATTGAATAGTAGTCATATATACATACGAACAATAACTATGTTATCACAACGAATAAGAATGATATAAATATATATGTAAATATTAAATGTGTTATTAAGATATATATAATAAAGATATGTTTCTACAATAAATTATAATTAAGCGACTTTAATTGTTCTTGAAATAATAAATTTTTTGAATCATGGTACCTGAGTTCTTCTTAGTTGAATCTCTTGGCTATCCATCGGTCGCTCTGCTTCGAAATCCGGCTCGAAGGACCAAAATGTTACTAAATAACATGAACGAAGATGATGAGTGGACTGTATCTTTGAAGTATCAATAAATTTGATGATAGTTAAATGTTGGTTTCATATGTATGGACGCAATATGACTATTCATGAAGACACAATCAGGAACTAACATTATCGGCGTGTCGAAGAATTAATACCATAATTTCAATATTAACGATGAGTCAACTTTGATCTGTCAGACATTCAGCATCACCGACGTTACTTTCTGCTTCTCGTATTTTAAACGAACCTTTCAACCTATGGTACACATCTCCACAAATATTGGTCTCAGGCAACTCAGCTCTGTCAGACCTATATCTCTACTCGTGTTACCATAACTCCATAATTGTTCGTTTCTTTTTTCTTTTTTTGCAGAACTTCAATTTGTAAGACCCATAATTTTTTTTCTCCATCAAATGGTTTCGATTACTAGATAACACTCTCACTTAACACAATCTCTCTTAACACATTAGTTTTTAACTCTCTCCTAACACAATTTCTTCTAACCTTCATATGATCGAGCATCGACAGATAATACCTTACTTTAGGTCACATCTAAAGATGGCACGACTCAATTTTCGCCACTAGCTCTCAGTCGCACAAAATAAACACTGTTTTGTACAGACAACTGTCCACTTACTTCTTCGGACACCTCCAAACTTTCTCTTTTTCGCTACAATACTCGAGCATTCAAAAAACTCTTCCATTCTTCTCTTCCATTCTTCTCTTCCCAACTCGAAGGACCAAAATGTTACTAAATAACATGAACGAAGATGATGAGTGGACTGTATCTTTGAAGTATCAATAAATTTGATGATAGTTAAATGTTGGTTTCATATGTATGGACGCAATATGACTATTCATGAAGACACAATCAGGAACTAACATTATCGGCGTGTCGAAGAATTAATACCATAATTTCAATATTAACGATGAGTCAACTTTGATCTGTCAGACATTCAGCATCACCGACGTTACTTTCTGCTTCTCGTATTTTAAACGAACCTTTCAACCTATGGTACACATCTCCACAAATATTGGTCTCAGGCAACTCAGCTCTGTCAGACCTATATCTCTACTCGTGTTACCATAACTCCATAATTGTTCGTTTCTTTTTTCTTTTTTTGCAGAACTTCAATTTGTAAGACCCATAATTTTTTTTCTCCATCAAATGGTTTCGATTACTAGATAACACTCTCACTTAACACAATCTCTCTTAACACATTAGTTTTTAACTCTCTCCTAACACAATTTCTTCTAACCTTCATATGATCGAGCATCGACAGATAATACCTTACTTTAGGTCACATCTAAAGATGGCACGACTCAATTTTCGCCACTAGCTCTCAGTCGCACAAAATAAACACTGTTTTGTACAGACAACTGTCCACTTACTTCTTCGGACACCTCCAAACTTTCTCTTTTTCGCTACAATACTCGAGCATTCAAAAAACTCTTCCATTCTTCTCTTCCCAACTCTTACTAGCTACTTTTCTTTTATCGTTCCATCTTTGATGGCACTAGGGGGGAGCGTTGTGGCGAATATTCAAATTAAAAATCGTAAATTTTAGATATAGCAAGCGATTTTTGTTCGTTAAAAATCAAGAAAAAAAAATAGTTTTACAGTCTTGGTTTTATAAAAAGATTAATTTTATTTTCATGTATTAGAAATTCCTTTATTTAATTCAGGCTGACTGAATTGATTTTTCTTGTTTAATAAAAGTTAATAATTTAAACAAAAACAATATTTATTTTGCTCACTGAAAGTTTTTATCATATGTAATGTAATATAAAATAGAACATTTATAATAAAGTGATATTACAATTGGATGAAACAGCTGGCGATTGTAATTCTTCATCTACTGATAATAACAGTTTAAGTTGCCATCAATTAAGTTCTTTTGGTGCAACTTTATTTTGGTTTTTTTGAAAGAATTTTATTGCTTATAAGTATCAAAAATATTTAAAGAAGAATCTCTTATTATTGGATCTCTCAACTTATGGATCAAATGTTTAATTAAGATTTGCTGCAGAAACTTTCATTTCCAATATCATTAAAGGCAATTTATGTGAAGGATACTTTTGAATAATTCATTCTATAGCAAGAATTACTAGCTATAAACCCACTTCACAGCTATATTTAGTGTCGATAATATCGATAAGTACAACCCTATACAGAATAGTTATCTAGGTTTTAGTGAAGAAAATCAATTTTTAAATATCTGATGGATATCTTTATCTGGAAGATAGTTATTCGAAGGAATTAAGAAACCGGGCATAACACCAAGTAGATTTCTGTGCGAAAATTATAATTTCTAAAACCATCGGCAGCTTATATTAATGGAAAAAGTGAAACTTATTTTTAATTTTAAAAAAGGACTTATAAAATCCAATATACAACTAAGGTCAAATGTCAAAGTTCACAGTTACAACACAAGGACTGCTAATCAATTGAGACTTTCGCAACCGAGAACGGATAGAAAACTACGAAGCCTAAAATACACAGCCATGAAATATTACAATGAACTACCACCATGGTGGTAAAAACAATTTGTCATTTGTTGGGTGCGGATCGCAAATTTTTATCAACAAATTAATTAATAAATTTAAAGATATAATTATAAATTGGTGAAAGTATTACTTTATTATAAATTGGTGTAAATTCATTTTTCTTTGTCTAAAATCTAAATTAAGCAGTAAAAACATTCTTTAACATTCTACATATTTCTTGATCTATATAAAAAATGTCATGTAAACTGTGTTCTGTGAAAGTTATACGTAATGGTGAACCTTCGGTTGTGTGCTGTGATTGTGGTGATGTATTTCATCTGAAATGTGTGAATGTCACTCCTAGTGATATTGAATTCTTACAAAACCAGCGAAGATCTTGGAAATGTGCAAACTGTACTTCAAAAACTAAAAATATTGTCAAAAGTGCATCTTGCTTAACAACATCAAATGTGGTTTCCTTAGAAACCATTGCTAAACAAATCAATGATCTCCGCTCGGAACTCCTTGATACAAAAGCTGAAATAACAAATAACGCGAAATCACAAGAAATTAAATTTAATTTAATAGAAGACGCTCTAAAACAACTGAGATCGCTAAAAGAAGAAAATGAGAGTCTAAAATCAAAAACATTTCAGCTACAATCGCTGTTAGATGATCTTGAACAAAAATCTCTAAGAAACTGTATCGAAATTCATGGGATACCATTAAACTGTGAAGAGTCACCGTATGATGTCGTCATAAATATATTTTCCAAGTTAAATGTTGACGTAACAAAAAATGACATTGATGAATGCTACAAAATAAAACCAAACAAACATAACAACAAAACCAGCATTTCTTCACAACAACATCTATTAAAGAACAAAAAAATTGAAACCGGTAAAATTTTCGTTAAATTTGTCAATTATCATTTGAAACAACTAATTATGATTACAAAAGGAAAAAATCAAAAGAAATTAAAAGCATCATTTTTGGGTTTTAATACTGAAGAAGATACACCGCTATTTCTAAATGAATGTCTAACTAAAACAAATCGGACTTTATTACATCAGGCAAAAGACTTCAAGCTGAAATCTAAATTTAAATACTTATGGACACGTAATGGAAAAATTTTTCTGAGAAAAGGTGATGGAGAAGCTCGTATGGTGGTCAATCATTTAGATGACTTGCAACTCTTAAATAATAATTAAATTATTTTTTTCTTATCTTTATATAAGAAAATAGAATAAACATAAAACTAAACATGGCAAGTCAACTGCAAATTGACAACCATACTAGCTCTCCTCAATATACCATAAGTAATTCAAGTCCAGTAGCCACAAATTCTAATTTTAATTTTAATTTATCCCTAGATAAAATTAACCTGGTACATCAAAACATCAGAAGCCTTAGAAGGAACTTCAATCTATTATTAGCAAATCTTGTAACTCTTGGTGATTTGCCTGCAGTAATTTTCTTGACTGAAACCTGGATTCGAGATGATGAAACTAATAACTATAAAATCGATGGTTACAGTATTTTTTGTAAATGTAACAGTGAGTATAGGGCGGGCGGGGTTCTGGTTTATGTTCACAACAGTATCAATGTGAGTAAGTTTCAAACATATGACTTAATATCTGCAGATTGTTTTCAGATAGATTTGGAGCTTGATTGTCTAAAGTACTCCTTTCTTTGCCTGTACCGTTTCCATTTTCATCCGGTAAAATTGTTTTTAACAGAAATTGACGCTGTTCTAAATAAGATTAGAAGCAAAAATTTAGTTTTTCTAGGTGACATCAACATAAATATTCTGGAAAACTCCCCCAACGTTGATGATTATTTACTCACTATGTCTTCTTATGGACTAACATCCTTAATAAATTGGCCCACAAGAGAAAAATCCTGTCTGGATCATTTATTTTATAGATCTAAATATGCCGATATATCTCCAGTTTGTGAAACTTCAAAGCTCGACATAACTGATCATGATATGATTCGTTTCGTTCTTCCAACTGTATTAAATCCCAATGTTACTACTCCTAAAGATTCGTTCAGGTACGACTTTGATACCATGAATCTGCTTTTGTATAGATATGATTGGTCAAATGTGTTTAGCCAAGTCGATCCATCAACATCTTACGAAATATTTATAAATGAGCTTCAAGTGATCATAGATTGTTGTAGGTCTGAGTCTCCGTCATATAAATCTAAAACCAAAAACAAAATGCAACCGTGGATCACGAAAGATTTATGTATTTTAATACAAAAGAAAAATAAACTTTGCAACAAAGCTAAACGTCAGCCAAATAATCTAACGTTACAAAACCATTGTAAAGTTTTAAGTAAGCAGATACGCAATAGAGTTGGAATGACGAAACGTAATTATTATTTATCTAAATTCAATGAGCAAAAAAATGACGTCAAAGCGCAATGGCGTCTTATTGATGAATTGATTGGTAGTAGTTGTAAAAATAATTCAATTAATGATATTAACGACCTAACCGGAAAGAGTTTAACAGACGATGTAGAAATTTCTAACGCTTTCAACGTTTTCTTTTCGTCTATACCTTTGGAAATTCTTAACAAAAATATTTCGGATAACACCGTAGTAGATGAAACATTACTTTACTCTACATCTAATTTAAAGTCATTTTTTTTAATCCCTACATCGGTTGATGAAGTCATAAAAACTGCATACACCCTCAAAAATAAGCACTCATCTGGATTAGATGGGATGAATCCGGCTCTAATTAAAAAAATTATTCCACTAATTGCTGATGTTTTAACTTTCATCTTCAATCTGAGCTTTGAACAAGGTATTTTCCCGGAATTGCTAAAGTCCGCCGTTGTTGTACCAATCTACAAAAAAGGAGATAGAAATGATATGAACAATTACCGTCCCATATCATTATTGAGCACGTTCTCAAAAATTCTGGAGAAACTTGTTAAGAGGAGAGTATCACTTTACTTAATCAAAACTAAATTTCTAGATAAGCGACAATTTGGTTTTACCGCTGATTGTAGCACTGAAGACGCTCTTAATATCTTCCTAGAGAAAATATATTCTTCTTTAAACAATAATTTAGTGGCCACATGCCTTTTTCTGGATATTTCCAAAGCGTTTGATACTGTAAACCATGAAATTCTCCTCTTAATAATGTATCATGCTGGTTTCAGAGGCGTTGCTCTCAAATGGTTTTCATCGTACCTTCAAAATAGAGTTCAACGAGTACGTGTTAAAAATGGTTTTAGTGACCCGATTGAAATTAATATTGGTGTTCCACAAGGTTCTGTCCTAGGACCACTCTTATTCTTGATTTATATCAACTCTTTCTTTACTTCTGGATTTATAGCTTCAGTGATTGGTTTTGCGGATGACTTAGTAATGACCTACGCATGTGATTCAATATCTTCCAACTTAAGCAACATGACAAAGGATCTAAAACTAGTTCGACGCTGGTTCGATTCACATCACCTAGTGTTGAGCACAAAAACCCAAATGATGTCCTTTAAACCTAGTAACTTACCTTTGACTGATCATGGTATCCGTTATCATGCTCAAAGTTGTACGCAAAGTTGTAGAGATTGTTTCAAAATTGAAAATGTATCACACTTTAAGTATCTTGGTGTAACACTGGATTGTAAATTGGATTGGAAACAACACGTCTTGGTTTTAAAGAAGAATTTGAACTATTCAATCAGCAAACTCTATCTCCTCCGTCAAAATTGTCCTGAAGGTGTATGCAAGCTAGTATATCATGCTCTAGTTGAATCCAAAATTCAATACTGTCTCTCCAGCTGGGGAGGCACATATAAAACTACTCTGCAGCCTATTCTGGTGGCTCAAAAGCATGCAATCAGAATTATTTACAGGAAAAATAGAATGGCCAAATCTATGCCTATATTTATGAAAGCAAATATTCTCCCTGTGAGAAACTTATATGTTTACAAAGTTATCAAATTATTTTTCTTAAGAAGCGGATACCTCCAACTTCGGGTAGATAACCCATTTAGTCTTAGGAGGAAAAGGAAGTTTTTAGTTCCTAGAGCTTACAAAGAACTTTTCAGACACTTCATTACGTATACCGCCCCTCTCTTGCTAAACAAACTACCTGATCATATATACGAAATTTCCCCTACTTCCAAATTATTACGATGTGTTAAAAATTGGGTCATGACTCAGATTGATACTGTTGAGGAGTTAATTTTCAGCGTCATTACATGAACAAGAATATTCCGCAAACTATGTATACTCATTCTCCTTTGCTCATCATTTTACTTCTCTCTTTGCTTCGCCAAATTTATGCTTCAGGTAAGTTCCTTTGATTGTGCTTCTGATGGATTGATGTCATACGTTGGTTTATATTGTTTTTATCTTGAATATATATATATACACATTTGTTTTTTTATGTAATTTATAGTAACCCAAAATTATATGTTTGGATTGTTATATTGTTGAATTTTCATTTTATTTTTTTTCTCTCTTAAATTTTTATTTATTTTTGTGCAAACTAGGCTATTATGCCGCACCCTTATCAAATATCTAACCTCTACATGCTCAAAAGAAACGAAGTTCTATATGCTTCAAAATAGCTAACTATTAGCTCTGAAGCAGTCTTTTATAAAAATTTTAATGATGATTGCAAGTTATTTTATTTTGTTGTGTAAATATCTAGGTTTAGTATCTAATTGTAAGCTTGCTTATTTTCTTGTAAACCATTATGTAAAGAAGAACACTGAATAAATAATAATAATAATAATAATAATATTTAATGGCTGTGTATTTTAGGCTTCCTAAATGCATTTATAAAAGAATCTGATTGTTTTCACACGCTGAAAAGGGGATTTAAAAAGTATGTTAGGAACCAATATCTTATGTCAACTGAAAACTAATACTATAAATATTGAGTCAACAAATATAATAATTAATAACTCTTTTAAGTCTTAACTTCCAGCCATATTGTCTTGTTTTTAAATTGAACCATTATTTTGTATTTAATCATAATTCATCATAATTTAAATCAATAATACATATGTAACTTTGTTTTTGTTAATATTATTAAACTATTCTTTAAATTAATATTAAACAAAAATCAATTCCTTCTTCTCTAATACCAGCCATAGCTGCCTGAGAAGTAGTACACGGATTAATTTATTATTTTGTATGTTTGAAAATAATTTAGGAATGTAAAATGTAATTAAATAAAATAAATAAATAATATAAAATATTGCAAAAAAAAAATAGTTTTATGAAAAATCTCTTTTCTCGTATAACCCGCCACCTGCATATTCAACTTTAAGTCATTCAATACAACATTCCGGACTACTCGTTTTATTTCAACAATCAAAAAAATTTGACACTTCTGTAAAAAAAAACATAACAAAAACTGTCATTCACTTTTAGTTATTTTAGTTTTCAATTACATTTCCAAAATTAATTAATTTTATTCTAAATTATTTCGAAATGGGAATTTGTAATGTGTTCGAAAGTTGTTTTTGGTTTGAAGGAGGTGAAAAAAGAAATGCATTTGCATCAATTTTAGCTGGTCTCTTGGTAACATTCAATTTTTTCATGAGTCATTAAATTTATATTAAAGTTTTTAAACCTAATATCAGTTTTTCCTTGGGTGGTGGTTGGTGATTGATTCAGCATCTGTCTACCCAGGTGCTTTAAATGCAGCTCATCATGTTTGTGGTATATTTGGGACAATCAGTTTATTTATGGTGAATGCGGTTACTAATGCGCAAGTAAGTTAAATCGACAATTTTCACAAAAACAATTTTTTTATAAAACTATTTTAAGGTTCGCGGAGATGCATATACTGGTGGATGTATGGGTTCAAGAGGAGCAAAAATTTGGTTATTTGTTGGTTTTGTTTTAGGATTTGCCTCTGTTATTGCTTCAATATGGATAATGGTAGCCGAGTTCGCCACTCCAAGTAAAGATAATTTTCTCTTGTCTATAAATTAAATATGTATTTTTGTTTTTATTTATTTTAGAATCCACTAACGTTTGGGCTGGTGTCAGTTTGGTATTGCAAAACGTTTTTATATTTATTGCTTCGGTTGTTTTTAAATTTGGTAGATCCGAGGAACTATGGGGAATTTAAAATATGAATTAGTGACGAGGTCATAGATTTCGAATATATAATTTATTAAATATGTAATTAAAAATGATAACACTAACTATTTCATAAGTTTAATATATCTAAATACAATTAACATGTAAGTAAGATCATTTCAATATATGTAATTCTTATCATTTGCCGTCATACATCATATATTTGACTGATCACTGTATCCAAATAAGTAAATATTTTATTGATTTAACATTTTTAAGAAATCCATTATCCATATAAAGTTTGTCTACTTACTTACTCAGTTAATTTAAGTATTAGTAACTGATTTGAAATATTTTCTAGATATAATTTAATTTAAATAATAACAGTACTCAGTAGGTATATTTTGGAAATTCGTTTTTTATGTTTCTAAATAAGGTTGTCTATGATTAATTATTTGAAAAACAATCAATGGTGTATTCATTTTAAACTGAAATTGGGAAGTTTGAAAAAATTTTAAATCAAAAAGTGTCTAAGTTCCAATGCAAGTGTTTTTTATCAATGTTCTGGATTCTTGAAAACAGCTCTTTCCGTATTCAAATCTAGCGCATTTACTTATTTTCTGCTATTTCTTTTTGTGCGAATCACTGCAAATGTTTGACAAAGAAGATAGGAGAAAATTCAACTCGTCTGTGTCCCTAATTCGGTAATATCCGCGGGGCAATGTGTATAATTTATTTTACTGCAGAAAGTGTATTTCAACTCTTCGAAAGAGGTTTTTTACGAAATATGTTTTGATGAAATTGTTTACAGGGAAACCCCATTAATGGATAGTCTGAGAAAACCGTTTGATTTTAGATATAACACTAAGCAACTAAGTTTTTCCTACATCAGTTTGTCGATCAAACAATTCTGGAAGGATTTATCTTGGAACTGCTATAGCTACGAATAACTCCCAAGTGTCAGTCACATTTGAGACAGCAATCGAAACAAGAAAGAGGTCGTTTACAGTAAAACATCTTTAAGCAAAAAGAACCAAGGAAATTTAACTAAGTTCGTCAAAAGTATTAAATGCTTTGTTAAAAACTGGTAGATTGCGTTCTGCGTTTCATAATTCACAATTTAAGAATAATTCTGTGAAGATGGTTAATATATTAAATCAGCAAAAATGAGGTATACCAATTGACTCAGCTGTGTGAGTGTGTGCATATAAGGACGACAAAAAGATATTTATAATCAGTAAGCAAAACAGGTGTTATTATAACAACACAAGGCAATTCTATCTACAACTCGGTCATCTAAATTTCCATATTGTCATCACAGTTTTACATCAATATTATTATCACACAGCGCGGGTCTGTTAAATAAACAAAATTGCATTCGTTGCTGTACCTAAAACTTTTGAGATAAAAAAATCGCCACATGCCTAGCAATATTGGTATACATTATATCGCACCAGTCCTTGTTTTTATCAGTAGAAACATGCAAGAAGGCTATAGATTTATAAGCCCATAGCTCCGACCAATGCTTGCATTTGGAAATTGTTATTCAGGTAGAAATGACAATAATTTCCATGCTCCCATAAATTGCGAAAATATTTAAATCAAATGGAACGACATTTCTTGATTTAAAAATTAAACTGCACTGAAAATGTTTTTTTTAATAAATCTGGTAAAAAATATTAAGGAAATTGTATAATCTTGCAATTAACCGTAATGAAATGCCCTTGTGATAAAATTATGAAAAAACATTTTAGAAAATATTAAGCAAATATCACTGGTTACAAGTTGAACCCTTAATGTATCACATAGTGATTCCAATTATTTTTAAAAAAAATTACACAGTCAAAAAATGATTCAGTAAAAATGTAAAACTGGTAACTCAAATATGGTTTGGTTCCAAATATATTCAATATCGATGTCCTAAATCAATGTTGGGTGAATAAACTATTTGAGGAATCAGTTCTTAACTTATTTCAAATACCTTTTAGAGACATGCTCATCTTTCATCAACAAGTTCTATTAGTCTTTCTTTATTTATACTTACCCCTAATTATAATTGGGATCACATTACCTCATTTTTCTTGTTTTGATAATTCCATAACATTGGTTTGATCAAAAACAAATAAAACAAACCCGATTTGTATAAAAAGGAATTAATTAAAATTGTTATTATTGAGTTTAATTTGTATAATGTAACACAACAAATTTCATCACAAAAGTACTGAGTTGAGTTCATCTTTAAGAATCATCCTTAAGAAAGTCATGAGATAGAATTGCTTATTTTTTTAAAGTTAGCACCATCATTATTGTCAACATTTTGTAATTAAAAAAGCAAAACAACAATATTTAAACATGTTATATTGGACATTCTTCCTCATTTAATAGACACCATTCGGGTTGCAATCGGTCGGCTGCAATACCATTTTCAACTAAACGTAAACGATGAACTAGCATACGAGACTCGGCATCTCTAAATGTTCCTGATGGATTTGACCATAATCTTTCAGCTAAAGCACTTAGACGTGGCCATAAACGGGTATCTAAAGAATGCATATCACTTTGTTCTGACCATAGAGTTGCTTCAGCTCCTAAAATGTTAGCAGCATATTCTTCAGAAATTTTAGATGGACTATTTTCATACACTTTTTGCCATCCAATATATGGTGAACACCAATTATTTCCTCCTTGCACCCAACCACCAAAACCACAATCGAAGTAGAGAGCATCATAATTAGAAATAATTACTTTAAAATCACGTTGTAATAGTTGAAGAATTTGTGGGTCAGTACCTGTTGTCCAAATCTGAAAATAAATTTAATATTATAATGAAATGATCAATGTTAAATTAACTTACTTGAATAATATAACGATTTTTATCCAGATATTCATCAAGAAATGGTGGCTCTGTTAGTTTACTTGTCCATAGAATTATAGGAATATTTTTATTTTCTGAAATTTTATCAAACCGTTCTAAAGCTTTTGTTTGGAAATATGACCATAATTTTATAAAATCATCATGCCCTAATGTCCACCCTTTATTCAACATCCAACTTTGAACTTCTGTACTTGAATTCCAACACGAAACTGAAACTTCATCACCGCCCATATGAAAAAGATCAGGTTGATCAAACATCGAATACAATTCACTATAAATTTCTTCCAAAATATCATACAATTTATCTTTTGTCACATCAAATTGTCCACATGGTGGTTCGACACAATATTTGCTCCATGGTTGATACTTGAAACATGTAAGTAAATCTTTATTTTGCCATCCTTCTCCAACATGAGCAGGTGCATCAAATTCAGGTAAAACACGAACACCACGTGTCTTACCATATCTAACAACATCTTCAATATCTGCTGGTGAATAGATTTTATACTTTGAATATGCTCCCAACTGTGATAATTCAGGATGCGATTTTAAACCCAATGGAAAGCTATGGGAATCAGTTATATGCCAATGAAACGTATTCAATTTAACCATTCCCATTCCATCAATTGTTCGTTTAATTGAATCAACTGGGTAAAAATTTCTTGATGTATCTAATAACACACCACGATATTTGTACACTGGCGAATCTGTAATCTCAACATCATCTACCATTTGAAATTCATTACGAATATCATCAAAAACAATAAGTTGGGATAATGTTTCAAGACCATGTCGAGCACCATAATATGATTTCGCTCTTATAGTTGCTTCACTATTTGTATTAACAACTTTGACTTTCAAAGCATATTTTTCATCAGTGTTTACTCCGAATTTGACATCAGCATCTTCAACAAAAATTACAATTCTTAATTTTCGTCCCCCGGCTTTTACAGTTATATTCGGGCTAGGCAGTTTATTTTTAATTTGTGACAAAAATCGTATTTCACTTTCATTCCAATAATAATCCTGAATTCTATGGCTTGGGAAATTAAATTTGATATTTGAAAAATCAATATGCATTATTACATCATTAATTTTTGTATCACCCGTTGGTTTAGGCCAAACTGTACCTATATCCGAACCACACAATTGACGACAAACTGGAAAACTTACGGCTGTACCTATATTATCTTTGGTAAGTTCAACACGAACACATTTACTTTGTTGACATTCGTAACCCCAACTAGGCCTGTAAATTTAAAAATGATATATTTTAATATAACATATTTTGAGAATCTAAGTTTGATTTTTCGTCGCAAGAACACACGCAAATCACGATTTATATACTAAGTGGTGAAAGTTATGTGAATAAGCTGAAAGTATGGAATCTGAGTTCACTATTTTATTTGTACACCATCAACTTATTTCGGAGATCGATTTAAATATTTGCTTCTTATGTGTAATTACTAGAACGCGGCTTCAATTCAAAATCACAAAAATATTTGCCATGAAATAACTTGATATCCATTATGATTTAAAATGTCACTCTATGGATTGATTTTAGATATTAAAATAATCGATTGAACTGAATTGATTTACAAATGTGACCGTGATCCATAATTAAATCTTTTCACTAAACGGGAAAAAATTTCTTCTGAGGTCGAATACTTTAATACACAAAAAATCAATACCAATTTATCTTCTAGACAAATAATAACTAGAGTAGAGAAGCGGACAATCAAATAGTAGGGTACCATATGAAAAGGCTCTGCTTCAGTATTCCTTAAAAAATTATTTTGAAATTTTGCACCCCACCATTTCTTACCTCGATTATCAACGAACCGAATTGATCGAAAATCTTAAAATGTATTTGGAATGATAGAAAAATTAGTAAGTTTTTAATGAAAAATATATAAAAGTGCCATATACTCATAATTATAATTATTCAGGGGGTGGGAATGAGAAGAGGTAAAAACACCATTTAAAACCCGACCAAGTGGGATGTCAATTGAAAGAGCACTTGATTTAAGAAACATTGCGATTTTTTTTAGAATTTAACAGTGCATAGTTTTTGAGTTATTGTCAAAAAACTTCTAAGCTCACCGCTCCCTCTCCCTCCCTACGTTTCGTCGTTGATTGACAGTAAAATTTGAAAAAATTCACAGAGATAGAAAGTTTGGAAATAAATTTTTAACGAAAATTATAGCGAAGTCTCAAATAATTATATTTTTGTGTATTTGAGGGATGTGAGTGGGGAGAGATAAAAAAACATTTGTTGACCCAAATGAGTGGGATGTTATTTGAAAGAGCGCCTAATTTAAGAAATATTGCAAATTTTTTTAGAATTTTGCGGTAATCGGGATGCCGGGATTGCAATCCCTAGTTTCGGTGCTGATTGACAGAAAAATTTGAAAAAGTTCACAAAGACAGAAAGTTTGGTAAATTTTTAACGAAAATTATGGAAAAGTATCAAATAATTATATTTCTGTGTTTTAGGGGATGGAAGTGAAAAAACCTTTTTGGACCCAAATGAATGGGGTGTTATTTCAAAGAGCACTTAATTTAAGAAACATTGCAATTTTTTTTTAGAATTTGGCGGTGCATAGTTTTTTAGTTACTGTCAAAAAAGTGCTATTTTTAGTTTTGATCTACGGGTGTGACATCCCCGCGTACTACACACATATTGTAATTTCTACTACACAACAGATTTTATTTTTAAAAGAAATATACTGATGTATAGATATATAATTTTTTCTATGATAACAAATGAAAAGTCTATTTCACTAGTGTAAAAAGAATAACAAATTGAAGTTGCTATGGTTTTTCATATAATTTTACAAACTATTTTAAACAACGTAACCATGAAAAAATAGAATATGAATTTTGAATGTTTTGTTGTCGATTTCTAACTTTATAATTTATAATAAATATCGATTATATATACTATCATAGAAAAAATTGCATTTCCTACGCGAGATAAAAACGTTTTTCGTTCGTAAACATGTCTCGTGAACAAATGTTTTCTCACGAAAAAAACAATGTTTTCATCTCTTGTAGGAAAATATACTATTTTCCTCGAACATTTTTCAAAAATATGAACTGATTCTCAAGTTTCATCAAAATATGTATCGGTCCCAGCTAAAAGGGTGTCATACATTCAATATAAATTAAAAACGAATAAGATGTCAAAACTACAACTAACGTATCTTTTTTTTTGGAATACTTGGCATTATGGTTAACTTCATAAAAGCCCGAGCTTTTGAGCGAGATGCTAAAATAAGAACAAGTTTTAAGAATTATGTTTTCATTATCTATACTTATCCCGTGTTATCCAAGGGATTGCTCTCACAAAACGAGCAATGCAATAGCCATGCAACAAATTACTGTTTCACATACATACTTATTTTTTAATGTGAATGAGGTGAATAACACATGAAAATTATATAAGATATAATAAGATATTATATTATGACAAAAAGTAAATTATTTAAAGTTTATCGACCTTTTTCTTATATTTTGATATTTTTAAAGATATTAAAATTCCATCATTGTTCTTGATATCCACAAAATTTTTTGAGTTTTATAATTTAAACCTGAAGTGAAGTGAATAATAAAAAATAACGGTTATTACAATATTAGCATACAGTTCATATATTATTATCAATATTGTAATATATATTTAATTGATTACTTGACTTATTCAAAGTTTGTTTTCTGGTTTCATTGTCAAACAATTGCTAGTTTGTATTAAATTACTAAAAACATTTGTTAACACAACTGTAAGAATATTTACAATCGTAATTTTTATTTTATCAAGTAAATCAAGTTTAAAAAGTTTATTCAAGGGAATGTTAGTGGGAATTATTTTTATGTACATTATATTTTAAGAAATTTGGAAGAGACGGTTAAATGTGATTGTTAATAATTTAGGAAATTTTTGCGAGCTTTTAGTGGAAAATACAATTAGTCATATGGTTGAAACACGTTTTAAACAAATAGTATAACCAAAATTGTTTTTTAAAAACTAAATTTAAATGCTCGGGTTGTGAAAATACTTAGGTATCCAAAAACATTTTTTGAATATGAATACAGGGAATAAAGACACTGCAATTCGGAAGAATTAGGAGAAAGCTGAATTTTTGCATGAAAAAAGTAATACAATGTTTTTTGTAAGAATTTTCTAAGCTACAAATTTTACTGTCACGATTTTGACCCCGCGTAACATTTTTAGCAGCTCATGTATCGGTAGGGAGTTTTTGGATATTACTTAGAACAACATGCAAAAATTCAGCTTGTCCCTAATTTTTCTGAAGTTGACCAATTTTTTCGTCTTTATTGCCTGCACTAAAAATTCTAAATAAGAAAACGGAACAGAAACAAAACTATATTCTAGATTTTAAAAGACCGAGCACAAGCTTTTGAAAAAGACAAAAGGTTAGTACTGAAGTTTTGATTTAAAAATGTGAATCAAACACGACAGATCACAGGTAAACTTTAGATATTGACTTTGAGTCAATCAACCGAAAATAAAATATGGATATTTCTAATTTTGGTGTATGTCCTATATTTGCAATGAAAATGTATTATTTAAGGAAATAGAAGAAAATTCATATTTTTGTAATAAAAATTTGGAACGGATCCAGTGCAGTTTGTATACATTTACTGTAAATAAATTATTCGATATACGACATTTTAATTTTTTAGAGCAAGGTGTTGGTGAATTGTAAAATATTTGTTTGACTACCAATTTTAAATAAAATATAGGAGATACATACTGTTACAAACAATTTTCTTAGTTAAAGAAGTGTTTATAAAACCGATTTGACCCTAATATATATATGTAAACACAAAATTGTGTGAATCGTTTTCTTTCAAAATCTTCCTTAAAAAACTATTTAGTCGATTCAGTCAGTAAAGCTCGATAGGTGACTCGTGTTCAACTTTTGTGAAATCTTCAACCGCATGGCCATAACAAAATTTAAGTTTAGATTTCGATAAAACTAAAAAAGACGCTTTACTATCTCGATAATTTTCAATCTTGTCCATTTGAAATATTATTGAAACTATATTAAAACTTATCTAAATAAAAGTTTTTACAATATGATTCCTTAAGCGACTAAAAGTCAAATTATATCTTCCTTTCTACTGTTTCACTAGACGTTAATAATTTCCAACCATAATATAAATAATAATAAAATAAAAAAACGCTTTATTCTTGTTAAATTGAGTTTTATTTCACTAAATACTTATTTCGAAAGCTATGCTTTCATCGACAGTAGTATCTAGAGTTTTTTTAGATACTACTATCGATGAAAGCATAGCTTTCGAAATACGTATTTAGTGAAATAAAACTCAATTTAACAAGAATAATGCGTTTATTATTTTATTATTATTTAAATATCTTGTTACAGTTTAGAACTTTTAAAATAAAACCATAATATAGTATATTTTCCTACAAGAGATGAAAACATTGTTTTTTCGTGAGTAAATATTTGTTCACGAGATGCGCGAATGTATTATAGTAGGGTTTCTCAAACGGGATCCCGGCGGTGAATTTTCATCCCGGGATGAAATTAATGTTAATGTTAATTTTTATTAACATTTGTTTTAGTTTTTTCAAAGATATTAAAAATTTTCTCATTCGAAAATCGAGTAGTTTTTAATTCTTTTCCCTCTGTAGTAATTGATTTCGTTCAAAATTAGGAAAATGTTTTTTTGACACAATGGTGTCATTGTTTTTTTGTATGTTTTTTTTGACACTATAGCTTTCGAAATACGTATTTAGTGAAATAAAACTCAATTTAACAAGAATAATGCGTTTATTATTTTATTATTATTTAAATATCTTGTTACAGTTTAGAACTTTTAAAATAAAACCATAATATAGTATATTTTCCTACAAGAGATGAAAACATTGTTTTTTCGTGAGTAAACATTTGTTCACGAGATGCGCGAATGTATTATAGTAAGGTTTCTCAAACGGGATCCCGGCGGTGAATTTTCATCCCGGGATCCCGGGATGAAATTAATGTTAATGTTGATTTTTATTAACATTTTTTTTAGTTTTTTCAAAGATATTAAAAATTTTCTCATTCGAAAATCGAGTAGTTTTTAATTCTTTTCCCTCTGTAGTAATTGATTTCGTTCAAAATTAGGAAAATGTTTTTTTGACACAATGGTGTCATTGTTTTTTTGTATGTTTTTTTTGACACTATAAACACAACAAATTAAAACCAAAAAAACTTAAAATAGGTAGATTTTTCTGTGAAATCTACCTAAAACAAAACTTGTGCTTCATTTCTCTTAATTTATGTTTAATGATTCTCTTATGAAAGCGATTAATAGAGGAACGAGACATGTTTACAATGTGTTTTGCAATATCCTTTGGATTTATTTCATTGTTAGTACGAGTAACTAAGTCTGAGCCATCCAGCTTCCGAAGAAGACTCCAAGCTGCCGTACTAGAATGCTCTCTCTACTCCAACCAGGAATGTATTCTTCACCGGAAGTCTCTTGGGATGCATTTCTTTGCAGTTGAAATGATGGCTCCTACGAACCTATCGTAATTTTTAGGAATGGGTTGGATTCAGTGAATCGCTGCATCCAACTCCGACCCATATTTAGCCCAGTCAGTTTTGTTAAAATTGCATCTAGGTTGAGGAGTATAGTTTGCGTGTGGGATTTGGATACCTACCTCAAAAATTACTGGTCGATGTTAAGAGCGTGGAAAACCTTGTAAGACAGCCCTAGATATTGGAATAACGTTAGGTTGTTCGTTTTTTTGTGGAAAAACAGAGGTCGGGATTGTAATAACTTGGCCATCTAGCAGATCTAATTAGGTTTTCATGTCTTTCGTATCATGTACCAGGAACATGTTGTCGATTGGTCCCGTCAGTTAGTTGTATGCCATTGGGATTGTTATTTAAGTAGGACCACTGATCGTGATGGCTATTAAAGTCACCAACGTATATTGCTGGGTGGTGAAATAATGGTAGAGTATCAGCTGGCCATGCTGTATTTAGGGGCTTGTTTACGTTAACAATCTTCGTGTTCGATGTATCAACAACAATAAAATGTATAATCGTGGTCCGTCTGGTGTAAGTACATTTTTTTTAATAAAATGTGTTGTGTAGTAGGAATTACAATACGTGTCACAATAACACATAAAAACCTTTTAAGACCAAAGTCCCACAACAACATACGTTCAAAGGTGTTGATGGACGTAAATCTTTCTTTTTTTGTTTTTTTATATTTTTAGTTAAAGAATGGATAACTAAACAATCCTATCACTGACAAAATATGACATAGGCCAATATTTTATAATAGAATAGAGAAAATAAAAGTAAATTAAAAAGTAAATAGCAAATTTTTACAAAAATTTGCTGAAACAAAACAAAAATGTAGTGATGAAATGATGCATTCCAAACTAGCTAGCACACCGTTAGACCAACCCGGATACGACGTTCCGTTAATTCAAATAGGAGAGTTATCTAATAAAATAGAAGTAATATTGGAAAAATCACTAGGAAACAAAGTACATGCAGGTACTAAAAATACCCAATTCACACCCTAATATAAGACCTCCAAAATGCCCACCCACAAAACAACTAACACTAACACTCATTATAAAACTCATACTGATTTCATCACCCTAACACTTCCACCAATTATTATCATAATTTACAACCTAACAACCAGACTTACAATGAATTACGTCTGCCTTGAATCCTTGAAATACATGAAATTACTTCCCCAAATTTCATTTCAATTACAAAAATAAAGAGACACGCCCTGAACTATATCTACCTAATTATAAACATTTATCTTAGCCAAAATAACACGAAAAAAGTTTCAAACATTATATTTTATTTAACTACTATGATAGATAGTAGACACGATTACTATTCACCCAAGAATAACAATAAAAAAAACCTTCAACAATATAAATATAAAAACAATACATGGTATAAAAACATATGAAATTAATACCTCAAATTTTATTTTAAATACAAACCCAAAAAGACACTCCCTGAACTACGTCTACCTAATTATACACATTTATCCTAGCCTTAATAACCCAAAAAAAGTCATAAACATAAGATTTTGTTTAACTACCTATCACAGTAGATACGACTACTATGCACTCAAGAATAACAATAAAACATTCATAACAATACATAGTACAACTCTTATAAACCCATTTAAATACTTAAATGCAAAATATCTCATATACCTACGTATATACATAAGCAGACTCCCAATTAATTACGTCTGCCCAAAACCTAAAATATTTGGTATTACTACTCCAAAATTTACTTTAATTTCAAACCCTAAAAGACACATTCTGAACTATGTCTACCTAACCATATACGCTTATCTCAGCCAAAATAAGTCAATAATTGATATAACCACAACATTTAATTTAATTATAAAACATAGTAGTCATGACTACCAATTATGATCAACAGAAAAAAATATTGCGACGCTGATGCATAGGCTGACTTCACCACAGCTCTGGAAACATAGTGTTCTGGATATATAATGAGCTAATATCCATAAAATACTTTAATTAAAAGCTAACCAATATTATGGACTTCGTAGTTCTAATAATAAAAATATTAAAGCAGGCAGTAGTATCCCAACAAACATAAATTCTGTTGTACGAGAAAAAGTAAACAAAAATTTTATCGGAAGTGACAAAGCGGAAGTTAGGATGCAGAACTGTTGTAAACCGTACTAAATGTGTATGTACCAAATTTCATCCAACTCGATTATCAGGTACAGAAGTTATTGAGCTTTCAAAATAACAGGTGCTTGGAGGACCCCCTACCACTTTGTTCACTATCGCTAAAAAAACTAATCAGTTCCTTGCCATACATATTTGAATCTTTTTGCAAAGTGTAATCAAAATTACTTAACGAACGAATGTTGTATGCTTCCAACAAACATTGAAACAATAAACAGGTGTTCGGGAGGACCCCACCACTTTTCCCAATATTGTCCAAAAACTAGTCAATTCTTTGTCAATAAAGTCTTTATCTTTTTTCAAAGTGCCATTAAAATTGATTAATGAATGAAATCTGTATGCTCCCAACAAACTTTAAAAACCAAGTGTGAAAAGTCAGCAGTTGTATGGTAGATCCCCCGCCACTTTGATCAATGTGTGCCAAAAGATGATAATTATCTTCTTACACTAATTGAAACCTTTCCATAAGTTTTATCATAATCACTTCATTATTGTAGGCTGTAGTGTGCATAAAGATACTGAAAAAACTGCCAACAATTAAAAAAAAATTTTTTTTACCGGAAGTAAAAAACCGGAAGTTGGGATGCAGAATTTTTGTAAATCATACTAAATGCTTATGTACAAAGTTTCATCCAATTCGATTCTCAGGTAGAGATGTTATTGAGCTTAAAAAAAACAGGTGTATGGGACACCCCCTACCACTTTGTTCACTATCGCTCAAAAACTAATCAGTTCTTTGCCATACATGTTTGCATTTTTTTCCAAAGTGTCATCAAAATTGGTTCACGAACAAATGCTGTGTGCTCCCAACAAACATTGAAAAAATGATGACACAGTAAACAGGTGTTCGGGAGACCCCATACCACTTATCCCAATATTGTCCAAAAACTAATCAGTTCTTTGTCATTTAAGTTTCCATCTTTTTCCAAAGTGTCATTAGAATTGCTTAATGAATGAAGTCTGTATCCTGTTTGTTGTCCCAACAAACTTTAAAAACAAAGTGTGAAAAGTCAGCATTTGTATGGTAGACCCCCCACCACTTTGATCAATGTGTCCCACAACAAAATAATTATCTTTTCACACTTATTGGAACCCTATTCCATAAGTTTCATCATAATCACTTCAATATTGTAGGCTGTAGTGTGCATAAAGACACTGAAAAAACTTCAAAAAAGTACAAAAAAAAATTTTTTACCGGAAGTGAAAAACACGAAGTTGGGATGCAGAACTATTGTAAACCGTACTACATACTCATGTACCAAGTTTCATCCAATTCGCTTATCAGGTACAGAAGTTATAGAGCTTTCAAAAAAACAGGTGCTCCAGGGACCCCCACCACTTTGTTCACTATCGCTCAAAAATTAATCAGTTATTTGTCATACATGTTTGCGTCTTTTTCCAAAGTGTCATCAAAATTCATTCACGAATGAATGTTTTATGCTCCCAACAAACATAAAAACTTTGTGGAAAAAACCACCTGTTGTATGGTGGACCCCCCAACCCTTTATCCAATGTGCTCCAAAAGCTGATAAAATCTTTCTCATGTTATTTAAAAGCTTTTCGCAACGTTTCATGAAAATCGATCGGTAATTGTAGGCTACAGTAGGGATAAACACCTGAAAAAAAAACTTTTTAACCGGAAGTGACAAACCGGAAGTTGGTATACAGAAATATTGGAAACAGTACTAAAACCTTATATACTAAGTTTCAATAAGATCATAGCCCGGGATCAGAAGTTATTCAAGATTTAAACTTAGAGGTGTTCGGGAGACCCCCCGCCATTTTGGCCAAATTTGAAATGAATCCAGATCTTCCATTTTCAAGTGAACTTGTATCATTTGCCAAAGTTTCATCAAGATCCTATGCAGAAAACTCGACCTGCAAAACACTAGACCTGGATATCAACCTCAATAAAACAGCCTATTTAAAAATTAATAAAAATAACAGAATAAAAAATAAAAAAGACTGCTTAATTAAACATCAAGCAATCACACTAAAGGAAGTTTCTTATACCAAAATACTGGGTTTTATAATCGACAATAAACTTAATTTCAATTTACACAATAAGACTTTAAACGAAACATGTAACAACAACATTAACTTCTTGAAAATCCTAAGGAGAGAAAAAAAGGAGGTGTTCATCCCTCAACATTACTAAATATCCATAAATCTGTCATACAAAGCAGAACCAACTATAGTGACATTTTAACTAGTTCATCTTTCCATAAAAAAGTATTACAAACCACCATCAACAAAAGCCTTAGAATATGCTTAGGCCTTACTTTGAGTACACCAGTCACGGCCACCATTGCCGAAGCGGGAGAACTCCCAATACAATTAAAATTGGAATACTCCATCTGTTCCTACATTATTAGGCAACAGTACTTCAATACAGACAATTACAAAGATATTCTCCAAGGTAAAAGTTACATTGAATTAACAAAAATATTCGATAAACACAAACAGCTGGTGGAAGATACCCCCTTCAGAATCAATAAGACATGGAAAAAAGTCAATCAAAGACAAAATTAACATCTACACCACCTTAAAACATAAAATCGACAAAACATTTACCCCCAAAGAAGAAGACAAATTTTACTCCAAGGAACTGATAAATAATATCCAAACCAATAACATCACGTACACAGACGCTTCCCTATCGACTCAGGGAAGAGGAATAGGCCTATTCTTCAATAAAGACAATTCTACGAAATCCTACGAATTCACAGATACGCTTTCCATAAAAACTAAAACTGATCGCCATAAAATTAGCGATTGAAGAAGGGTTCCGGTTACAAGAAGATAAAATAAACATCATTACCGACTCTTTAAGTGCTTGCCTAAGTCTAAATAATACTATCAACAATTCGAACCACAAATACTATGAAAATCTTACACTAAGTGCCATAGACGCGGTAAATACCATAGTGGATATACACTGGATACTCAGCCATGTAGACGTCTATGGCAACGAAAGAGCTGACAAAGCGGCCAAACTAGGAGCAACCACCGGAGAAAAAATAAAACTAGAAATCCCTATGGAGGAATACCAAAAACACCTAAAGGATAAACTATACAAAGAATGGAACTCAGAATTTCTAAACAAAACAACCCTCATCGGAAATACCCACAGGCTCAATACCAACGGAAACACAGGACAAAGAATATGGTTCCAAGGAGTCAACTGCACTCTAGGAAAGATCAAAATGGTAAACAGGTTAAGAACAAATCATACTTTTGACCAAAAGTTCCTAAAATTAATTAAAAAAATAGACGACGATACATGCGAGACCTGCGGTACCCAGGAAAATGCCATACACAGTATGGAGACTTTCAAAAAATTTGACTCCACTAGGAACAAATACCTAAAAAAGCTAAATAAAACGACACAAAAGATACTAAATGATGGTATATTAGAAAAATATACTTTGTTAATGAAATTCTTAAACGAATCCAAATTGAATTTAAAAAAAAAAAAATTTTAATAATACAAATTCACCAAAACCAGAACGGTGGAATCAAGTTGTTGCACCTATAATCCTTTTAGCCCGTCAGTAAAGTGGATCAAGTGTGTATCTCTTCCTTTTATTAGAGATTATTATAACTTAGATAATAATATTTTCATGATGAACCAATAGGTGAATGTAAAAACATTCGTTTATTGGGTGTCACAGTTTCAAATGACCTACTCTGGAACGATCATGTAACGGCGATGGCAAAAAGCGCGTCTAAAAAACTCGGCCTCCTAAATAGATGCAAAAAATTTTTCACTCCATACCAATTGCTCCATGTTTATAAGTCCTATATTCGTCCCTGCATGAAGTACTGCTGTCAAGTTTGGGGTGCTGCCTCTGTTTCCATCTTGGCCCTCTTGGACTCTTCAAAAGCGGGCTATACGAATTGTGGGTGATCGAACTTTGACATCAAAACTTGATTCCCTACAACATCGTCGCACTGTTGCTGACCTCGTTGTTTTTTACAAATATCGACATCAGCAGTGCTCAGATGAAATCAGCGGCATCATGCCTCAAACATATTCTTACCCCCGTTCCACTCGGCAATAGGCTGCCGCAACCGGTGAAATGGTAAAGATCCCGCGCTGTCATACTGACAGATCTCAGAGAGACTTCTTTGTCCGAACTGCGTACAAATGGAATAGTTTACCGGAACACTTAGTCTCGGGTGGCTTCAACCCGCAGATGTTTAAAAAAAGCGTTAATCTACACCTTAGAACGCCAGTTGTTGTGGGACCCAGGTCTAGACCTAGGTCTTAAAAGGTATTTATGTGTTGTTGTGACACATATTCTAAACCCTATTACACAACACATTTTATTAAAAAAAAAATAATGATAACAAAAAGTGTTAACGCATTTATATTTGAAATTTAATTGTTACAGACAAAAGATTAAATTATAACAGATGGCACATAACTGAACAGCTACATTGAGGCTGATAACTGGCATTAAACAATGTAACAAACACTCTTTAGAGAACATTACTAAATTTATTAAAAACACAATCTAAAACCAAATAATATAATCCTATAAAATTAAAAATAATTGAAATTATATCGGAACACAAAAATCAATTATAAAGTAATGTAATATAAACAATTTTGGATTGTCCTTAAGATATAAACTTATTATTAATTAAAGAAAACTGCCATTGAAAATTGCCAGAAACAAAAATTATAAAAATTGTGTCGTGATTTGTTACTAAGACTCTATAATACTAAGTCATACACAAAATTATAAATTCTGTTTTTTACTAATGAATTAGTAAAAAACAATTTCTTTAAATATCATATTTTATAACTCTAAGTAATGAATTGTAATTAAATTGTAAATGATTGTAAATGATTATAAATGATCGTAAATGAATTGTAAAACAACATTGTGAATCATGGGGTGCTGAATGAGGGGAAAGTTCGCTCCACACTATCAGATTAACAGAGACCGGAAAATAGTACTCTATAGATATGGATCTTGCTTAAGATGATATGTGGAGCTATGCCTTCCAACTCTGCTCAGTAGGTCCCCATGATATCACAAATAATTATTCAAGTAACCTTGGTGATGTGGAATGAAAAAATTTCCAAGCCAAATCAAAATGTAAAATAAATAAATAAATAAATTTATTTCAAAATATACACTTTCAATTAATAATTACCGCGTGGTGGAAGTAGTATCGATGTGAGTGCTAGAGGGCACTGTAGGCAAAAAAAAACACAGTTTTCACGCAGTTTTAAAATTTTATGATTTTTTTTCTCGGAAATATCAGCATGTAGGCAAATTTTGTATGTGACAATTTTGACTTAAAATTTTTACGTAAATCACTTCTTATTGGCATGGGTTGCGTTAAACCTTGATACGTCTCATTTGCTAATCATTTTGCACGTTCCGCATTCCGCCGACACTTGAACGATTATTTAAAAGCCAAAGTAAGCACATAAAATTCGGAAAAAAACGTTCAAAGTACGTTGAACTAGAATTAAGAAGCATTATGAACGAACAACAAGTCTGTAAGGGACACCATTCGTTATAGGTATTGCATCTCATTGATTCCGAGTTGATAATATTAATTACTTTACTCTGAAGATTGAGTCGATTCCGCTTCAGTTATTGCAAGAAGAGTGTCTTAAAAGTTTACTATTTCTAAAGGTGTCTAAAATTTACTGTTCCTTCACCCGGTTTACGCAATTTGTAAAATTTACATGCACGAAAACATATTTCATCTTCCAAATCAGAATAAAAAAACCAATTAATTCAATACATTTGTCTTGGTTTCGAATTCATATCATATCTCAAAAAGAAAAAACTATAAATTAACAACCTAGTAATAGTTTTAGTATGGTAAATAGGACACTAGGTTTGATTATAGTATATACTAGCATAAATCCAGCAAACTTTGGTTTTTATGCATACCAAACATAGCAAACATTTAAAAATAAAACAATTCGATGTTTTTTTTGTTAGCAAGCTAGTAAAGTAAAGTTTCGAATACTTTTTTAAGTATACGAAAACTAGTAAACACTTAAAAAGCCTAGTTACTAGGTTTTATACATATGGCCCATTATGTGTCACAATAACACATAAAAACCTTTGAAGACCAAGGGCCCACAACATACGTTCAAAGGTATTGATGGACGTAAATCTTTCTTTTTTCTGTTTTTTATATTTTTTGTTTAAAAATAGATAACTAAACAATAAATCCTATCACTATGATAGAATAGAGAAAATAAAAGTAAATAGCAAATTTTTACAAAAATCTGCTGAAACAAAACAAGAATGTAGTTGCCAATATGTAATCTATCCGGTTGCTTATTCCTTGATCTTGTGACGCACTGTCTTTCTTAATAATAAAAACCCACACATAGTTATATGAAGGTTTGTTTCTTCAAGGAAGCAATAGCGTCTCATCATCAAGGATTATTTCACTGCAAAGTTTGAGGGTGCTACCGCTAACTGAAGACAGTTAATCCGCCACCACCTCTAAGATGTCGTCTTGGCTAGTGATATCTCACTGCTATTGCCAGTGGTATGTTATATCTCACGTTAACTCGTATGTCAATAGCAGGGACTAGAGTACGCGGGGTTGTCACACCCGTAGATCAAAAATAAAAAAAATTTTCGAAACAATAAAAACTGATCACTCCATGTGGAACCGTAATTGGTAAATAAATCATGTAATATTAAAGCTTATTATAGCTAATAAAATTTGTAAATAAAAATAAATGAATAAGAAAAATAAAAAATATTATTAAGTGTATAAGAAGTCTTTTAATTAAAAAATTTTCATTTGAACTTTTTCCTTAACTAATAAAAATTCTTCCATGATTAAAAATAAATTTCAAATATTCAATGATAATATTACATATAAAAAATAATATATACATTTATAAATTAAAAATTGATAACACTAGTTATTATTTCGCAAATAATATAATAACAAGTGTTATCAATTTTTAATTTATATTAAAATGTTTCGCCAAGTGCCGACAGTCGACAGAATTGAATTTATTATATAAATTTTTTGATAATATTCGTATTTAAATTAAAATCCATAATTATGATTATTGTATGCATTTAAGGATTCATTACTAAATTTTTTAAAATCAAATTTTATTTTTATTTAAATTTTATCTCCCAATTAGTTTTAACCATCGAATATTAAAATAACGAAGAAAACTTTATAAGTTTAAAGAACTTTGAATTTCTTAAATTCTCGTTCGAAATAAATCGGACATTATTAATATAAAATTAAGTTTATTTATTACCTTAAATGTTTAAATGTCATGTCTCTCCTTGAACCTCATTTTTACGAATAGGAATATAAATAGTTACTAGTTACAAGTAAAATAATAATGACAAACAAAAGTTTGCTCTGTTGCGATAATCCTTCATATCAAGGTGATATGGTAAACACTACTCCATCGAATCGCACATATTTACTTTTAAACTTCATTTTTAAACTATTCGAAATAAACACCTAATCGTTGAAACAATACTCAGTAAATTTAAACTAAATGCATAGAAATAGGAAGATTGTAAGTATAACTTGAACATAAATTATCACAATCGATATTAGATTGACTTAATTAAGGTTTACAGATCTGTTGCGATAATCCTACACATCAAAGTGATTTGCAACCATATCAAACTTTTACGAATAAAAAGAGATTTTAATCAACTTACGTTTTATCATTTTCGTCAACTCTCTGACAAGAAACCAATGTCATTAAACCCAGGAGTATAATGCTTAACTTCATTTTGAGTTTCTGTAAAGAAAAATTTATAAAAATTAACTGAAATTCAATACTATCTTCATATAATTTTTAATTTGTTCTGTAATCTATTTGCCCAACTTGTGCAAATTGTTTCCTAAAATAAGGATCTGCATAACTGGTCTTTATAATCCAGTTCATTGTCCGAAAATTTCAGTATTTCTTTAGTTTTGTTGTTTTTGAAAATGCATAATCTCCTTAACATTTCTGTGAATAAAATTCGCTAGAGATTAGTGTTTGTGAACATGTTACGAATTGATTTGCATTTGGTTACTAATATGTATCTGGATCAAGATACATATTGGGATATGATCAGGATATGTTTTTGTGGTTAAACGGTTAACGCACAACTGTTATAGCGTTTTTGTTAACAATTTTGTGGTAAAATGTAATAAGTGATAAATCAGAGTTGGTAAATCAAATCGATACCTTTTCGTACAGATGTTTTCCTTTTATCAAAACTTTATCAAAATCGCTTCATGATTTCAGGCTATACAAACATGAAAAAAAAGAAAAACGTTGTAATGTGAAATATTATCACGTGTTTATTCCTTTCCTTACTGGACTTGAACTTGGGAGGTTCGATTTCCATCTAGGTCAAAGTGATTTTAAGCAAAACATTAACGACTATCAACACACCGGTTTTCTAACAAACTTCAATTAACATTTTTCGCAAAATCAGTTTTTATAATACGTCATTTGTGTAACTGATATTTGTAAAAATAAGCGAAATTTCGCAGGACCCGTCAATGGTTTTTTCGATTTCGTTCTAGAAATTTTGACTTTAACGATGGACCTCGCTTTGGCCGCCCAGTCACTCACTGGAAAAGCCGATGAAATTCTGCAACTGATCGAGCTAGATCGGAATGCAAGTTTGTGACGAAGAATATAGCGGATACACAAAACATCAACCATATGATCGTTTGGAATCATTTAAAAAAGGCTGGTTACGCAAAGAAGCTCAATGTTTCTTCCACATGAATTACCGCAAAGAAGTTTGATTAACCGAATTTTCATCACTGAAATGCTGCCAAAACGTAACGAAATCAAACCATTTCTGCAGCGAATCATTACGGGTTATGAAAAGTAGGTTTAAAACGATAATTTTAAACGGAACGGAAACGATCAAGGTCAAAGGCCGGTAACAAACCACAAACGACTTCAAAGGTAATTGGAAGAGAATTGTTCATTGTGAGCTACTGTCTACTATTCACCACATCAGCGCAAGAAATACGTCCAGAAGCGTCCAGAATTGATCAAGTGATAGATGTTGTCTTTCATCATGACAATGCCAGATCAAAAATATCTTTGATGAACCGCCAAAAAAGTACTGAAAATGACTGGTTGGGAAGTTTTGATGCATCTAACTCAAACCTTGTACCATCTGACTACCATAACTCTGCAAAATTATTTTGATGGAAATAATCAAATTCAATAGAAGAACCACTAAAAATCACTTGGCCAAGTCTTTTGCGGATAAAATAAATCACAGGAGTTTTGAACCGATGGTATCATGAAACTGGGAAAAAGTTATAGATTATAATGGCACATAAGTTTGTACTTGGTAAAAATTTATTTTTAATAAAGAAAAGTTTCAATTGAAAATTGGAATAAACGGCGGATACTTTTCATATCACCTTATATATTGTTCATTTATATAATCAAAAACTGAACTAGATTATTGGTGAATGAATAATATACGATAAAATATCAGAGTTGTTCCAGAAATGATCTTTTTCACAAAAAAAAATTATAATCAACATCAATATATGCATTAGATTGATAATAATCGTAATTATTATTTGCATAATAAATAATTTATCTTAATACATCTCAACTTCTAACGCTGTACTTGACTACTATACAAAGTCAATGATAATTATAAAATAATTAACTAAACTAAGAATTTGTTGTAACTTTCATTTGATACAAAAAAAAACGTTAATAACTATTTAATTAATAAATTTAGTTAGTGAAAGTAAATTAAAATATTTATTTGTTTTAAAAAATTTTATTAACCAACCTTATTTTCTTGGATGAATTCCAAAAACTATTTTTAATTTAACTTCTTCACAATAATTTTCAACAACACTAACACAAAACCAAGAAATTCATTTCATTTTATACCAAAAACAACGTCTAATAAAACTTGAAAATAATAATCAACGAATTTTTATTAATAACTTTAAATTTATATTTTTACTCTATTTTCTTAATTTTGACACGAACAAGAGCTTTAACAAAACTGAAAAAAAAATATTGTTTTGAGTTTTGACATATATCTGATTTGTTTTTATTTGAAAACTGGGTTTTATTTTATGAAATTTTACTATTTTACTCAGTGTTTTGTTGACAGCACCATGGAATCTCGTATCTCGATATATAGTTGTAAAAGATCATCAACTGGACTTAATATTTTGCAGTTGATCAAAGCCACTTTCCAATCGAGTGAATTACTGAATGATTCAATTAAACTGAATTGTATTCCGGAATTTGCATGTTCCAATGGTAATATTCAGTTTACACTGAACGTAAACTGAGTCTGAGCTACAACTGAATTGAATTGAATAAAGTGATTAGTGAAGGAAAAAATAGGTGCATTAGTTCAATATATTCACATTTTTTTATTTACGGTTTGTGGTCAAACGTAAAAATTTTCGATTTTGGCTATGTATTTTTTAAATGGCAAAAAATTGCTGTCTTTGTTGTTTTTTCTCTATTTTTGATGATAATTACTGAATAATAGACCAATTGGCTACAATCAATTCCTTCAGCAGTTCACTCGATCGGAAAGCGGCTCAAATTAAACTGAAAGTGCAAACAAATTTATTGTTCTCAAATTTAATGTTTTAAATGGGCGAACAACTTCTAGCTCAATTATATGTCGTTTGCAGTTTCAGTCAGTTAATGAACAAATACGTGAATCTATGGCATCTCATCCATTTTCTAGATTTATTATCCTTTTCCTGTTAAACATTAATTTGACTTGCGTTTAACAGATGTTTTATTATCTTTTTCCGTCCCAAACAGTATTTTATTTGTTTTGGCTTGAAGAACATTTTATTAATCTTCAATTTTAAGGAACTATTAATATTAGTCATATATAGAAGTTCTGTTTCTCAAAATAATATTTTATTATCTTTTCCCGCTAGCGAACATTGTTCTATTCGTTTAGGATTTGAAAACAGAAAATTAGAAGAGCATTTTTAATAGAAGGATAGGATGAGATAATTTTTTATTTCAATTTGTAAACAACAAATTGGATTGACTACGCTACCCTACAATACATTGGATTGACTACCCTAAATTTGGATTGACTACCATACAATAATAAACTTGCTATAATACAAAGAAGAAAACACCAGTACGAATCAACATGGATATTATGTGACAAGATACCCATAATTGACGAGAAACTATAAATGGATGTGGACAACGATCTACAAATCTTTAACTTGCTTTTATCGAAACTCCTTTTGGATAGAAAATTGTTTTGTAAAATTTATTAGACGCATGTAGGGATTAGTTTTTGTTGATTCGTAAATTGTTTTTGAATTTGTGATCTACGTAAGATGCTGGCAATAACAGTGAGATATAACTAGCCAAGGTGATATAGTAGGGGTGCTGGAGGATAAACTATATTCAGTAAATGGTAGTATCCCTCAATCAGTTGGCTATGAAATATTCATTGATGACGTTACGAGCACGTTATTGCTTGCTCGTAGAAACTGGTCTGCCTATAACTATGTGTGGCTTTAATCATGGAGGAAGACAGCACGGCACATGATCAAGGAAGATTCCATAAAGTTGATTGTTGTTAACCAACCCCATTTTAGTTTTCTTCCTGCAATTTTTTAAAACAAATCTGCTTTTTATCTCTCATATTATTATTTTTTCTACCCTACCATGAAATAATGTCATATTTTATATTTGATAGAATTTAAGCTGTTTATCCATTAACTTTAAAAAATATTAAATAAACAAAAATAAATGATGTCCATCAACATCTCGACAGAACGCATTTTGTTGTGGAACGTACATAGATCGTAAAAAGTTTTTATGTGTTGTTGTGACACATATTGTATTTCCTACGACACAGCACATTTTATTAAAAAATTATATTTCCTTATAATTCTCTTCTCTCTTTTCAACGCTTTTTTTCTTAGCTCTTTTTACATTCCTCCAAGATCTCCTACTGTAGAATATGATAAATTAGCTAACGCTATTAATAAGTTATACTCTAATATGACAAACAATTATGAAATTTTTGCTTACGGAGATGCAAATATGACAAATATTCATTGGGTATCTAATGAGTTGCAAGAAAATTTATATAATCCAACAAACATTAACGATACTCATTATGATTTTCTTATAAAAATATTATCTTTAGGTTTATTTCAAATAAATAATTTTAAGAATGTAAAAAATAATATATTAAGATGTAGTTTTCACTAATGTCACATCTAACCTTTTACGTGACAAAGCTCATCTAATAATTACTTCTAAAACAAGTATTTATCATCATACGCTTTGCCTAACCTACTTCTTTAATTATTGTAAAAATTTTAATGTCGTAAATAGAAAAATTATTTATGATTTTGACAAGGCAAACTATGATGCTATTAATGTTGAGCTAAACAATTTAGAATTAGAATTAACTTCGAATTGTGTTAACTATGTAGCTAATCTTTTTTATGAATATCTGAAATTAATAATTGATAAATATGTGCCAAAAAAAATTATTTCTAAACTAACGTGTCCAGCTCACTTTGATAAAACACTTAGGATTCTAAGGAATAAAAGAAATAAGGTTTTTCAGAAATTTAAACGTATGGAAACTGACAGTGATTATAATACTTTTATTGGCTTTAGAGAACAATTCCATATTGAGGAACAAAATGCTATAAGGTTGCATAGAGAAAAAACTGTTTTAAAAATGAATGACGAACCTAAGCCATTTTAGAATTTCGTTAAGGATAGACGCAGTGATAGAGGGTACCCATCTTCAATGTGTTTCAAAGGTTTGCGGTATACTGATCCAAAATCAATAGCAAACATGTTGGCAGCTCATTTTCAAAGTGTTTACTAAGCTCCAAACCATGGGTTAGCGATGATACATGGAAGAAAATTGAAGAGCGTCGACAGCTCAAGTTGCAGTTGTGTCACCAGAACATAACCGAGATCCGCAACAAATATGAAAGTACAGCAAAACAAGTTAAAAAGATGGCAAGGAATGATCGCAGAAGATATATGGAAAGCATTCTCAAGACTGCAGAAACAGCAGCAGCCAATAGAAATATGCGCACACTACACAAATGCGTGAGAAAGGTCACCAACAAATATACAAACACTCCACCAATAAAGGATGAATCTGGTCAAACCCTCACAACACATGAACAACAGCTAAATAGATGGAAAGAATACTTCGAAGACAACTGCCACCAACATGAAGATAATTTGCAGTCTTCGGATGACAACTATAACGAAACTATCAGCACTATATTATATTCATATTTCAGGATTTATATTTATATATATGTTTCAGATTGTATTTATATTGAATAAAACACACAGGTTAACATTTAATATTTATTTGTAATATTTATTTATTATAAGTTACACTAACCGCGGCACAACACATAATGAATATATATTCTTCTTTTTAATATATCGAAATAACAGAATTGCTGCGTCAAGCGCTTGGAATTTGATATCTTTTGTTTTAGTTAAAAACTGTTTATTAATATAAAAAGTTATAGTGAGATACGTGAAGTATAATATAGCTACACTCGTAAGTGCCACTACACCTTCCCCTTTTTATTTTTATTTTTATTTTTTTTTTTAAGTGAAAAGCTAATTATAAAAGTTTATCCAAGCTGCTCGAGACCATTCTATTATATTTTTATAAGCAACTGAATAATCACTACTTCGGTAATTAGTTAGCTACTCTAATTATGATCCGTAGTTATTCGGTTCTTTATATTACATTTGTTATTTTGTTTTTTAATTAGTTTGTTACAATAAATCATATCTGTTAAGTTTTGTTTTCCATATATTTTTTTTCATCAGTGCTGACCGTTCCCCTTTTTTTTTTTTTACTTAAAGTATTGTCAAAATGTAAAATTATGAATTAAAATTGAATTTTTATTTTATTGGGTAATTAACATATAAAACTTTATTATTATAGTTGATTATATTTTTAGTATATTTTTTATTATATTACTAGTTTTATTTTGATTTATTTGCTTATTTCAAATAACCTGGTAACCTATTTCAGGTAACTAAAATACATTATATTACCTTTAAAAACGTTAAATTTATTACTGGTTTTATTTTGATTTATTTGCTTATTTCAAATAGCTTGGTAACTTATTTCAGATAACTAAAATCCATTATTTTACCTTAAAATCTTAAATTTATTACTGCGCAGTATATTACTTAAATTATTTTGTTTATTTAAACTAGGCTTACAAAATCCATTATCAGCCTTTAAAATGTTAAAAAATTTTTTCATTCCGTTTAAATTAAACATTAAATACAAAAATTAGTTGAATTACTTGCTTAAAATTATTTTGTTTGTTTTAAACTAGGCTTATAAAATCCATTATTTGCCTTTAAAATGTTATTCATTCCATTTAAATTAAACGTTAAATACAAAAAATGTGTTCAATTACTTATGCTTTATTTATATTTATACCATTATATTTTCTATACTTCTAGGATTATCAAAAATTACAAATTTGAAAACAATAGTTATTTTTCTTTTTATATGATATTTTTTTGTTGCTAGTAGTTAGCTAGTTTTACCCTGTTTCGATGAACAGTTGTGTATTTTCTGTTATTTAATTTGATTTCTATATTATTGTTGGGCAATTTTCGAACTATGTCGTATGGACCTACATAAACATTATCTAGTTTGTGTTTGTTTTCTTGTTCTAAGTACACTTTGTCTCCGGGTTTGAGTGATATTGGATTATTGTTATTTCTATCGTAAGTTAATTTTCGTTTCAGTTTTTCTTTTTCTAAAATGTCTTTAACTCTTGAATTTGCAGTTATTAATCGTTGCCTGATAAGTGACGCATATTGTTCTAAATTGTAAGATTTTGCAGTTTTTTTAATGTCGTCAAGATTTACAGTTTTACCAAATATCAGTTCAAAAGGTGTGTATGCATGGTAAGCGCTAGGAGTTGTATTATAACACAAAGTATAAATTGGTATCCACTCATCCCAATCTGTGTGATTTTCGTTTGAGTAATGTCTTAAATAGGCATTTAGTTCTTTATGATTTCTCTCGACCTTACCTATTGTTTGTGGATGGTAAGCTGTACTAAAAATTTGTTTAATCTTTAATAATTTTGAAATTTCTGTTAAAGTTTCATTTAAAAATTCAGTTCCTCTGTCTGATTTAAGAATTTTGGGTGTTCCAAAAGTGCATATTATTTTTTCGAATATTTCTTTAGCGATGGTTGAACTTTCTTTGTTAGGTATTGGGATTAGTATTACAAAACTAGTTAACTCACATTGAGCGGTAAGTATAAATTTATTATTATGTTTTGTTATAGGTAATGGTCCTACTAAGTCTACTTGCAGTGTTTCAAATGCTTCGCTTGGTGTTTCTGTTAGTATCATATTTTCCTTAGTTCTTGGATTGTATTTGTTTTTTTGGCAGGATTCGCAGTTTCTTACGAATTTATTGATATCCTTTGATATGTTCTTCCAAGTATAGTGTTCCATTATTTTCTTTTTAGTTCGGTTTTGACCTGTATGTCCTCCGAAAATTGGATCATTGTGGTATTTATTTAAAATTTCTAATTTTTCGTTCTGATTACTTATTAATTTAGGTGATTCCACTATTTCAATTATAATTTTATATTCCTTAGTTTTTGTTTCTAATATTCCAGGAGTAACAATTTTAAAAATATCGTCATTTTTAAAAATTTTATAACTTATTGCCATCGTCGCAATTGCTAATTTTCTTAGCTGAGCTAATATTGAATCCACAATATTATCTATATTGCTGAATGGTATTGTTATAACTCCGTTTTTTACTTCTTTATTATTCTCATGAGCTCTTCTTATTTTAAGAGTTATTTTATTTGTTTTAAAATCGATTTTTGAGTTTATCAGTTTAGGTTTTTCTATTGACCTTTTTATTATTTCTTTTTGTATTATACTTCTTTGTAGTGGAATATCTTTTTCTTTTTTGCTCATTGACCTTGTGGTCATTGCGTTTATGGTTGTTTCATTTCTATTGTTTATGTCTTTTAAAGTTTCTATTGAAATTCTGGATAGCGCGTCCGCTACGCAGTTTTCTTTTCCTTTTATGTATTGTATATTAAAATCATATTCTTCTAGTTCTAGACGAATTCTCGTCAAGCGTGATGAAGGATCTTTTAAAGAAAATAGGTAAACAAGAGGTTTGTGGTCAGTTCTGATGGTGAATTTTTGACCATATAAGTAAGGATGGAAATGTTTAATAGCAAAGAATATAGCTAGAAGCTCTTTTTCGATAGTTGATTTATTTTTTTCGCCTTTGGTGAAGTTTCTAGAGAAAAATGAAATTGGTTTATCCATATTGTCTATTTCTTGACTTAGTACCGCGCCACATCCGGTGTTGGATGCATCTGTTGTTAAGATAAATTCACGTTTAAAAATAGGTTTTTCTAAAAATGGTGAATTAAGTATTTTCCTTTTTAATGTGTCAAATGCTGATTGTGTTTCATTATCCCAAATGAACTTTATTCTTTTCTTGGTTAAATGATTTAATGGAGCTGTAATTGTTGCAAAGTTTTCGATAAATTTTCTATAATAATTACAGAAAGCAACAAATCTAACGATTTCTTCGGCGGAAGTTGGTATTGGCCAGTTTTTTATTAGATCTAGTTTTGAGTTATCTATTTTAATGCCATTTTGGGTACAAGTATGACCTAAAAACGTAACCTCTGGTCTAAAGAATTCACATTTACTTGGGTTTAGTTTTAAGTTATATTTTTTGCAAGTTTCCAGTACTTTCTCTATGTTAGCGAAATGTTGTTCTACTGTGTTTCCTATAACTATAATGTCATCTATGTATATAAATGCGGTTTCCGGTGGTAAACCAGAAAATGCTAAGTTTATCATTCTTGCGAATGAGTTAGGAGCTATTTTTAATCCGAATGGAACTCTTGTGAATCTAAAACTTCCCTGTTCTGACGTAAATGATGTGTAGTCTCTAGAGTCTGCATCTAGTTCTATTTGATGAAATCCTGAAGCTAAGTCCATTATGGAAAAGTATCTTGATTTTCCTGCTGATTCAATTAATTCGTCTATTCGTGGAAGTGGATAGACATCTCCGACTAGTTTTTTGTTTAACGCTCTGTAGTCTACGACAAGCCTCCAGTTTTTCCCTTCGCCTGAAGTCGATTTCTTCTTCGGGACGACAAAGATAGGTGACGAATATTCCGAGGTGCTTGGTTCTACAATGTTATTTTGAATTAATTCGTTCAGTTGTTTTTTTACTTCCTCTTTTTGTGATAAAGGCAATCGGTGTGCTTTAATATATACTGGTTCATTGTCTTTTAGCTTTAATTTTTGTTTGTAAAAGTTATTTTTCGTAATTTTTTCATCTGGTAAAAGAAATTCTGTTGAGTATTTACTAATCATCCTTTTTAAACCCTGTTTTACTTCTTCATCTAAAGTAACGTTTCTATTAGTTATGAGGTTGAATAGTTTTTCGTTTCTATTTCTATCTAAATTCCTAGTTATACTAAATACTTTCTTAGTTTTTGATCTATCAATTATATCGTATTGATCTATAGGTATAACGTTTAAATCTATTTTGCTTAAATCAATTGTAAATGGTTTATTATTTGTGTTTAAAATTTTAATAATTGGGCAATTTCGATTTGTAATAGTGTTTCCTATAAAAATCCCTTCTTCAATTTCTTTTCTTTCTATTAACATATCTTGTGGAAATGTGAAAGGTAATTGGTATATAGCTTCTGATCTTTCTGGTATTGTTTTTTTGTTGTTGGGTAATACTCGTGATATATTGTCAGTATTGTTTTCAATATCGAATACGCTTTTAATTTCTATTTCCGTACTGTTGCCATTATACGTAGTTAAAGTAAGCATGGAATTACTGAAGTCTATTATAGCTGAATGATTTTTTAGAAAGTTTATTCCAATTATTCCATCGAATGGAATAGGAAAATCGTATCTTACTAGATGAAATGTTTCTGTAAATTGATTTATATTACTATCATATAATGTTAACGGTGACGAGCCTAGTGTAAGGGAATACCCATGTGTAACTCCTTGTATTTTTATTCTGCTATAGTCTAAAATATTAAGATTATTAACGCAGTTTTCTTTTAAAACCGAAATTTCTGCACCTGTATCTAATAGGAATCGCAATTTTCGTTTATTTACATATAATATAATAAAATTTGGTACGTTTTCATTTATTTTAAATATTTTCGTTAATCTTCTTTTAGTTTCATCTGTTCTATCTGAAACCCCAAATCATTGTCATTTGTATTGTCAGTATACATCCTGATGCTACGTTTGTTATTGTTATACGCAGTATTTGGTTGACTACTATATGTTGATGGTGGGTTTCTAAGATTTCTGTACGCAGGAGAATTATTATGATAAGGTTTATTAGGATTACCATTATTATTGTATCTATTTCTATAATTTGTATAGTTATTTCTTGGCGTGTTATAATTAGTTCTGTTATTGTAATTAACACGTTCGTAATTATTCCAATTTCTATTATGCAGGTTTCCTCTATTCGTGAACCTTTTATACGACCGGTAGTTATTTCTCGTATTGTGATAGTTTTGTTGTGTTCGGGCCATCATAATTTGTTTCAGGTAAGGTATGCTACAAGTATCATTATTTATTTCCCTGAATTTTTGGATAATTTCAGAAATTTCCGTAAAATTATTTGTCATAGTACTCATTAATATAGTATTATTTGAAAAGTTTCTTTTAATGGTTTTAACTATTTCCTGTATTGTATAGATATTAGCCGTTTCTGAAGAAACGCCTTCGTTGGCATACGCGTTTTTTAATGTTTCTGCAGTTTCTTCAATTTGCTTTATGAATTGTTCTTTTCCTTTGCTTGCGTTTAAGCCTTCTAGTTTAGTTTTTATTTGTTGAGTAGACTGTCCTTTACATTTTAATTTTAAGCTATCTATTATTTCTTTAACTGATGTTGCGTTTTCTGTCACTTCGCGTGCCCTTCGTATGAGTTTAGATTTTATTAGCGATAACAATAAGGCTTGATTTGCTGTTTCAGTTACCGATAGTTCAAGAATTTTTAGTTTATCTAACACTGAATCTAGGATTAGAGGATCACCGTTGTAATCTTCTCTCATTATTCGTACTACCATGTTAACAACTTGTTCCTTGGTAAGTGCCATGATTTTTAATGTGTCTATTAGTTTAGAATCTTGTATTTTTACTATAATTAATTCGTTTTCGAATAATTTTGATGGATAATTGTATTTTAGGTTAAGAGAACTAAAAGTTGTTTTGATTTTGGTTAATAGAGAGTCGAAGTTAAGCTCTAGTGTGTTCTTGTCTATAGGACTTAAGGTATCGATTGTTCGACAAAGTTCTAAAAATTTATTGCAATTGGCAATACACGCATCTTCGTAGGTGTTGATAGCGTTTTGTGATACTGGTTTTTTATCACAAAATTGTTCATAAAGTATGTTTATATTTTTGATACACTTTCTTAATTTTTCTATACTGCTCATCAAGAAATTATTATTCGCAAATTATTTTTACTATTTTACTAATTATCGTTTCGGTATTTGAAAAGAAATAATTGTTTTTTGTTGTAAAAGAGATGAATGAAAACAAAACAAGTATCATTATTTTTAAGTTTTGAATTCGTAAAAGAATATAATAAATAACACTCATATTGATGTGTAATGTAAACCTATGACGTAAGTTCGTGACTATAAGCCAATATGTTTATCATTGGACATCATAAAATATATTAAACGTTTAAAAAGACCAAAAAAAAATTTTTTTTTTTGTTAGTAGATAAGAAATTACTGATTATATTTTTATTTTTGTTTTATTTGATAATAACGGAATTAAATCATATTAAATCATAAGCAATAATTAACTCGCATTTTATTTGTTTCCTTGTTTATTATGTAAAGTTTACTTGTAAATAATGCAAAGAAAGATTATTTAATTGTTAATCACAAAACAATTCTCAATTCACTTGAGTATGTGGTGTCAACACTCGGCAAATAAAAACAAAATTACAACAATAACACTCGGCGAAATCAAATGTAAAAAAATGCACTAACTGAAGTCAAATATTAAATCGGATTTTTTATACAATTGGTTTCAATGTAAAATATATAAAATATATAAGTATATAAAAGTATTTTGTTAATAAAATTCAAAACAAATTATTATTGTAAATACAAATTTACTTTCTTAACACTTTCTTTCATTTATTAAAAATCAAAAGTGTATGAGGCATTTTAGTCTCATCAAGTATAACGTCTCAATTCTAATTCTTATTAAGAATAAAAATTTTATTTTTTTAACTTAATTTAATTATCTAAGGAAATATGTTTGTTGGAATAAAAGATTTAACAACCAATCTCTAATAAAACTATGAGACTGTTTCATATAAATTGTTAGCATTAAAAAAAAAACAATTCTTAAGTTGTTTGAATCGTATTCTTATTTAGAGTTTTCTGAATTTATTTGGTTAATCAAACAAGTATTTAACTATAAATCTTTTTAAGGAGAAAAAATTATAATTATTTATAATAATCTATATGTTTACGTTATTTCCAATTTGGTTTAAATTTTCTTGGGTAACCGCACGGGTTATTTGTACACTTATTTTTTTTAAAGTAACTCTATATACAATATAGAGAAATGTTAGGAATAAAATTATACCAATTATTACTATACTGTAGTATAATATTGTAGTTTGGTTGTCTACCTTTTCGTGCAATACGCTAATTTTTTCTAAGTGTTCAAGGTGAATTACGCTGTTTTCGTTTTTTGTTTTAATCGGTGCGTCAACTTTTGAGTTGCACATCGTATAAAGAAAAATTGAAAATTTATTTTTCTTATTCTTATAGAAATTGAGTGTAAAAAAAAAGAGTTTAGTTTAAATAATTCTTAATTCTTCTTTTTTGTTTACTTTAGGTTTTATCTTATTGAAAGATTATTATTAAAATTATTATTTAAAAATTTTTATATGAATGAGTTTTATATGAGAATTTTACATGATACAATCTCTCATTTGTACGTGTATATAAAACATTTGAATACGTGTACATGTAATTGGATTTTTCTTTCCGTTTAGCACATGATAATGATATTTCACTTGCACTTTAGAAAATAAAATTTTGTACCTGACTATATCCTTTGATTCATTCTCGAACAACAGGAATCTGTTTGATTGTTAGCATCGTCCAATCTGTATTGTGGTTGCTGAATGCGTGTTGTTTCACAATCCGTATGGTATGATGAGTTGAATATCACAAAACGTATGGTATGATGAATTGATGGTATTGATTATGGTTGCTGGATTGTATGGTGTTTGTTATAGTTTTACAATTCGCTCGCGGTTGGTAGTTTTTTTTTTTAATTTCAGCATTCGCCTCTCGTGGCCAGGTCGCCATATATTATATTCATATTCAGGATTTATATTTATATATATGTTTCAGATTGTATTTATATTGAATAAAACACACAGGTTAACATTTAATATTTATTTGTAATATTTATTTATTATAAGTTACACTAACCGCGGCACAACACATAATGAATATATATTCTTCTTTTTAATATATCGAAATAACAGAATTGCTGCGTCAAGCGCTTGGAATTTGATATCTTTTGTTTTAGTTAAAAACTGTTTATTAATATAAAAAGTTATAGTGAGATACGTGAAGTATAATATAGCTACACTCGTAAGTGCCACTACAGCACCCATCCACCAATGGAACGGGAAGTTAGAGATGCCATACAGAAACTCAAGAATAACAAATCTGCTGGTACAGATAATATATCAGCAGAATTACTCAAAGCAGATGTAAACACAACAGCAGAAGCTCTAACACCACTATTAGCTGATGTATGGAACGAAGGTAAAATACCAACCAAATGGAAAGAAGGTTTTACCAATCCCAAAGAAAGGTGATCTAAGAGAATGCAAAAATTGGAGAGGTATATCTCTGCTCAACACAATAATGAAAATACTAGCGATGATCATTCTCGAAAGAATATCTCCATCAGTCAACATGAAACTAAGAAATGAACAAGCCGGCTTTAGACCAGGAAGAAGCTGTACCGATCATATCAACACAATCCGTATCATCATTGAGCAATCAAATGAATGGAATTCACCATTGTATCTCCTCTTCGTGGACTTCGAACGCGCCTTCGACTCAATCAACAGAAGCGCGATATGGAAGACACTTTGTGAAATGGGCATCCCGAAGAAAATAGTTGATCTAATCAAAGAAATGTATCGGGATGCTGCAAAAAGAATACAATACAAAGGACAGCAAAGTGATGAATACTACAACCACCGAGGAGTGAGACAAGGCTGTGTACTGTCCCCGCTACTATTCCTAATAGTACTAGATAGTATCATGCGAAAGCTCGATGATGCAAGTCCAAATGGAATCCAATGGAATACAACAAGACGGCTCAATGATCTAGACTACGCAGATGACATCTGTCTACTTACACACACACATATGAACATGCAGCAGAAAATACAGAAGCTATCAACCCTTGCACATGAAGTCGGTCTTAACATTAATATCAGAAAAACAAAGGCTATGAGATTGAACACCAAAACGATAACACCAATTACCATCAACAATACACAAGTGGACGAAGTTGACAAATTTGTGTACCTTGGTTGTACTGTAGCAAAAACAGGCGGGACTGAAGAAGATATCAGTCAGCGTATTAACAAAGCCAGAAATACGTTCAATATGCTTCACAAGATCTGGAATGCATCCGTCCTGTCAAGAAAGACAAAGCTACGAATGTTCAATGCATGTGTCAAGTCAGTACTGCTGTATGGGTGTGAAACGTGGAAGCAAACAAGAAAGATCACAAATAAATTACAGGTGTTTGTGAACAAATGCCTGAGAAGACTGATCAAATGCTTCTGGCCGAACACCATCAGTAACCAGGAACTTCTACGGCAGACAGAGCAGTTAGACATTGAGACCGAGATAAAACAAAGAAAATGGAGATGGATAGGACATACACTGAGAAAATCAGTCGAAGATATAACAAGGATGTCCCTAGAGTGGAATCCACAAGGTAAAAGGAGAGTTGGAAGACCACCCATGACATGGAAGAAAACGGTGCTAGCTGAAGCAAAACAAATTGGCAAGACTTGGGGTGAACTGAAAGCGATTGCCCCCAACAGAGTTAGATGGTCCAGTCTAGTAGACGCCCTATGCTCCTAAATGGAGATAAAGGAAAAAAAAAAAAAAAAAAAAACTAAGCTCCAATTACTTTTGATCAAGGAAAGTATACCCATATACCATTTCTTGAGCCGAAAATAGAAAACGTGATGTTCAATGTAGAAGAAGTTCAAAATGAAAGTCATAAGTTGGACGTTAAAAAAAGCGCAGGTACTAATGTAATCCAATCTTTTTAAAAATTCAGCACATAGTATTTCTAAGCACCTGCTTTACCTTTTCAATCTTTCTTTGCAATCAGGGACTTTTCCAGACTGTTGGAAATCATCGTTCATCATTCCAATATTTAAGACTGGCTATAAATGTGATATTTCTAAATACAGAGGTATTGCTATTTTATCTACCATACCAAAAGTATGTGAAAAAATGCTAGTTCATAAAATATATGAAAGCCTCAAAAACTTAATACACAAAAACCAACACGGTTTTGAAGCTGGTAAATCTACAGTTTCCAATATAGTTCAATTTACTTCGTTTATCAGAAATCACCTTTTTATTTAGCGTATGGTTTTTGTTGTGACACATTAAAAACAAAAATAAAACAAAAATAAAACTTAAAATAGATAGATTTTCATATGAAATCTACATAAAACAAAACATGAATAATACACATTAAATGAGCTTACAATCAATATGATTGCGCGTCTTTTAGTTAAAAATTAAAAAGTAAAATATTAAAATATTTGAACATTGGGCAGTATATTTGAACATTAGATATTTACATCGAGTGAGTTTATCCATGCTACTACATTGGGAGTTGCCAATTGGATGTCTGAGATGTCGCCATTGTATCGTCGAAGTGGGCACACTGTTGCGATGTGTTTTATAGTTTGTTGTGGAGTGCCGCAGTCACATTGAGGGGACTCTGAGATTCCCCACTTGTAGAACGAATCAGCACAACGTCCATGATTCGTTCTTATTCGGTTTAGTGTGGTCCAGGTATGACGTGGAAATCACCTAGAAAAAAACAACAAATTGATGCTATTTACACTGATTTCTCCAAGGCTTTTGATAAGGTTGATCATGACTTACTAGCATATAAACTAAATAGATATGGCATCAGAGGTAATATTTTGAAATGGATTCAGTCATACCTAAAAAACAGGAAACAAATCGTAAGGTTTCAAGATAGTATCTCAACGCCAATTGATGTAGCGTCTTCTGTACCTCACGGGAGCCACATTGGTTCTTTACTTTTCCTAATATTTATTAACAAATAACAAATAAATCAACATAAAAAGATGGTACACAGAAACAATTTTTTCACCAATATCAAAAGTGAATATGGAGATAGAGCGGTAAAAATATTGAAAATATATTGTGATAATATTAAAATAATTTTCTAAGTTTTGTAATTATATATTTTCAATAAATAGTGCCCTGAGGAAGCTTCCAAACGAAGGCGAAACGTCGGCAAAATAACGAAATAATTGTTTAATTATTCTATATTGACTGAAGTACACACACAATTAACTAATAAATAATTCACAGTCACAAATAAATCAGCATAAAAAGATGGTACACAGAAACAATTTTTTCACCAATATCAAAAGTGAATATGGAGATAGAGCGGTAAAAATATTGAAAATATATTGTGATAATATTAAAATAATTTTCTAAGTTTTGTAATTATATATTTTCAATAAATAGTGCCCTGAGGAAGCTTCCAAACGAAGGCGAAACGTCGGCAAAATAACGAAATAATTGTTTAATTATTCTATATTGACTGAAGTACACACACAATTAACTAATAAATAATTCACAGTCACAAATAAATCAATATTTATTAACGATCTTTCTTTTTTGCTCGAAGACTGTGAATTTTCTCTCTATGCTGATGACTTGAAAATATACAAGGTTATTAAAACAAACAATGATTCAGTTGTTCTGCAGCGAAACTTAACAATACTTTATGATTGGTGCAATGACAATGGTATGCACTTAAATATTAATAAATGCGTAACCATTTCATTTTTAATAAATCAATTAAGGATGGAATATGCGTACAATATTAACTGTAATGTGCTAGAGAGAACTAATTCAATTCGCGATTTAGGTGTAATGCTAGACAGTGCTCTGACCATGAAGCAGCATCTAAATAAAATTTGTTCAAGGGATCATTCTATTCTAGGATTTATCAAACGAAGAGCCAAAGAATTCAATGAGTATCGCTTTAACAAAAACTCTGTATTGCTCTCTCGTACTATCAACGATGGAGTATGCCAGTACAGTATGGTCTCCTTATACTAGTGAATACAAGAAATTATTAGAATCCGTGCAAAAAAAATTCTTACCTTTTGCTTTAAAACCTTTAGGATTTAGTTGGTATAGGCTTCAAAAATATGAAGAAAGGCTTCTTTAACTTAATAGGCTTTCATTTGAATCCAGAAGAGAGTTAGCTTCCGCACTTTTTGGTTTTGATCCGGTAAGAGGCAATATAAGATGTCCCGATTTGTGTATTAAAATGGTACCCAATTTACATACACATGATACTAGATTTAGGCGACCTTTTATTGAAGAGCTTCATAAAACTGACTACTCTATGCACAATCCACTAAATGGATGCATAAGAAACTTTAATAAATACCGTGATTTTTATGACCCGCAAGTGAGCAGGACAAATTTTAAACATAGTATTTTAGTAGTAGTAAGAGGCAATAAAAGATGTCCCGATGTGTGTAATAAAATGATAGCCAATTTACATACACATGATACTAGATTTAGGCAACCTTTAATTGAAGAGCTTCATAAAACTGACTACTCTATGCACAATCCACTAAATGGATGCATAAGAAACTTTAATAAATACAGTGATTTTTATGACCCGCAAGTGAGCAGGACACATTTTAAACATAGTATTTTAAGAAAAACGAAAACACTTCATTCATGGTTGATAAGCTAAACATGAAGTTTGTGCAATAAAATTTTAATGCGAATTTACGACTCAAATTTTGAAGTTAGCATCATTTAGGCGGATTATTTTCCCATATTTTATATTCCGAACTCATTCGCAAAAAATAATATGAACTGTCAAAATCTTTAATTTCAATTTTCATTCAACTGCAAAATTCAGTAAAAAAAATTATCGTGGATTGCAACATAAAGTTTTTTAGTTACCGTTCATTCAATTTATAAAATATTCAAAATGATCCAACAACAAACTCAACGAGTCGAACATGAAATAACAAAAATGTTCGATGATATGGATAAAACGTACTTCCGTAAAATGCAGGCAATTAAAATTATATCAAATAATTCTCTAATTTAAGGTTATGTTATGTCATTAATTTTAGATTCAAATGCATTTATGTGCTATTAAATGTTGTGAAGATCAAAGTTCTAGTATTGAAAAAGTACAGAGATGTGTTGAAACATGCTCAGTACCATTGACAAGGGCACAACGTTATTTTCATAGTGAATTAGATAATTATAATGATAGGCTTCAGCGTTGTGTCAAAACTTGCAATGATCAAGTAAAAGATAAAATGCCAGTTAATCCAACAGAATCCGATATAGCAAAATATACATCTCAATTTGAACGGTGCGCTGTTAGATGTGTTGATGAACATGTAGATTTAATTCCTAATATGGTTAAGAAAATTAAAGCTGTGCTTAGTCAAGGACCAACATCTATTCCAGAAGTATAGAAGAGTAAGTAAGTCGTTTTTATAAAACGACTGCAAATAGTAAAAAAGAATATCAAAACTTCGTTGTAAATACCCTGTAAATTTTTTTATGTTACAGAAAAGAAAAACGTTATTTGTTTTTATATTAAATCGTAAACTTTAGCTATAATTTATGTCTTTACAATAACGAAAACAAAATAAAAGAATATATATAAATATACAAATATAATTTATTTTATTAAACTGAAATAATTAAATCTTAGAAAATTATACATAAAGTTTTAGAGACTAATCTAAAATAGTTTTCTCCTTAGTTTCTAGTAGTTGTAATTGTCAATTTTTTTTTGTTGTATCGTCTGTGAAAGTTATTTGTTTGATTCCTGAAAAAAATTAGTTTCATGATTTGAAAATTATATTTGTGAATTTATATTACTTTATTTAAACGTTGTCCATATTTACTCCAAAACGTTACTTCACATTTCGTAGGTTTTCCAGTTTTCTTGTTGAACATATTGCAAAAATCAAATGGTGGACAATATAAATGCAGCGATACCGCACAATTGGTATGACTTGGATTCTCGACTCGATGTAGCCCTAAATTGTCGTTTATATAACAGACACCATCAGTTTCTAATCTAACTCTTGAAATTTCTTGTAATTCTTCCCCATTTAACTCATGTACTTCTTCGTTTTCTCCTGTATGCGTTTGCAATATTTGACTGTATTCATTATTTTCCAATTGAGTATTTAGTTTTTGATTTGGCCAAGCATAACGAACTTCACTCAATTCTCCTTGTAGCATTTTCATAAAGCAATGAGAATCAGCATGATCATGAATTGTAGAGCCATGACCTTCACCCCAACATAATATTATTAAGTTAAATTTGCCATTGCCTTCGTCAACTAAATTTCGTGTGTATCTGCAGGAATAAAAAAAACAAAATTATTTTTAAAATCTGATTTTTTATTTGATTCTTTGGTTTATACTTTATTTATCCAGCTGGTATGACACATAGCGGATAGGCTTCTGGTGATAAGGAACGGAGCGAATAAAAATCGTTAATTGGATATAGTAAGTGTTTCGATGTTTGTCAGGTACGAGAATAGCTTGAATGCTCACCAGAAGGCGTTCTAAACCCACTGGTTTGCAACCTAACTAGAAACCACCTTCTTAGCGAACTAAAGAATAAATGCTACACGATAATATTATTCTTTAGACATCAGAGAAATGGGCCCATGCCCGTAAATAAACGAAGTACTACGCTTTGAAAGCCTATAAATGTTGTCAGAATAATGGTATTTAAGATTTTATTGAGATGTTTATTTTTAGCAATGGAACTAACCTTCATGTAGTTTCGAATAAAAACCCCTTGAACTGAATGAAATATTGCTTTCTAAAGAGAATAATACGTACCAAACTCTTCTCAATTCTAGCTTGGGAATTGAATCGCCGTGTTCTTCTGACCATAATCCATTACTACCTACTTAGTACAATTCTGTTTATTTATAGTGGAAATTATTATTTTTCAACGGTTAGGGTGAATCCTATAGTTGTTTTCCACGAAGTTCTAAATTAGCGCTCTACGAGTCACATGATCCCTTCCCCTAATATTAAGAGTGGCATGTCTAGTGACTGAGCTGGCGGGGTCAAAAATTGTAAACTAAAACTAAACTAATGCCATATTTAGCCTACGTAGGGTTCCCATACGTCCTCGCTTCCGAGGACATCTCCTAGTTTTGAGGGCGTCCTCGCGGGTTTTTGACCACGTCATAGTTTTTCCTAGTTTTCGAAAGATGAACAATTTAATATTACGACTTAGCATAAAACGTAACGGTAACGTGTATTGTGTCTATGGGGTTGGTTATTTGTATTTTGCAATAGCAACACTAGTGCGATGTCTAATATGAATATTTTATAAAACTCAGTTTATTTATTCGAATCTGTTGTGTTTTTATTCATTCTTCTGCTATACATTGCTGTTCAAGTTTTTTCACTTCTAAAATACAAATAATGGTTAAATTGATATTAAATAAAAAGATTTCGTACTATTTGTACTGTTTTTTAGTAAAACAGATGGCTCCAAAAAGAAAATTGAAAATTTAAAACAAACTAGTACAGTCGTACCCCAAAAAATGTTTAATCATTTAGGTCTTTTGTATGAAAATATTAAATAAGAACAAACCAAACTATCCTTTTTTTTTATTCCTATTTCAAACAACTTTCGCTAATCCTGGCTCCTCATTTCAGTTTATTTCCGGTTATGTTAAAAATATTATCTAATCTATTCCGAATGGTTTTGTTATTGTAATGAAAAAACACAAAATATGTTAATGTACAAGGGCTTAAATAGTACATTATGATGCTAGGACGTAAAGCTAAAGATTTTGGACGGATGTGGAGTTTGAAAATCGAGGCGCTAGCCGAGATTTGCACCCACATTAAGTCCAAAATAGCTTACGTCCGTGCATCATATACTATTTTTTATTCGCCGCAAGCAAAATATTTTAAGAAAAGTTGTTTATTCTAAATTAAAATTATAAATTTTCATAAATTTTAAAATATAAATATGTGGAACAAGTAACCTTTGAGAAAATATTTATTATTTTTTCCAAATTATTGTGTAGCTATGACAACAAATGATAACAACTATTTTAATTGGATAATGAAATTTTGAATTTGAGGGTTGCTTTGATAAAAATTTCTATTTTTCATAGAATTTAAACAAATAAAAATGCTTTTTACTTTTTTGGACGTAGCTATGACAACAAAATAAATAGTTGAAAAGTGATACTTTAAAGCCGCAAATCACAGTAATAAAGTAACACTTTAATATGTAGGCGAATAAAAATTATTTAATGATTTATCTTCTCAATTGAAAAATGAAACAAATATAAACTATTTTAAAAGTAAAATAATAGAATTTGTAAAAAATAAGTTTTAAATTTATGCAATTAATTTCAAATAGAGATTTAGATTATAAGGAATCGTATGTATGATTACAATGGTATTCATTACTAAACTAAATTGTCTGGTCTGTGGATGATAAAAGAATTTCCGTCGTTTAAGAAAGGCAGAACAGCGAATAATGTTTTTTGCAATCTTTGCAATAGTTATATTCCAATTGCAAACAAAAGAAAATTAGATATTGCAGAACACATTAGCACTACGAAACATACAATCAAATTCAGGTATTTTAAATATTTTAGAAAAGTTCATTACATCAGAAAGCGATTCACATTCATCGAGTAGTGGGTGGAATGTTTGGTTCTCTCTGAGCTCAGTAGTCGTATGTTAGCATCACTTTATTTATCTACGCAATAAAAGTTTTGTTAGATGCATAATTAACAATCAATCAATCTTTTAAAAAAGTTATTTTTCCATATTATTCAGAAATCAGAATGTTGTAAAACGGTCTTTCAATAAAAATATAAAAACTAAAACAAACTAGTACAGTCGTACCCAAAAAAAATGTTTAGTCATTTAGGTCTTTTGTATGAAAATATTAAATAAAAACAAACGAAACTATCCTTTTCTTTTATTCCTATTTCAAACAACTTTCGCTAATCCTAGCTCCTCATTTCAGTTTATTTCCGGTTATGTTAAAAATATTATCTAATCTATTCCGAATGGTTTTTTTTTCTTTAAATTTTAGATTATAAATTAACTTAGTTAACTATGAAAAAATTTAAACGAAATTCTTACTATCTGTAACGATAAACTTTAAACTTTTCACTTTATAAAAATAATATGATTTGACGTCCACGACAGAAAAACCAAAGTTTATATCGCATACATACATTAATTATTATACTTGAAATAAACAAAAACAAATTATAATTATATCAAAATAAAATGCTTGTTTTGTTTTTAAATTATATTTACAATATTCTTCATAACAACGATAATAAAAAACAGTTATTACCTGTAACGATCGAATTTAGCAAATTTTTTCCATTCACTAGGTTTTGATTTGTAGCTAAGCATTAAATGATTCACATATTCAATATTGACCTGATCTGATTCAAAAACTCGATTTAATTCTGAGATTAAATCGTTTAGTGAGGCTACTGTTTTGCCATTTTGCAATGGTTTTTCTAGTCCAACAAATGTTTTCGTTAGTTCTCGAAGTTCTTTTTCTTTATTTTGATTGTTTTCAGCTAGGATAGACATTTCGATATGATGAACCTAGAAAGTAAAATTGAGTTTTAAAAAATTAACCAAGGGAAATGTAGAAGAATACAATTCATTGCGGGATTGCGGGATTGAGACATACGAACTTACAAAGTTATTAAAGAGCGAGAAAGGGCATCAATATTAGTTATCTTTTATTGAATACCAATGTTTATTTTTAGTAGTATTTTAATAACTTGCAGTTTTTAAAAATAAAATAAAATTTTCATCAGTTTATTTTCCGATAGAAGTCAATAATATTTTGATATGAATGTAAATATTATGGCATTTAAAAAACTAAAAACAAATAATGATCAAAACATCATGTTAATATTTCATCAATTGATCAATAACCTTAAAAACTAACACATACAGTTACGTTCTTAACTGATAAACGTGCTATGTTAGTAAAATGCTTAATTCTAATTACCTTGTTGGCTACTCGACTATTTGAACATTTTACTAATAGAGTTTTAAGAAATCAATATGAAGGAGCTGCCTACATCTTGAACCCACGTTGGTTAAAATTTGGTATTTTCCGTTGTGCTATAAGTTTTGCCGATGTCCCGAGCATACCCATAAAACTAGCGAAATCTGATTTATCCTATCATAATGGAAATGTCAATAAATATTGGCTACATAATAGGAATAACATCAATCTTAGCTTGGCCTATCAATATCTAGACCGCTTTAATCCTGTATTATTTTTGAAATGAAAATTTTTCTCTGTAGGAGCGCTATACCCTAAGATTAAAGAAAATATCTTATTCCTTTCTTTAAGCTATATTTATATTAACCATGATGTTTCTGCGTATATGCGAAATATATCATGAGATTAGAAAAATGAGAGTTAAATCCTGAAGTTGATTATATCGTTCGCCCAATCGCAAGAGAATTTCAATTAGTTTAGGGGCTCATCTAAAGTTCTAGTAAACTATGCTTGATTTGTTTTAATTCTTTCGCTGTTTAATCTCCACATTAATGTCAGAACAAATGTAGTCAGTAAAACCTTTCCTTTCGATCTGCCCTGTAATGAAACTTACTCCCATAAAAGTACTGGTGTTTCCTATCCTCTTTATTTATGATACCATTATATAGGCACATATAAGGACAATTCGAATTCCTTTATAGGCTATCGAAAGCTATAGCGATAGTTAATACGATTGCTTTCCCGTCTATGTGAAATGTAAATATATCTGAATGTATTCCAAATATCTCAGAAACTACTTCACTTATTAACCACAAATTTGGTACACAGGTATTTTAGACCAATATTTACCGTTCTAGGTAATTGTGTAATTATGTACATTTGTTGTTGCTTTTAGCTAAATTTATAAAAAAAAACAGAATAAATCTGATATATTTGATTTAAAAAATGGCATAAACTCTTATGCCATTTAAAGTGTTGATGATTGCAAATAATTTTTTTTTGTTTTTATAATTTTTTTATTTTAAGCATTTGCATTTGCAAATTTATTTTAGACATTTGCAGAAATAAAACTCTTTAATGATTAAAGTTCATACGTAGACTTGAGGGACGTGCTAAACAGACAAAATATAATTAATCTTAGGAGAAAAGATTAGTTCTTGTTTGTTTTTTAATAAATTTATATTATCAACGCGTGTTAAACAAGTGTTAAACAAACGTGCTATTCAACGGTTTGCGCAAAGATCCTGGGGTAATAAGTGTAAGCTATAGTCAAAAATCTATAACAATATGTCATACAAAACTATAAACTTGATACAGTTTCCAAAAGATGATTCCAGTAAACCTTGCCTTAAAATCGTGTACTTGAAGACTAGAATCAAATCGTCAATATAATAGCAATGAAAATATTAGTTTAATATTTAACTAAATAAAACACAATCAAAAATTTACTACGTCTCATTATGTGTATTCAATTGATAACCTTAACAAAACAAACATATGAGAATGTATTATTTAATTTTCGATTTGAATTTATGCATCTTAGGTTTTCGATAAAAAATATAAATGAATTCGATTAACATTAATACTCCACATTAGATCTAAATTATTGATAAACGAATGGCAAGGTTCAGAAAGTCTTTTTAGCTATTACTTAGTTAAATTAGTCTTATTTAGTTAAATCAATGTTGTGTTTTGAATTGATAACCTTTTCAAAAATAACTGATCCACAATAATTTACTAAACTTATTCCAATAATGACACCACTGCTAGTTTTAAAACATTACTTTCTAGTTTAACTATATGCTCGTATAAACAACTTTTCAAGAATATGTTAATCTATTTACCTTTTTTTTATACTTTTGCCACTATATAATTAAAACCGAACTAATTATTATTTCTACAATTAAAAATCCACCAAACTTTGTTTATTGTTTTAATTTTCTACTATTATTGAGCTCAACAGTCACACAACCGATTAAAATGGGTAACACTAATTAACTGTAATGATTTAAAAAAAAAAATATACGTTGAAAAAATATATGTTATAATCACAATTATTTTAATTTATCTTCTTTTTAAATTAATTTATATATTTCTCGAACAAAATCATAATACGAAATGAATATAAATCATTAATACAAAACTAATTTATAAAAATTATGAGAGTATAATAAAAAATCTTAAATATTTCCCCTCTTCTTATAATGCTACTAATAAAATAAAACTACTATCAATAATAATTCTCCTTTAAGAAAATCCAAACAAAAAAAAATTGCAAACAATGCGACGTTATCGGGAAAGTTGTTTATAAACTCAACGTTCATTTATAAAATAAAAATGCACATACTATAATATAATTAGTTTTAACTATTTGTTTTTATTTTTTTTATATTAATCACTACAACATATTTGTTTTTGATTTTAATTTATTTTTCTGCGTATAGAATTTTCTTGGAATATACTAAGATTTAATAATAATCTGTTATCTCTAATTGCGTTTCAAAAAGATAATTGATATAAGGGGTTAATTTTACGTACATGATAAGAATTCACTAAAAGGGGTGGGATCGTAATGAATGAAGGTAAAAGATCTTTGTTTGAGTTAGGTTTTGGAAATCGTACGGCATACGCATACTGCAGTCGATTATATTATAACTTTGTAGAATGAGAATTTAAAAACAACATCTAATTTTCATATTTTTGATTTTTATTTTAATCAAAAACCTTAGCAAAATGTTATTAGGGTTTGATATCAAAGGTTACAAGGTTATCTCATATTTATAAAGAGTATTGGTAATATTAATTTTATTTATTTTTTGTTAATACTAACTTTTATCATCGTTAATGGAACAAATATGTTTCTTTTTATTTTTAAAAAATATTGATAAACTTGCACCGTCTTACAGTTTGTAATTAGAAAATTGTAATTATACAAACAAGCAGGTTAATGCGACTGACAAATTGTAAGAAAACTCTCTGTATTGAATTGACTAAACCCAACTTTTTTTATGGATTTAGATCTCCTGAATACAAATATCATGTTCATTTTTTTAGGTTAGCTCTTGTTTTTGAGATATTCACGAAAAACCAATTTTTTTGGTGATCAAAAATTTTGTTTCGGTTTTTGGGTCTCATATTTTACAAAACAAACAAATTAAAAATATTAATGAAACAAGTACAAGGTAAATATGCTAACAGACATTTTGAGCTATATTTTGTAAAAATTCATTAAGGATTCTGGAAGTTACAGTTCCATTTTCAACGCTATAAATTTTGAACAAATAAAGACGCTAATTTCTTGGAACCTATAGTAGCTTCAATTTTCTTTCTTTTAAGCTAAAAAACACGAATATTGGTGCAGTTTACACCAAGTTATTCAAGTTTTCCCAAAGAAAGTCAAAACTTAAAATTTGGGAAAAAATAATTTTTTACTCAATTTATTGTGCCATAAATAATAATTTTAAAAGTTCAGTCGTTCTCAAACATCAGTAAAGAATTATTTTAAAATAGTAAAGTATAATTTTTGTTTTCGAAGTTGGGAATTGGATCGATATTATGAGAGGTATATAGAAAAATATAAACAAAAGATAATGAATTGTGTCAAGTCAGTACTGCTGTATGGGTGTGAAACATGGAAACATACAAGAAAGAACACAAATCAACTACAGGTATTTGTGAACAAATGCCTGAGAAGACTGATCAAATGCTTCTGGCCGAACACCACCAGTAATCAGGAACTTCTACGGCAGACAGAGCAGTTAGACATCGAGACCGAGATAAAACAAAGAAAATGGAGATGGATAGGACATACACTGAGAAAATCAGCCGAAGATATAACAAGGATATCCCTAGAGTGGAATCCACAAGGTAAAAGGAGAGTTGGAAGACCACACATGACATGGAAGAAAACGGTGCTAGCTGGAGCAAAACAAATTGGCAAGACATTGGGTGAACTGAAAGTGATTGCCCCCAACATAGTTAGATGGTCCAGTCTAGTAGACGCCCTATGCTCCTAAATGGAGATAAAGGAAAAAAAATGAATTGTGAGGAAAGGCAAAACATCATAACATAAGAACTATTTAAGTTAGTTCAAGCACCATAAAGTTAAGTCCCAATTTATGTCTATTAATACCTGTACGGTTTCTTTTTTCTCTTTTTTTTGTTTTTTGATAATGTTTATTTTTTTCTATCAGCGCCCACCTTGTGTTACTCCTTACGTTTATGATCATTTTAAGTTGCAATTACGAAAGCAATTACTTCTCCTTTTTAATAGTTTTTCGGTTTTCCCAACTTTTGTTTAATTAGTTTAATGAGGTTTCTTTTTAAGTAGATAATTGTCGTATGATTAGTGGCAAATATAATCTCTCTGAGGATAAATTTAATTCCAAACATTCAAGTGAAAATATTAATTAAAAAAGAAAAAATATTACAAATATAAATTTTAAATATTGTAATGTTTTTAAAAATCAATAAATCAATAGTGATAGCAGCCTTGTAAAGCAACATAAATTGTTAGTAAAGTGTAAATTCAAGTTTATTTAAATGGCGTCGTCAAGAAGTTTCAAGTGTAAAAATAGCAAAATACATTTTGTTTTATTTGTGGAAGTTACATAATACATGCTGCTAAACAATCACTCCATTTATAGGAACTGCCTATCTTCATTACTAACTGATATTTTCTAACTCCTAAAATAAGTCCGAGGTGGGAGGAGCTAGATCATGTCAAAAAACTTCACAAAAAAATCTCAATTTTGAGAAAAATCATATACAAATAAAATACAACTTTTGTCAAAAAAAGACATTTCATAATCAACTAACTGATATTTTCCAACTCCAAAATAAGTCCGAGGTAAAAAGAGCTAGATCTACTACGAAAACAACTTATATATAAATCAATTATGTTGCAGAATTTAAATTATTCTTATAGTTAAATTTTTTTTCCGAATTTTCAGTTTTGAATTTCTTTGGGAAAACTTGAATAACTTGGTTCAAACTGCACCAATATTCGTATCTTTTAGCTTAAAAGAAAGAAAATTGAAGCTACTATAGGCTCCAAGAAATTAGTGTCTTTATATGTTCAAAATTTATGGCGTTGAAAATGGGAAAATTTAAAAAAAACGTGAATTTTTCGTATTTTTTCAACTTTTTTCGACTGTAACTTCCAGAATCTAAAATGGATTTTTACAAAATATATCTCAAAATATTTGTTGGCATATTTACTATGCACATGTTTCATTAATATATTTAATTTGTTTGTTTTGTAAAATAAGAGACCCAAAAACCGAACAACATTTTTGATCACCAAAAATATTGTTTTTTCGTGAATATCTCAAAAACAAGAGCTAACCAAAAAACGTGTTCAGGAGGTCCAAATCCATAAGAAAAGTTGGGTTTTATTCAGGGAGACAAATAAAGTTCAAAATTTGTAAACTAGTGAACTACCAAAAATATTCGATCAAACTAAGTCTTTCGCACTGAAATTGAAATTTGTGACAGATGACAGGAAAATGGAAGGTACGCATTCTTGGCAAGGTACTATAAGGTAAAACTTCAATAACTTTAAGTCTTGTCATTCGATTTTGACTTTTAAAAAAATTTGTTGTTGTATGTGTTTAGGTCACTTTTGACAACACAATTTGATGAAACACTGATAGATCGTTTTGTCAATATAAGAAGTAACTCATTACCTTTAAAACCCCTCTAAACTCGTTCGATCTGACTACTCAACTTGGTTTTATAATTTAACTTGCGTACTACAGCTACATGTAAGGCACTACAACTTTCTTCTATAACGCCGACGGCTAGCATGAGCAAAATACTGCGCAATAGCGTTGCTTGATGGAGTAGTATTATTGAGGTCAGTTGTTTACCCTCCAAATCGTATCCTGTGAAGTTATAATTAGTGACGTTTAATTTTCAATTGTTGCTTTTTTAGAACGTTCTACAAAAATGAAACCACATAGAATTATTTGATTTCTGCTGGAACCAGGTAGGTATTAATATGTATCTTATAGCTCTTGACTTCTTCCCACTGGGAAGACGTTTGTATAATAAGGGAATATAATGCTATATAGAGATTATAATTAAACTTTTCTCTTCAGGCCAGCTTTCAGGGCACTTATTGATTCGCTGCTATCCATCAGCCCATGATTGTTCTAGTTTATAATCGTTATGTTCGGCGTTGAGTCAGAAATGATCCGGGTCTGGCGTTTTATTTATAGTTTCGTTAGAAATTTTTTTAGAATTCGACTATTGCTTTGATCGATTCGTTTTGATGAAATCTGGATGAAATGGGTTTTGGATTGGATTTGAATTTCTGTATATAATTATCTAGGAGGTAAAGAAGCTTAGATCTGGCACTGATGATTGTAGTCATCTACAATCACCAATTCCAGAACTAAGGTTTTTCCAATCGGCATTCTGGATCTGTGTTCGATGCTACTTCGGGCAACTTTTGGGATGTGAGATTCATAGGTCATCGTCTTTTGTAGTTCTAGCTTTCCCTAACTTTAGCGGTTGGTTTGCCAAGTATTTTATGGAGAGTCATGTACATGGCGGTTTAAGGGTTTATTGTCTACTGCAGCAATAACAGAGCATTGGTGACGGTTTGACTTTTAAGTCATTTCTTAAACATATGGTTTTCGCAATTCCAACAAATATTTGGCTACTAATTTTTTTAAAAAAGAAAACCCTCTGTGCTCTGTCTTTATGACAGCGTCATATATCTGCAGAATAGTTGTTTGCCCCACTTGAAACGAAACAAAACAAAACACAAAGTTGAACATAAAAAATAAATAAACAGATTATATACTTAAAAATGAATTTAATGTTTCAATTATTTGGAACAAACAAAATCAATTACTACTTGTTTGGAAAATACATATGACTATACAGCTATCATTAATCTTTTGTCAAGGCCATTCAATTTTTTATTTCCGTAAACATTGTATTTTCTTAAGAATTTGTATTTAAAAATGGAAATATGAAAATTTCATGTTGCATGATGCATTTTGTTTTACACCAAAACAAAAGACTTGAATGAAATATTAAATTAAAATTTATAGGAGGGAAACCTGATTTTTAATTTATGTTTTTTATGTTTTTTTTTTGGAATTTATTTTGAGAATTGTTTTAAGATTTGTTTTATGAATTATCTATATAATTTTAAATGGTGAAATTTTCTATCAAATTTGCAAATATAAGAGGGTTGAAATTCAATCTTAACGCGGTCTACCTTTATCTTGAGAATCTTAAGCCTGATATTCTTTTCTTAACGGAAACGATTATCAGTGCGAGAGCTGTGTCGCTGGACAAAACTAAATATGTTTGTCCAAATTATGAACTTGAATCTTTATTTTACTTCAAGCATGGTGTTTGTGCGTTTATTAGAAATTCTGGACCATATGTGAGAATAAATAATTTTGCAATATATTCAAAATTTAACGTTTTAATCCGTTAAGATTGCCTGCTCTAATCAAACTCTGTTTGTCTTTGGATTGTATCGCTCCCCCAACTCACCTGAGAACATAAATTTAATTCATGCGACCTTTCTGAAAAGATAGATAGGTTGGCTGTGTATCCTAATGCTAAAATTATAGTTCTTGGTGATTTTAATATTCATAATAAAGAATGACAACTCTAAAACTGATGCATTATAGGAAGAGAGACTAAACTTTTTCTCACAATTTCCTTTAAATAATAGACCAGCCTACCAGAGTCCCTGACATTCCCGGTTAAAATAGTAGCTTGCTTGATTTGTTTTTGATAAATGATCCTTCGTTGGTACCGTTAAAAGTATCAGACCCTTTAGGTGAATCAGATCATAATTTGATATCTAAACATTTACATATACAAGTACATAAACAGTTTAAAGCTAAACAGTTTAAAGAAAACTAATAGATGCAGAGTAACATCTATTTATTAGAAAAAAGGCTATAGTAAATTTGTGGATGCTCAGCACTGGTTCGCGAAATTTTTAGAAAGCCGATAAAGCTGTTCAAAGAAATTTTTGTAGGTCTTCTATACCTCCTTTTATTGATAGAGATATACCTGTTATTGACCCTAAAGAAAAAGCTAATTTGTTGGGCAAATGTTTTTCTTTAAATTCTACATTAGTAAAACCCAATTTCCAACCTATACCAATTCCTAGAGTTTCTAACATAATGGAGCGGATCATTTTTTGTAAAATTATAATCCGAAAAATGCTTTTACAAACTAATACTGGACCTGATAGTATTCCTCCATTAATTTTTAAAACCTTTGCTAAGGAATTAGCGCCAATCTTCAATAAAAATTTTTATTTATCATATAATAAACTGATTCATCCTGAAATATGGAAAATGGCTAGTTCCAAAGAAAGGTGCTAAAACGGATCCAACAAACTACAAATATCAATTTCGTTGATATCAATTTTGTTGGTTCGTTTCATATCAATTTTTTTTGTTCGTTTCATATCAATTTTGTTGGTTGTTGCTAAAATATTTGAGAAATACATTAATTTTAATATTAAGAGCTTCTTAGAGTCATCAAAATTACTTAATGAAAGACAATACGGATTCCGTAAAGGAAGAGCGATCGGAGAATTACTTTCTGTTGCCACTCATATCTGGAATAAGTCGCTTGAAAACCATGGTGAAACTTTCGGTGTTGTGTAACGACCGACTCTTTTGAGTTTTGCTCTAAAAAAAGGACTAGGATATAAATATATTTAAATCCGCTAATGATTTGCTAATTGGTTAATTGTTTTGATGCGTCACGGTGTCAATTAATAATACGTGTTTTTTTATATCTACATAAATGATGAATATTTTTGTTTGTAAAGAAGTTGTTCGGTGAGATGATATATGTATAATTTGTTGAAAGAGAGACAGAAAACTGAAAAATCCTACTATAAATATTTGACCGTTTTGTTCGGTCATAGGGATTATATATTTTGAAATCAAAAAGAAACATTGAATGTTATATTTCTAAACATTTGTGATTTTAATTAAATTAAATATTTTTATTATTAATTGTGATAACAAATAATTTATTTCAGTTGAAATAAAGACCATTTGAAATGTGGTCAACATTGTTATTAATTTCATTTTCAAATTTATTTCCATTTGTTATTGAGCGTGTTCGGTACAGGTATATGATACAAAAAATCACGCTATTAAACGTCAAAGTTGCTTGCTACTAATTTCACTTCGTCATTTCACAGCCAAAAAAACAAAATGTATTTATAAGTCAAACTTTAGACGTTACTTTTTTTACAATTAATTTGGTCACAAACGATAAATTTATCCCGAAAACACAAAACCAAATTTATCAAGAATAGTTATCACAAAAATGTAAGCATAAATAATACTAAGTTTACACCAGTATCTAATTTGCTACGTATCAAATTTGCTAGCCATTTTCACCATCATACTTTTTAAATTTGATACGGTGATGTAAACTCTTATTCATTAGGTATGACATATTAATTTTTAGCGCGTCCTTTTCATTGTTAATTTTTTGGTTAGGAAAAAATAATTTCCATATATATTTTTTATAAAAAACTGAAAACATTTATTATATTAATGCTAAAATTTATTTTACTTTTAATTTCAGCAAAAAAATCACATCAAACATAAATATATATTTATAAAATAAGTTGATTTATTTTTATTTTAAATGTCATACCTAATTTTAGTGTTCACACCGTAAAAATAATACCTATTTGCTACGTACCTAATTTGAAATCATCCTACCAAATATTTGGTACGTACTTTTTTGATAACTGTTTACATCGACCATAGTCGACCTATACTAAGTTTACACCAGGATCTAATAGGTACATACTATACTTATTAGGTCGACTATGGTCGATGTAAACAGTTATCAAAAAAGTGCGTACCAAATATTTGGTAGGATGATTTGCTACGTATCAAATTAGGTACGTAGCAAATAGGTATTATTTTTACGGTGTGAACACTAAAATTAGGTATGACATTTAAAATAAAATTAAATCAACTTATTTTATAAATATATATTTATGTTTGACGTGATTTTTTTGCTGAAATTAAAAGTAAAATAAATTTTAGCATTAATATAATAAATGTTTTCAGTTTTTTATAAAAAATATATATGGAAATTATTTTTTCCTAACCAAAAAATTAACAATGAAAAGGACGCGCTAAAAACTAATATGTCATACCTAATTAATAAGAGTTTACATCACCGTATCAAATTTAAAAAGTATGATGGTGAAAATGGCTAGCAAATTTGATGCGTAGCAAATTAGATACTGGTGTAAACTTAGTATTAGTATAAAACAAAACCAAAAGCGTAAAGAACCAAATAAAATAGTTTTATTGACACCTAAATTCAAAATATTTTGACATTTAAGCGCAAGAAAAAAATTGATTTTTTTCGTGAGAAATGGCCGCGTTTATACTATTTTTAGTACAGAAAAATCATGATTTTTTTTATCAGAATGTATGTACCGAACACTAGGTTTAATAACTAAATTTTACAGTACTTACTATTTTTTTGTTTAAGTTAAAATTTCACTATTTCTGGAAAAATAAAAATGATTAGTTTTTCTGTTCCAAAAGTGCTTGATTTTTCATACAAGTAACATTTAGTTGTTATTAAAATTTAAAAGTAAGCTTTATAGTTAGTAGTTTACACGCCAAAATGATTGTTTACTTACGCAAAAACCACAGACGATGAACAAAAATAATATTTGTAAAGAATCCTTATCCTACATGGATAGACACCATTCCACCAATAACATGCTTTCTAATAGTTGATTGTGCTATCCAAAATTATTTTTTACAAATGAACATAAATTTATCCTTTTTGGACGGATATCTATGAGGTTGTTCTGCCGTGGGTAAGCTCAGATTGGTATGTAGTATTTGATTTTGAATTAAGTGAATTAATTTTTTTTTGTTATATATCGTATGTATAGTTTTTGCTTAACCATTTTAACTGTTATAGTGAATTGAGAAACTTATTATAATATTAATAAACCCGGAGTTTTACTAACGATTAGATTGTGAATGGGTTACACAACAAACGGGTTGATATTTCGAGTAATATATGACATCATACCGATCTAAATGAATTTATAACATACAAAAATATCTTATTTTTCTCTTGGTTTTATTATTATTGTTCGTTGTATTACTGGGAGCCTATTCCTGAACACAAAAAAGTGAATTTTGACAATATTGTGAATTTCGTATTCAATAACAACAAACTGGTGCAAAATTGTCCTATTCCTGAATACACAGCTGTGCTAACATTGTGAATTTGCTTGAAGTGGAGAAGCTTGTTTGAATGTAATTGTGATATATCAGTTCTATAAAACTTCAAAGTTTAATAGAATTAACAAAAATATAAATAAACCATCAAACATTTCCGACATACCGAGTTCTATTGATAAACTTCTAATGATGTTTGCTAGTTACAAGTAAAATTGTAAAACGGTATCCTAACATTTTGTGACTGCGGGTGCGAAAACAATCCGAAAAATCCAAAGATTTATTTATAAACAATCTTTTTAAATCTTTTTAAGTTTTCCGTTATCCGTTACGGGCCAAATTTGAGAAAATTTGCGATATTAAGGAGCGAAATTTCTTTGTGATATTAAAGCGTGAAATTTCGTATGTTTAAAAGAGTTTTAGATTACATAAGTTATTTAAAATATGTACAGTCGTCAGTCAACAAAGTTGACCCTTAAGTCAAGTTATTCCAATTCAGGTTTGATAATTTTCTGAAAAAAAGTTATGTGGAACAACATAAAATTTATTTAAGTTACAAATAATATTTTGATTTTAATAGTACGTTTACACTGGCATCGAAATTACGTAATTTCGCTTCTTTCGTAATTTCGGTCGAAATTACGAATTAAATGATTACGAATGACATGACTTCCCATACATTGAGATAATTTTAAAATCATGTCATTCCAGAGTAATTTCGATGAAATTATGATCGAAATTACGTTGAATTGGTATGAACATAGTTCCATTTCTATTCAGCACTGGAATATTCCAATGCTGAATTAATTATGACGTTTGTTTTTAAACACTGAAAATTGGTTTGAATGAAAAACTTTATAATATATGACAAATTTTAAAAAAATTGAATCGTTAGGTCAATGAGTTTTACTAACATAAAAAAATTTGATCTTAAATTTTGTCTGCGCTGTTTTTTAAAAATGAAAAACAATGGTGAAATATGAAAACAATAATGATCAAAAACGTAAAGATAAAAAAAGTATTTGGCGATTGGTTAAAGATTATTTATAAATTAATATATGGAAATACTTTTTTTAAGCGAATTAATGTTTTAAAGAAATTTTCTGATTGCGCATCAAGAGCATTACTAATAAAATTTATTTTATTTTGTAAGTTTTGTTAATACACCAATTACGTTTTTAGTATATTTATTCATATTTAAGTAAATTTTTAATTCATCACTCTTAAATGCAACAAAACAACAAACCAAGCTTGATTTTTTATTGATAAAAAAAGGAAATGTCTAACGAAATTATGATAAATTGCAGTGTGAACTGTGAACGGGGTTCGTAATTTCGAAATTACATTGACGAAATTAGGTAATTTCGATGGTACTTTGAACGTGAACGTACTATAAAAACATTAAATGCAGTTTTTTTTTCAAAAAATTGTTTGCGTTGTGAATTTACAAAAAACTTTTTTTCGAGCATTCTGGATGTATAAACATTTTGAGGTACATATAATGTATTGGAATTGGTTACTTTCTTGAATGTGGTACAATCAGGTTTTACTTTTAGGGAATACATGGACGATCGGCAAACTACTTCCAGAAACCCTGAGTAAATCAAGCCTGTCGTGACGCTATCCAGAACAATATAGATTGTTATCTTAAATGTCTGAAACACCAGGCCCACTAAAGAGAAGCATATACTGGCAAAGTAAGCCGATACAAAGCTATGTAGACGAACGAAGAAAAAGAAAACGGTGCCAACGAGAAAAGCTGATTCATTTGTGAAAGGCATATGTAGATAAACCCTTAAAAGATGAATTCGATATTAATTACGTATCGGTCACAAACGTGGACCTTTACCCAAACTGACGAATCACATTTATGTATATTTGGCGGTAAGATTTTGTGCTAAGTGTTTCCAGGTCCACTTAATACAGAGGATGAAGAGCATACAGAACCCGATATAACTTCGAAATCAGGGACTTTCTTGAGGGTCTTTATATAATAGATTGTATCCCCACCAAAAATTTTACTGTGTTTGATCATATGTATGGGTCGGTTCAAAGTCTGGAATGATTTAAAAAATATTTGTTAGTATGCTAGAGAGTGGGCAACTGGAGGTAGCATAAGAAAAAAGAAAACTATATAGTATAAAAAATATTTTTTGACAGCGCTATGAGTGTTATGATGCAGTCCATGCTTTTTCCACATTAGACTTAAAAATATATTGAATTTCGCCAGCGAAACAGTTGAATACAATTCTGTACGACTTCTGACTTAACGACTTCTACAATATATAAGATAAGGTAGTAACGATAAATTTCACCCAACTAGTTAATTCATGTGAGTGAGAACCTTACGCAAGTACAATTGACCTTAAACTTGACCACGGTTCTCAGATTTTTCGTTATTTTTAATTATTATATCCACATTTGATAAACAGTTTTTAAACGTAATGAATGCTTAATAGGTTCACTTCTTTAATGATTGTTGTTAACGTGGTCACAAGGATATTTTACATTGTACATCAGTTGTTGACATGGACATCAGTTGTTATTACAAAAGCAGAAACATTGTATTTCAAATCCAACACAAAACATTAAAACACAAAAATTTAAGAAAATAAAAGCAAGCAAACGCGAAAATCTTCAAAGAATTTATCAATTGATTTTATTGGTTCCAATTCCATAACCGAACAATCGAACAACACATCATGAATTTTAAATTAACAAAACATAAATCTTTCACGCAATTATATTTACCATTTTTTTCAACAACAATAACTTAACACGATTCAATCAAATAAAATACTATAAAAACAACAATAAAACTGTCTACTAAATCAGTTATAATTAATTATTTTGTTTTTATTTAATTAAACACTTAACACAACAATTATGTTTTATTGTTTTTAAATTATGCGAGTAAAATGCAATTTATGTAACTTAAATCAACCAAAAGATCTCCACAACGAGAAATGAACTAAAATTATTTTTACCTTCTTCAATTTATATTGTTATTGTTTTTTTTTTCTTTAATATCTTTTGTTTACCTGTAAATATTTCTATTAATTGAGGAAAGAATAAATACAGTTTGAAGACAGAGGTGAAAGTTTTTCAGAATAAAATTGTATTGTTTATAGGAAAATCGATAAATGTGGATAGGAACAAAAGTCTATGCGGCTCGGCAACCAATATTTTAACTACAGTATTTTAAGAGGAAACAATAGTCGCAGTTTTGGCCTTTTGATAAAAAAAAGAAAGCAGTCTTGGGGACTGCCGACAGAAGTGAAAACTTAAAACTGTGAAATAGCTGTGTTTTTATCCTCTAAATACAACAAAATCTTTACTTACTTTACCACACTTCCACAGTGTTATTAACTGAGAAAAACATCAAATTCAATAAAAAAGAAAAAAACAAAATATGAATCAAGAGAACGAGAGTAACATTATTTATAATATGTTATCATTAATTTCAGGGCTTAGGTTATTAGTACTATCAAAAACGCACACAATCAAATATGACAAACGCAATTTTTTTTTATTTTACTTAAAAATACAACAAAATCTTTGCTTACTATACCACACTTACACACTACACTTAAACCGAAAAAAAAATCAAATTCAATAAAAAAGAAAAAAAAAAAATATAAATCAAGAAAATGAGAATAAAGGTGCGAACAGAATGGATCCGTTCCGTCCGCTGCGTTATATTTGAACTGTCAGTTTATATGTAAAACGGTAATTAAAACACAATAAATGGAGGGAAAAAAATCGGAACGGACACTAAACACAAATTTAAACTTTTACGGAAGACATTACCTCAAATATTGTTTATTTTTTCTACACATTTATATAAATGAGCAGATTTCAACAAATTTCATAAAATATGAATATAATTTAGCAAATCTATAAAATAAAACATAAAAATATAAATATAAATCAAATATAAGTTTTTGGATGGTTAAAGACGGGACGGTTGTATTGTGTTTTATAAAACGAAAGGATTGAGGCGGATAAAAAACGAACGGAACGGAACGGATCTATTCTGTTTGAACCTTAAGAAATAAGAAAATAACAAATTCTTACAATTTATCTTACTCTCTTTTAATATTTATTTTAGATTTAATATTTATTTAGCGTGACGATGACTCGAATATATAAATTTTTTCCCGATACAAAATCGCACAACGCGCCTAAAGAAGTTTTCACTTCAAAAATGGCACAACAATCCCCAACAGAAAATAGAAAAAAATGAAAAAAGAAAACAAAACTGAACAAAACGTATAAAAAACAGAATAGCCACTGGGGCTTCATTCTAAACGACGACTTATTTGAAACTTATTTATGAAGACTTACTTATTCACCGCCATTTTAAATGAGTATTTAAAAGCTGTTCTAAATGATTTAGCATATGTACTTAATTTGACAGAAACATAAAAGCAAATTCGAAAAAAAATTTATTTAGAACGATTTATTTAATTTGATTAATTAAAGCGTTTTCAAACCATTTTTTTCATTTTAAATTATTATATTAATTTTATTACGGATCGAAAAAGAAGTTTTATTCCTTAAAATCATTTAGTAAACAAACAAAAAAATATTTTTTTCTATGAAAAAAAAACTATGCTGTCATGGGACACCAGGCAGATGTAAAACATAAAATTTTATAGTAGAACATTATTTAAACATTCTTGACATTGTTGATCTCAGGCCATGGCTGTTACATGAGCACTGTGAGGGAAGGGCCGAGAACGAGAACCGAGAGCACATGCTAGTTTAATGCGGAAGGTTTGCAAACACACGACATCATATTGAGTAGCATTGGGGAGAATAAATCACTCCGCATAGTCTCGTGCAATTTATGCTGAGATCAAAAAACATCGGGGACATAGAATGAAAGCATCACAAGTATGATGAAACGACTTAGACGAGACGAACGAAAATTAGCCATAACATAACATAACAACATAACATTATAATACACGAGAGAGAGCCTTGTCCTGCGAAAAAAATGAATTAATTGGTGGTACTGAAGGGATATAACAGGATCATGAGCAAGAGGGATGATTTTAGCCAGTAAAGCCCCGCGTTTCACACTTAGAAAGTGGGGTTTCAAGTGTTTTTTGAAACTTTCATCTTGCTATGTATAAAAAAAACACACACATATTTTGCATTTTTTGTATTACACGAATACAGAGTTATGAATAAAATCAATAAAGTTCAAAATAATTTTCATTCTTATAAAATTTATTAGTTTAAAGGAAAGTATGACATAGTATTCCAAATATTTATTATTTTTCATCTCCACAAATAAGTTTCAAAAAAGTTTTGGTTTAGAATACAGCCAAAACATTTCTTTTCAAAACTAAAGAAAATACTGAGATGTCGTAAAAATCCCCTGAATGCATTCTAAATTTTACTTCGTATTGACGTCACACTGTGCAAAGACAATAGCAATAACATTAAAAAACTAAACTATCGATATATTTAAATACCGTAAATTGTCCACAGCCTAAAACTGTGTTTAAATCAATCTCTTGTAATGAATATGTCAACTCATATTTGAAGAGAAATTCATATTCAAATAGTGAATATGAATTGAAATTATGGAAAATAATCATAATAATACCAATATTTTGTTATTTTTAGCACTGCCTGTCAAAAAAATAATTAATTTTCTTGTTAATATCGAAATGATAATAATTTGAACTGAACGAAACGGAAAAAGACAGTAACAACTTTAAACAACTTCATTATCGATCAATATTTTAAAATTTGTAAAAAGAAATGGTTATGATTTTTATGAATTTATGAATAAAAAACAATAATTTTAATGGTATTTAATAAAAATAAAAAAAAAACAATAAAAAAAGTACCACTCCAGGAATTGAACTCACGACCTATAGCACCTCAGTCGGCCGCAATATCCATATTGCATTTTGAAACGTTACAACCGATAGAGATATTTTATATCGCGCAACTGTTATTTTATAAATATTTTATATCCGCAAACGCGGCAACGAAGGAAGCGATGAAGTTTCCGCCTCCTCATCATTGCAACTCGATTAGGACAGTGTCGAGTAAACACCCCCAGCATTTTTTTTTTTGTTTTTTTTTTCAATAAAATGTGTTGTGTAGTAAAGGAATTACAAGACGCGTCACAACAACACATAAAAACCTTTTAAAACCAAGGACCAACAACAAAACGCGATCTAAGGTGCTGATGGACGCAAATCGTATCACACATAAAATATGACATCAGGCCAATATTTCATAATTTATTTCTTATAAGAAAGAGAAAATAAAAATAAAATCAAAGCGTAAAAAGAAAATTTGTTTTAAAAATTTGCAGGAACAAAACTAAAATGGGGTTACCAATAATACAGCTAGTGACATATATTTATTGAACAGAATTTACAGATATTACATTATATGTGTAAATCAATCTACCGAATCTTTTATAGCTGCAATTTCAGTCTGAAAGACACGGCACTCGGCAGTAATGTGCCAGACAAAAAGAGAAATTTAATTTTAGTTCTTTGTAATAAACCGTACAGTCGGCTGTCGCATTCATTTTCCACCCATCAGTACAGAAGTTGACAACACTTGATTTACTTGCCCTGTTTTCTCTGGAAAGAATGACAGATGTGATGCCAACATTTGAAGATGAGTTCGAAAAGGTATTCTGTGTCCGAGTGAATACTACTGCTGACCCAAATTTTTAAGTGCCCCATATTCCCGGGTAGAAGTTGCCAATATCAATCTCGGGCTAGTATTGGCAAGACAAGCCTTGGCTAGTTAGCTTTGGTTTCAGTCTGGGCCAGTTGTAAATGCCTAGACTGAACCAAGGTTCAGTTAATTATATTACGCGATATTAATCAGTCTAATGCATTGTAAACATGTGCAGACCATATTATGTTTATCTTTATTTTCATATATGTTACTTTTTCCACAACCTGTTTCCACATATTTAAAGGAGGTCTGGAAAAAAATTTTTTTGATAGGCCTGGCTCAAGTCTTATTTGCCAGACTTGCCCCAAGCCTGGTTTGCCAGACTTGGCTCGAGGAGATCAGTCCAACCTTGATCGAAGCCGTTTGAAAAAGTTAAGCCTGGCCCAACCCCCAAAAGCTGTTGCGCATGCTTAGCCCAGGTTTGGGCCATTAGCTTTTTCTTACCCGGGTTTTGCAAACTTAACATTCCTCTAGTCTATAGCCTATAACTACCATGCTGTCCGCTATCTGTTTGGCTAAAATATCGATAGGAGTGAGAAGAAAAAGAATTTCTAGTGCAACGATGGGTGTGCTCCTTATAGCTCTACAAATGCACAATGATCCGGATCTCTGGACTTTCATCAAGAATTTCTGACTGGCTATTTTTCTTAAAGTCGGTCACCAACAGAATCCCCTCAGGAATGTGAAATATGCAAATTATGCTGATAATATTCCAAAAAAAAATCAGGAGATAAAACTGGTTAGAATATCTGTTGCTAATTTTTTACAAGAATACCAAACTAAATAAAATTTTTACATTGGAGGCAGTTTAGCGTAGAACTGAAAAACTGAAAGTGCTAAGCCATGATCTTACGATCGCACAAAAATAAATACACACGCGTTTTTAAATTTTTAACTCTGCGGAACCCAGCTTATAAAGTTTAAAGCTAGTAAGAAATCTCACAGGAAGGCACGAACCCATACGATGCTTGGACTATAAATAATCGAAAGAAAATAAATAACGCATTGTTTTGTTAATAGTAAAAAACCAACAAGAGCTAGCTGAATAGGTTCTGGATTGGAAAACATAGTAAAACTTTACAGCCTGTCGTGCGTTGATACTTTTTTTTAGACAACGTAAATTGTACGAGCAATTCTTACAAGAACTGTATTTTAAATTTTTAAATTATATTGAGAATTTCTTTAGCGAAACTATTTGTAGTTATGTACTACAATTTTTTTTAAGAATTTTTATTTTTACATTTTTTAATATAATTTTTATTTAAGACTCGTGTAAATAAAAACATTATTCTGTTGATTTTTTAAATGATTTACATTGTTTCATCATATCGTCATTTGAGGACAATCTTGTCCCAGTAGATTGGAACTACTTTTGTATCATTACTGTGGTATCATTATTGTTGTACATATACAGGTGATATGCTGAATGAAATGCCAATAAACGCTTCTTCAAAATACTCGTTAAAATATAGAACGTGAATGACATAACGATAAAACAAAACAAAAAAGTGTAATACTTAAAAGATAAAAAACTCGATAATATGAGTCCAACATCGAGTTGTTGTAAAAAAATGTTACTGTACATGAAATATAAAACTAACATTTATATTTGCTTATGTTTTTAAATTTAGACTTAGAGATACGCATAATAGAAGTGCAATCAATACTTAATTAACTGGTAATTTTTTTCAAATAGTATAACTTGAAATTTTTCCACTTCACTTACTATATATTTAAAAAATGATAAGAAGTTCTTTTGATTTTACTTCCTAATAATTAATGCAAATTAATTGATAAGATCTATGGACGAATTAATTAAAATTCAATGATAAATCTAATTTTATCATAAGTGGCGTTGTTCGGGTGACTCCTAAAATGACGATAGTTTTAGTATAACAAATTACCATGGCTTCAAGTGAGTTTAATTATTTACTTCGAAAAATTACTTTATGTCCTAAGCAAAACCCAGTTATATCACTTTACTGTACGGACCCAGAGAGCTGTTCACAAATTCCGTAACGTTCTTAGGAAAATGAAGGGAGTTTGCAAGTTTATTACGGGGGAAACAAAAATTTCCATGTATCTTGATCTTAATCTGTTACGCGAGAGGTTTTAAAAATTGAAATTGCGAAACATAATTTTTTAACAACTCCAAGGTTGAAATTAAAAGATCTACATGTTACTTGCATGTGAGAATCAGTGTCCTTTTTTACTCTACAAAATATCCTTTGGAAGAATAAATCTTCGTCACGAGCCTTGAGGTTAGGAGAAATTCTTGACAATATTCGTAATTAATTAAAATCTACCAATTGCTAATATAGGCAAATCGTTAGTGTAGAAGAGGCAGTTGATGGGTTTCGAGGCAACCGTTGTGATTAACGAAGACTATTTTGACAAAAATCATTTAAATATTTTCTGATTAGTCAACTCCATTGAATATAGTCACCATAAACTATAAAGAAGATCAACGATAACTCATTTTGATTTGCGATTTCCCTTACGTATATGATGCACCATCATCGAGCTTCTGAAGTTACGGAAGTAGAGAAAATGGAAAATAGACATTTTTTATGAAGTTTCTAACCACGAACTATTTTGATATGCAACATTGGTTCCAACTAGAGTTTCTGCTCGAGAAATCCAGTCTCGAGATTCTCGAGAATGAATTGTAATTTTGAACTCTCGAATTCTCGAGAAAAGATATTTCCACATTTTTGAGATTCCCATTTCTCGAGAAAAATTGTCGAGAATCTCGAGATTTAACAAACCACCGTAAATCATTCAATATTATTATTTTGAGTATTTTTTTACTAAACAAAAATTGTTAATGTCAACCTACATTACTTTCTGATTGTTAAATCTAGCTGTCGATGCAAACAGTAATACCTAATCCGAATTTAGGATAGTATTGTTATTTTTTATAAATGTATTGGGAAAAACCTATTTTTATTTCTATGGCAAAATAACCCAAGATCACCAAAATGAAGGCTTTTAATCTAAAGTGTACCATAGCAATTGATGAATGGACAAGCTTCCGCAAGCGTGGATATTTGAACGTACATTTGTATTATATTAAAGGGAAATCTAGGCCTAAGATTGATGCAAATTGAAGGTTCATATCCAGCTGAAAAAGCCTGCAAAAATTATGTGCCAGATATTCATGGGAAACAAAAGTCAGTCATGGGAAACAAAACACCAGCGATAATGTGAATATTTTATAAAGAAAATGAAGTTAAAAAATCGGTGAAAGTGAAGCTTCCAATAGTGATTCCGATTCAGTTCTACAACAAAATAAATTTTTAGCTGACTATTTAGTATTGAATCAATATATGAAAATACGAGAAACGATTTCAAAAATTTGGGTAATTGTAAAATTATTTAAAAACTCGCCAGTACGCAATGCTATTTTGCAAAATTACATAAAAAAAATTAAAGAAGAAGAAAGAAGAAAAAAACGAGTTGCCATTACTCCTTGCTTGCAAAACTAAACGGAATGCTATTGAAACCATGGTTGAACGGTTTTTGCCAGTCATGCCAGCAGTTTAAAAAACTTCATATCTTCTAAATTTAAATCATTTTTGGAATACTAAATAAGATGATGATTAAAGATGATTAAATATTTTGAGTGCCATTCAACCAACCACAAAATCAATAAAAGCGTTCAACCGTCATGGCTGACTCATTATCTGCAGAGGGAATCTTAAAATTTATATTGAAATCTCTTCGGAAAAACAATTCAGAAATAAGCTTAAATTTTTTATTTGAAATACAATCTCAAATTTTTAAAGGAGATAACTCAATAAATTCGTTATTGAAATTTCTTCACAATCCAAAGTCAGTTAGTCAACCCGAGGAAAACGATTTTTTTCTATTTGCTCTAAAAGCGAAATTATAAAAACTGCAAAAAAATTCTCTTGAAGATTATTTAAAGAACCAAAAATTGATTTTTCTAATTACAATGAAAGCATTACATATATCGACGAATGATATCAACGAAAGTGAAGAGCTTATATAGCCATCGGACTCAGATTTAGAGGAAAAGGTTGCGTTGAATTAAATTTAGAAGTATTCGTGAGATTTTGAGAATGCAGTCAACAATAAATGACAACTACCGCTCACTATCTAAGAAAATGAATGTATTTGAAACTACTGGTGATATCACTTTCAATTTAGAAGTTCTAAGAAACACTCTAATTTTGATAAAGCCTACGTACACTGAAAACGAGAGAAATTTTTCTGTATCTGGAAGTTTTGACAGTAAACGGAGAGTTACTTTTCTTGTTAAAATTAATTTTGAATAATTCTCGAGAATCTCGAGAAATTCAAATAATTATTCCCAATTTCTCGAGGAATACAATCGCTGATAAACTCGGGATTCTCAAATCTCGAGTTTCATAAAAGGTCGAGAAATCAGAAACTCTAGTTCCAACATTTTTTGTCACCCGAAGTTTCAGATGAGAAGTGGAAGGTATCTAAGAAACACTCTTTTTTAAATCACGTTTGCAATCAATTGTGTTTAAATGTTCAGCCCGGAGCCAACCAACTTTCGAAAAACTGCAAGGAAGAATAAGTCGACAACACTGTATGGAAAACTCTTTTTAGATGGATTAATGTAGAGGAAACTCCCATGGTGGACCACAAAGCTATGATGCGTTATGGAATAAAGCACAGTTTTTAAGAAATGCCACGACCTAGTTCTTGGAAGATAAACTGTACTGGAACTATTATGAAAATTTGCATTGTTTACATAAATAAGGATTACAATTCGACCGAAAAGAAAGTCCTGTTCTCTTTGTTCTGTGAAAATATATAGGCTTCTTTGCTTACACAAATTCTAACAATCAACTATTTAATCCGTAAATACTTAGCTAAATCGGATGATGGACCACATTCAGTCAAAAAACTTGCCCACTCTTAATAGATGCACACTTTCAGATAGTCGACCAAGCCTCGACTACATAGCTATATGTTATATGTATCCTGCAGTTAAGTTTAACTGGCCAAAAAGCCTAGTATCTGAGTTAAAGATCCTCTGGACAATTAAATAATTTAAAGCATTCAAGCCTGTTACTTTTGATATGAATATACTCCCTGAAATACAGAACACAAAGTAGACAATTTGTGTAAATATAGATTGAAAGTCTATTGGTGAACCAAATATAAAATGGTCGACTGAGAACAATGCACATGCATATGAAGTTGCTTTGTTGACTTTGTTTCTACATTAGCAAATCAATTGTATATATGGTTAAATGTTGTTGTGGTAACGACGGGTGCAGTGCTTATCCTCCGACTGCATGTCCCGGTTCGGGAACTCTGCTAAAGCGCTTGGTCGGTATCATAAATCTTCCTTCGTCAGGTTGGTTGAATTTGCAGGACATTTGAATAGGTGGTCTACATCGTGCGGTGTGCCCTCACATGCGGGACACTTTTCAATATTTTCGGGATCAGATACTTCTAGTTATAGTATTGTTACGATTCAGAAAAATCTAGACGATTACGGTCACTTCCAGGAAAATAAAATCAACAAAACACAACAGACAAATTAATGAAATGAATATTGTTGTTGTTGTCTCTTCTTAGAAATAGGGTCAACATAAACGATTTTATGAATCAAATCAACATAACGTAAAATAATCGAATATTCTAATATTTTCTCAAGGTTTCTGGAAAGTGATGTCGAATTATCTAGAAATATTGCAGAAGGTATATAAGAAAATTACCTGTTGTAGTTTTGAATTAGTTTTATTTTAGACCTGCGACAGTGAAGTGAAATTAAATGTAAAATTAGTTTATTTTAAACCTGCGATAGTAAAGTTAAAATTATAAAAGTGATTTTTAAATTAGTTATTGTGAATAAAGTTATAAGTGTTATTGAGAAGAAATATTTTGTGTATTATTTTCAACGTTGTGAACTGGAAATTTCTACAATCAACCGTTGGAGTTTCTGAAGCTGTTGAAAGAATATTCTAGTTAGGAATATTGTTTACTGTATTGTTTTCCTGTTGTTGTGGAGAACAATTAAGGTGTTGAATACTTAATAAAACCTGGTGTGTTTGCTTACTAATCAGTGATCGAACTCAGAAAGAGATTGGGAATTGCGTTTATCGAATTGTGAGTTAGGCCAATTCGAAGGAAGTTTGGAAAAACGTAACATTGGTGACAGCGGCGGGATTAGTTAGCTGTTAATAATGGTTTTATTAAGTGATTTGAAGGTTCTTGAGTTAAAGAAAGAACTAGAACAACGTGGATTGTCAACAAGTGGAAACAAAACTGAATTAATGCTACGGCTTCGACAAGGTATGGAAGCCAATGGAATGGACGTGGAAAGTAACCAATTTGGAATTGTTACAACAAATACTGATTCAGTTGATGAGGACAAAAGTTTTGTTGCGGAAACAACATCTTCATTGCCACCTGCAAATAGTGATTTTACACAGTTAATGGCTATGATGCAACAAATAAATTTGAATATGAATCAGCAATTGGCTGCCGTAAATACCAATATGAATCAGAAATTGGATGTCGTAAACTCAAGCATAGCTGCTAACAAAGACGAGTTGAATCAAAAATTTGATCAGCAAAGTCTCAACATCAATCAACAGCTGGAAATAGTAAACAATAACATGGCTACAACCAAGGAAGAAATCAGTTTGAACGTCAAGCAAATAATGGACGAGAAACTTCTCGAAATATCTACTACGTTACGGGAGGAGGTAGGCAGAGTTCATCAAGAGGTGAAAGAGCTAGAGCAGAAAGTGCTTGATGAAAACAAAAAGGTACTTGCAAAAGTAGATGATTTCGAGAAACGGCTGCAGGATGTTGAAACGACTAAAGTTGCTCCCCAGGTGGTACATCAAGTAGCAAATATCAAACTAAAACCACCATCGTACGATGGAACAACATCCTTCGGTATTTTCAAGTTCCAGTTCGAGACTGCAGCAGATCAAAATGTTTGGAACGCCGAAAATCGTCTTGCTGCATTGATAGTTGCACTTAAAGGGGAAGCAGCTGAAGCATTACAGGCAGTACCAGAAAATGACCGGAAAAGTGATGCTGAGGTGATGAATGCGTTGGAACGTAAATATGGCAGCGACCATAAAAGAGTTAAAAGGTCGCTTGCAACGCAACGGAGAAAGCTTGCAGGACTATTCTTCGGCAGTAGAACGGCTTGTACATTTGGCACACTCGAATACTCCACCGTATTTTATGGAGAAAATGAAGATCGAGGCTTTTACTGATGGTATCCGAGATCCAGAAACCAGGATCAAAGTAATAACTACACCTAAGGCGACTTTCCATGAAACAGTTGCATATGCAATGCAATATGAGATGGTACAGAGGATGTGTATGCCATCTGGTGGATGCAGAAAAAGGAATGTAGAGGGGAACATCAAAGGAGAAGTATTGGCACACAGAAGTGGAAGCGACGTCAGATGCTGGGTATGTGACGAAGAGGGTCACATGGCGCGGGAGTGCAAGAAAAACAACGAAGCAGATAGATCGTCGTTTTCTGCGAAGAATATGGGAGTCGAAGACAAGCAGCACGGAGGGTTCAGGAGCAGCAGTAGGAAAATCTTGTGTTGGATATGTAGAAAATCGGGCCATATCTCACAGGACTGCTGGAACAGGAAGCGTGATAGATCTTCGTCGCCTATTCAACGGAAGTCTGTTGAAGGTGCAACTGTAAAACCAAAAAGTGAGGAGAATGCAGCCTACATTCCAATTTCAAGAATTGCGGTAAATGGTGAAAGCTTGGATATCAACGGACAACTTGAAGGTAAAGGTTGCTTCATGACACTGGATACAGGTTCAGCTCGAACATTCGTTCGCAAAGGTTTAATTGACGGTGTTTTGGAACCATCAGATGGATTGAAACTCCAAACAGTAACTGGAGAATGCGCTGAAATAGTAGGTAAAAGAATCGCTGAAATAAAATTGGGAAATAACTGCTATCAACAAGAGGTGCTAGTGGCAGACATTATGGATGAAGTCATTTTGGGGATGGACTTCTTGAAGGTGAAGGGATTTGTAACGATCGCAATAATCGCAAAATAATAATAAAACCAAATTCCTCTTTGTTTTCAATTCAATAGAAATGTATTTCATTAGTTTCCGTTCATTTTTACATTAATAATAATTTTAAAATTTTCTAAAACTTAACTGCTAGTTAAATTTTGAATATACTATAAAAAGCAAACGAACGTACTCAATTTTATTTCCAATTCTAGCGAACAGATGTCGTTGACGTTATTAATCTTTGCTGAATTTTCAGTATTATCCGATTTGATATTTTCATTTTAGAAGATGTCAAAGTGGGAAAAATCACATTTTTGTTCAAAAATGAAGTCGATGTTTTTGGAAAAAATTTGATGTAAATTCATTCCGGTCTTAGTTTTTCAAAAGATAACATCTACTCAAAATAAAAATAGTAGAAATATTGCAATTAATATAATTTAAATGTAAAAGTGATTGTATGTCTTACCATTATATTTCTCATAATAAATACTTGTGAAAAATAATAGTGGAATTTTGGAAATCGTTTGTATATTGAAAAGGCTGGATTACAGTTATATTGAATATTGGAAAAGTTGAGAGGACATATTGTATATTGAAAAGGCTGGATTACTGTTATATGGAAAAGTTGAGACTATGGTTATATTGTATATTGAAAAGGCTGGATTACAGTTATATTGAATATTGGAAGAGTTGAGAGGATATATTGTATATTGAAAAGGCTGGATTACTGTTATATTGAAAAGTTGAAACTATGGTTATATTGTATATTGAAAAGGCTGAAACTATTCTTACATTGTATGTTGGAGAAGGAGGAGATTATTGTATTTAGTGATAAAAGGCTGGAACTGGCATTAGTGGATGGTTGGGGATGCTGAAATAAAAAATTATATCCAACGAAAGCTGAAGATACCAAATTTTTTTAGAAGTTATATACAAGTAAGAATAAATAATTTTGTTTTATTGTTTTATATTCATATAATGTTTAGAGTGAAATGCTAGTTTAGAGGAATAGATGATAAGAGATCCCCAGAGTTCTGAATTTGTTTCGAATAGAGAATTCCGTTTATATGTTTTTTATTATATTATATGCTATCCTATTTTATATGTTATTAAAAGTCCTAATCCACACAGTTGCGTGGGTCTAACAATTATACGTGGCGTCGAACAAAAGGGACTATTATTTGAGTTTTTTTTACAGTTATTAATTTTAGTGGGAAAGCAAAAAGTTAATTTGGGCGTTGGCCGTCAAACCGGTTTTTGCTTTTCTGCCTTTTTTTTGGAAACCACTTACTGGGTTTTTTTCTTTAAATATAAAACCAGTTTTGGTTTTTTTTTGCGATTTTGCAATTTTGCAAGAATTTTTAATTTATCTGGTTCAATAACCTTTTTTCGTTTCAATTCTAATTCAATAATGTATACAATCAGGAGGTTCCAGGGGTTGAGAAGGAGGTGTCGGCCAGGGGGGTGTGAGCCGTGGATGAATGAGGTGGATGAGAGAGCGAATGTGGAGAGAAAGGAGAGAATGATTGAGGCGAGGAATGTGGTGGATGTAATAATAAATGTGGTTTTGAATGAGGTGAAAAATGAAATATATTTGGAAATTATGGATGATATTTATGGAGAACGGTATGATAAGTTATTGAGTGATCTGATTCGTGAAATAGTGAATGAGGAAGTGAATCGGGTGAATGAGGAAGCGGATGAGATGGATGAAGTGACTGAGGAAGTGAATGTGGGCTGGAGAGAGAGAAGGAGGATCTCCAGAAACAGGAGCTCACACCTGAAGAGAAAGGAGAGGAGGAAGAAGGCGAAGGAGAGTCGCTTGGTCGTGGAGCTGGGAGCTTCCTCGACCAAGAGTACTCAAATAGAGGAGCTGGTTGAGGTGGTTCCCACCTCACCGACCATGCGACAGGTAGAGGAGTGGTCTGGTCCACAGGAGGCCCCTGTTCCTCATTGTATAATTAATTAAAATTAATTATTTTTTGTTTGTTTGAAAAAAAACCGTTTTGGGACAGCAATTTTTTTTGGAGATTGTTTTTTTGTGCTGTCATTTGAATTTGTTTTTGTACATATTGTACATATTTGTAAATAATTTTCTTTTGTATATAGTTCATATATCTTTTTTGCATATAATCGTGTACATATTTTGGAATGACATTGTACATATTTTGTAAATATTTTTTGGTACTGTCAATGTACAGGGTTGTACATAGGTGTAAATAGGTTATTGTATACAAATACAAGTACAATGGTTCGTTGAATTCGCTCATTGAACATGATATGGGTGTGTGCAGGATATATTTTTTGTATTTTCAATTTTTTATTGGTGATTAACTTTTTTTTGAATTTCTTTTGGAATTGGAATTGGAAAACCAATTATTGGTGTTTTTATATATATATATGGTATTGTATAAGGTTGTAATAAATCTTTTTCTCAGCGGTAGGCCTAACAAGCCATCCATGGGGCTTATCCCCTTAACATTGATGTCGTTCTTAGATCGCCTATGGCCATCGGGGTTATGCGATCGAAGAACATTGGTTTCTTCTCTTCATTCGGCGAGGAAGTCCTCAGGGACGAGGAGTGGTGGTGCTGTGTTTGTACTTAGGTGCAAACCAGTAGTACCATTCCTTGCTCAGAGGCTTCTTCGGTGTAATGAAGAGAGGGACCAATTGTACTTTTGCTTTCAGGATCAGAGGCTTCACCTCATACAAATTCAAAAACTTTTCCATTTTTCCACTTAGTTTACAATAGAACAATTTTTTCATAGAGTTTAAGATTTGAAGTCTGGTGCTCGGGAGCGTTCTTCAACTTTCGCATTAGGTTTAGTTGTAATTTATTTGTAGGTTAAACAAGCACAACTGGGTCAGTAGAAATGGACCTAGTGTCTAATCGTGACAGTTGTGATTGTTTTATTAGGTTGGGGAGAAACTGTTCTGTAGAATCTGGTCGTTAGGGGCTTTTCTAGTCAGTTCTCACATGCATGGTTGGAGTGGGCTCGCGAACGCGATATTTTAAATTTAAACAATATGGATATTGTAGCCATACTTACTTTTTAAATTGTCTCCAGACGAATCTTGATTTTGGGAATCTCTTATCTTATTAAATAAAAATAAAATAAATAAAACAAATTTTTCAAAAAATTAAATAAATAATTTTTATTAAATAAAATAATTTTTTTTAGAATTAAATAATTTTAGGTAGCTAAATAAAATAAATTTTCTTAATTAAGCAAGTAACGTCAAGATATAAATAAATATTCTTTGTTTTTTTAAAAAAAATAAATAAATATTTCAAAGTTAAGACGGTGCATCCGATAAATAAACATTCTTCTAAATATTTTTATTTTTCAATTTTCTTTTAAAAATAAATAAATATTCTTAGGGGTGCTATCGTCAATAACTAATTTTAGGTATATATATATATTTCAGTATATCTGAAATTAAATAAATAAATTATATTTTTACACATACAATATTATAGGAACTTTTGTAAAAGATTCAGCAAAGATTGGGTACGACGGTGGTCTTTCCTTTTTGTTCCTTTACAAGTTTGTTTTTACAAAATTTTTTTTGGGGCGTTCGTTGTTTTTTTTCGTTTCGCGTTTTTCATTGTTTTCACTTTTACAGCGTACTAGCTACATTTTTGTTGTTGGGAATTGGTTTTAGTGTTGTTGTCAGCGAGTTCATAATTTTTCGGGTTTTACCATCAAAGTGTCAAACCAACTGGACGTTGACCATCCGTTCTGTGGTTTGGAACCCACCGAACTACAGATCGAATGTCTGGTTCGGGGTGTGAACTTCAGGGGGAACAATTGGGCAGAGGACTTTGCAATACCACAATTGGGTCCATCACTCCAAGCTGAACACATACACAATAGTCCAGCATTAGTACAACCGCAATTATCATTAAATTATCCATCAGTACCACAGGTACAACCACCACCATTATATCCACAAGCTCCACTTACAGCACCACCACCATACAACCAACCTCCTCAGGTATGGCGTGACGCGGCTCCAGCGTTAGCACCAGTGGAGTACCGAGGGGTTCATGGGAACAATTTGAGTCGTTATGACTCAAATTGGGTTCCAACCTTCACAGGAGATGGTCACTCTCCTGATGTTCATGAGTTTGTTCACAGAGTGGAGGCGGCTGCCAGGAGGGACCGTGTGAATTGGGACGACCTTAGGTCTATCGTTCCACGGTATCTCAAGGGAGCTGCCGACAGATACTATCTGAATTTAACTCATGAATATGAGGTGGTGACCTATCCAGTGTTAAGGGAGGGACTCCTACAAACCTTCGGTACGCTCACTGATGATAAGGCGATCTTGCGAGTTCTTCTGAACCGCAAACAAAAGTCAAAGGAGAGCGTGTACGAGTATCTGGTGGAGATTGGTTCGTTAAATCGTCGTTTAGCACGTCCATTTGCTGACCGTGAAATGCTAGAAATTGCTCGGGAGGGACTGAGTGTGGAGCTCCAAAACGCTACTCTAGCTGCAACAATACATTCAATTGATGAACTTCGGACTTTATGTCAGAAGTTTGAACGGTTGTGGTCCACACCAGTTCCGACCAGAACATCAAATTTAAGAATTAGCAAGCTACAGCAGGTGGATGATTATGAGGTGGATGTGGAACTAGATCGATATGGATATATTGAAACGATGGATTCAAAACAGCCCGAACAACAGCACGAAGAAGGCGACGAGAGATGTAGCGACGCAGGACGATCGGCAACCACCAACGAAACCCAAATAAAATCATCGAATACATTTAATTTCCCATCATTACATCGAACGTATTTTAGACGTCTGGAACGTAATATCAGATATTGGAGGATGAGGAAATTATTTCGTAAAGCTTGTATTTCATCTATCCTTTCAGAAACAAAGGATCCTCGGCCGCGACTAACAATAAGGATTTTGGACAAACATATTTCAGGACTATTGGATAGTGGAGCGTCAATCACAATACTTGGAAGAAATTCCTTGGAATTATTGGAATCATCAGGTACAACTTACCGTAAGTACACTTCGTGTATTCGTACGGCAGATGGTACTGCAAATAAAATTTTGGGTTACATAGAAATTCCAATAACCGTGAATGGCTCCACTAAACCAATGCGGTTTCATATTGTCCCTGGTTTACGAGAAGAGCTCTACCTGGGCATAGATTTCTGGGAGAAATTCGGTATTGTTCCTTCTTTTGTTAGTGAACTGACTCGTACAGAGCCAATAACTTTAAATATACATAACCTCACCACTGATCAGCAACATGAACTGGATATGATCAAGGATTCTTTCCCGTCATTTGAAGTGTCTGGGCTCGGAAAGACTTCTTTGGGTGAACATGTCATCGATGTTGGTGATAGTGCACCTGTTAAACAGAGGCACTATCCCACATCGCCGGCTGTTCAACTAAAGGTTTATGCCGAACTCGACCGAATGCTTCAAATGGGCGTGATCGAAGAGAGTAACAGTTCTTGGTGCTCGCCAGTGGTTTTGGTACAAAAAGAATCTGGTAAAAACAGATTATGTATTGATAGCCGTCGTGTCAATTCACTAACTAAAAAGGACGCTTACCCACTTCCCTTGATTGATGGCTTACTAGGTCGTCTAAATAGCACAAAGTACATTTCCAGTATTGATCTCAAAGATGCTTTCTGGCAGATTCCTCTGGCAGAAGCATCTAGAGACAAGACAGCCTTCACAGTGCCTGGTCGTCCATTGTATCAATTCCGGGTTATGCCCTTTGGATTGTGCAATGCTCCCCAGACAATGTGTCGGCTAATGCACAAAGTGATACCACATCAATATCACGAAAATGTCTTTGTTTATTTAGATGATCTATTGGTAGTCTCTTCCACGTTCCAGGAACATATGGAATTGCTGTCCAAAGTCTCTTCATTGTTAAGAGCGGCTGGGTTAACAATAAACCTCAAGAAAAGTAAATTTGTTCTGAGAGAGGTGAAATACTTGGGATTTTTGGTTGGTGAAGATGGTCTTCGAACAGACCCTGACAAGGTAAGAGCTGTAGCAGAGTATCCAGCTCCATCTACAGTAAAACAAATACGTAGACTATTGGGAATGGCTGGGTGGTACCAACGTTTCATACCAAATTATGCAAGCGTGGTATCACCAATTACAGATTTATTAAAGAAAAGTTCTGGTAAATTGAAATGGACATTAGAAGCGCAAGCTGCTTTCGAAAATTTAAAACGATTGCTGACTACAGCACCGGTATTAATTAACCCTGACTATAATAAAGAGTTTTTTATTAGATGCGATGCGAGTCTGACAGGGATAGGTAGTGTGTTGTATCAGGTTGATACTGACGGACAAGAGTGTCCGATAGCCTTCATGTCGAAGAAATTAAATAGAGCTCAAAGGAATTATTCAGTCTCTGAGCTCGAATGTCTTGCGGCAATTCTGAGTGTGAAGAAATTCAGGGGCTATGTTGAAGGTCACCGATTCACAATAGTGACTGATCACTCAAGTCTGAAGTGGCTTATGTCACAGAAAGACTTGAGTGGTCGTCTGGCTAGGTGGAGCCTAAAACTCCAACATATGGATTTTACCATTGTCCACCAAAAAGGTACCCAAAATATAGTCCCTGATGCTCTATCTCGTCTTTATGACGATACACACGAGGAATTGACGGAAGCATTAACACATCACATTAACGACATTAAAATCGACAATGAAGGTTATCGGCACCACGAATATACGGATATGATAGCTAAAGTTCAATCATCACCCAAGGACTTTCCATCTGTTAAAGTCGTGGATGATAAGCTATACATACGTATTGAGCCAAGACCTGATGCAATACCCAACGATGTTCCTGTGTGGAAGCTCTGGGTACCAAAACCGATGACTTCCAACATGATTCAGAAACATCATGATGATAGTACTGCTGCTCATGGAGGTGTTAAAAAGACTTTAGAATTACTTCGACGTCTTTATTATTGGCCGGGCATGGCGTCACAGGTACACAACTATGTTGTGTCCTGCGACACATGTAAACAAACAAAAGCCACGAATCAGATATTGCGTCCTCCGATGCAATATCAATTCGAAACAGCACGTCCATGGCAGAGAGTCTATATAGATTTTTTGGGACCGTATCCTCGTTCTACACTTGGGAATACGGTGTTATTGATAGTTCTGGATCATGCTACGAAGTTTGTACTACTGAAACCACTTAGAAACGCAACTTCACCGAAGGTGAATGCTTTTCTAAGGAATGAAGTGTTTCTTACATATGGGGTACCAGAGTTTCTACACAGTGACAATGGCAAACAGTTCACTAGTAGGAACTTTCAAAGTCTTTTGTCAGATTTCGGCATTAAACACATTAGGACCGGTGTCTATAGTCAATAGGTCAGTTTTAGCAGCAATTCGAGCGTTCATTAAAGGTCAACATACCAAGTGGGACTCACAAATTGGTGAAATCGCATATGCACTGCGGGCTGCAGTACATTCTGCTACCAAGTACTCACCGTACTATTTGTTATTTGGTCAACATCCAATCTCGGATGGAAATACTTACCATTTGTTGAGATCACTACACAAGCTTGGTGAAGATGCTGGTGAGGAAATAGAACGCTCTGATCATTTGACTCTGCTTCGGAACCGGGTTCAACAAAATTTAAAAGCAGCCTTCAAAAAATCGCAACATCAGTACAACCTGCGATCTAAACTACGGACTTTTCAACCACAACAACGTGTGTTTGTACGGCAACATCATTTGAGTGACGCTACCAAAAAGTTCTCGGCAAAATTGGCTCCAAAGTTCTTACCTGCAATGATTAAGACTAAGATTGGAAATGTACTCTATGAGTGCACAGATATGAGCGGTAAGAATCTTGGAGTCCATCACGCGAAAGACATCAGGGAATGATGTCTTTTCGTTAGGTAGGGTTGTTCCTCTGGCTGATTGTCGTCTCTGGGGTTCACATCTTCAGGTCATACTTACTGGTTGCATCGGGGTGTCCATGGTGCTGACGTTCGGATGGATGGTCGGTCTCAATGCTCAGTGAAGTTCTTAAGGACTTCATGAGTGTTGGAACCGGTCATCGGTCTTGACGCCAGTGACTGTGGGTATCTCGATCCCAGATACAGTTTAATAAGTGGAAGTAGTTCGGTGGTTTTCTGTCATGGAGGGGATGGCGACGTTTTTGTGATTTCAAGAGTGGAAATCTTGATTTTTACCTTGAATTCATGGTGTAACGATCGCAATAATCGCAAAATAATAATAAAACCAAATTCCTCTTTGTTTTCAATTCAATAGAAATGTATTTCATTAGTTTCCGTTCATTTTTACATTAATAATAATTTTAAAATTTTCTAAAACTTAACTGCTAGTTAAATTTTGAATATACTATAAAAAGCAAACGAACGTACTCAATTTTATTTCCAATTCTAGCGAACAGATGTCGTTGACGTTATTAATCTTTGCTGAATTTTCAGTATTATCCGATTTCATATTTTCATTTTAGAAGATGTCAAAGTGGGAAAAATCACATTTTTGTTCAAAAATGAAGTCGATGTTTTTGGAAAAAATTTGATGTAAATTCATTCCGGTCTTAGTTTTTCAAAAGATAACATCTACTCAAAATAAAAATAGTAGAAATATTGCAATTAATATAATTTAAATGTAAAAGTGATTGTATGTCTTACCATTATATTTCTCATAATAAATACTTGTGAAAAATAATAGTGGAATTTTGGAAATCGTTTGTATATTGAAAAGGCTGGATTACAGTTATATTGAATATTGGAAAAGTTGAGAGGACATATTGTATATTGAAAAGGCTGGATTACTGTTATATGGAAAAGTTGAGACTATGGTTATATTGTATATTGAAAAGGCTGGATTACAGTTATATTGAATATTGGAAGAGTTGAGAGGATATATTGTATATTGAAAAGGCTGGATTACTGTTATATTGAAAAGTTGAAACTATGGTTATATTGTATATTGAAAAGGCTGAAACTATTCTTACATTGTATGTTGGAGAAGGAGGAGATTATTGTATTTAGTGATAAAAGGCTGGAACTGGCATTAGTGGATGGTTGGGGATGCTGAAATAAAAAATTATATCCAACGAAAGCTGAAGATACCAAATTTTTTTAGAAGTTATATACAAGTAAGAATAAATAATTTTGTTTTATTGTTTTATATTCATATAATGTTTAGAGTGAAATGCTAGTTTAGAGGAATAGATGATAAGAGATCCCCAGAGTTCTGAATTTGTTTCGAATAGAGAATTCCGTTTATATGTTTTTTATTATATTATATGCTATCCTATTTTATATGTTATTAAAAGTCCTAATCCACACAGTTGCGTGGGTCTAACAATTATAGATTAGTCTTCGATTTTGAATGTGGAATCCTAAAGGTTAATAATGTTGAGATGCCACTACTTGTGAATGAGGCAGAGTCAACAAATATTGGCAACGATGAGGAACTAGGCAGTGCAGAAGAAAATCCAGCACCTGTTGTTGTGGAGAACAATTAAGGTGTTGAATACTTAATAAAACCTGGTGTGTTTGCTTACTAATCAGTGATCGAACTCAGAAAGAGATTGGGAATTGCGTTTATCGAATTGTGAGTTAGGCCAATTCGAAGGAAGTTTGGAAAAACGTAACAGTATTGATACTGAAAACCTTTGGATGTTCTCACGATGCTGCCGTCCCAGCTTTGTTGTCACTAGCTATGGGTGAATTATTTTGGACCTTAAGAGAATGTGGTCTATTGTCCACAAAGACACGTTTTGGTTATCCTTCTTATAATATTCTATGCTTCAGTATAGAGTATTATCAAATAGAAAATCGGCTGTTCAAGACTCTTGAAATAAAAACATCTACACCATTATTATGGTTGTCTATTAACGATTAAATCGTCTCTTACATTAGTTTCTGGAAGATGTCCAGTCCCAGAACCCCTTCCTCATTCATGCGGCTACTTCTTTCGGAAGATCATTATTACGGTTGCATATCTATATTTAAGCACCCACTTGAATCTCCAGCCGCTTCAAAACATTCTATTTTATATAGGCAACTATCGGTTGGTTGGTATTCACAGATGCGTTTATACTGACACTGTATTCCTCATGAGCGAAAAAAGTATCACAAGTAAGATCGATATTCCGCGCTAAAGCACTAGTATTGATACAACCTACTTATGTGTGCTGCCCCGTAGCACCAGATCCATCCTAGCTCAACTAAGTAAGATCCGGTTGGTCACGCATTCTAAACAACTACATGAGCAGAGTTGAACCTGAAATTATTGACCAGTGTCCCGCATGTGAGGGCACGCCACACGATGTGGACCACCTATTTAATTGTCCTAAAAATATAACTAGCTTGACGAAGGAAGATTTGTGGTACCGCCCAAGGGCAGTAGCAGAGTTCCTGAACCTGGACATGGAGCCGGACAGGGGCGCACACAAGAGGGGGGTTTTCGGGTCCGGACCCCTCTCGAAACCGATTATTTTTCAGCACGTTTTTTAATTTAAATTTAGGAATATGTTTAGTGTAACCAGAAAAAAATTAAAGATTAACGTCTCTGAAGTATCAGTATCAAAAGATACGATATGCTAAGTACGGAAATAAGGTTTGTGAGAATTGATAATTTTTTTGAGAATTTTTTAACGCTTATTGAAGTAAAACTTCTTTAGGCGCGTTATGAGAATTTTGCAACAGATGTTACAAAAACGAATATAATATTCGGCAAATATACGATACAATTCGATTATGACACACATATTTTAAATATTCACTGGTTTTTGGTGCATTATAAATAGTTCATATTTTTTGATACTTAAAAATTTAACAGAAATGCAATTAAAAAAAAATAATTTTGAATTAAATTTAATGATTTTCAATCCGAATTTTTGGAACATTTTAATTTAATTTAATATCAGTTTTCAAAATATTATATGTCTGCTCCGTTTTTGTTTACAATGGATGCTTAGACTCATCGTAAATTAGACTCTCATAAATTAATAAAAATGGCAGCATATTTGGCTTTTTTAAAAGCAGAGAAGTAAGTTGTCGCAAATCTTGGTAAATGGCATATATAATGAAATATAAGATGACAAAAAGCATCGTTTTGAAATTTGAGCAAAATCGAATAACTGGTTCAGGAATCTGTCTTTTTGGTTTGTATGGTCAAGTCATTCATTTGTTATTATATTTTTAATTCACTTATACAGTCTCGTACTAAATGTTATATGAGTTGAATGTGTCGATTGTAGGTGGTGGTCATGGTGGTCATAGTGGTCATGGTGGTCATGGCGTTCAAGATGGTCACGGTGGTCATGGTGGCTATGGTGGTCACGGTGGTCATGGTGGTCACGGTGGTCATAGTGGTCATGGTGGTCACGGTGGTCATGGTGGTCATTGTGGTCATGGTGGTCATGGTGTTCACGGTGGTCATGATGGTCATGGTGTTCACGGTGGTGATGATGTTCATGTTGGTCATGGTGGTCATGGTGATCAAGGTGGTCATGGTAGTCATGATGGTAATGGTGGTCATGATGGTCATGGTGTTTAGAGTTTGCATCCCGGGATTTCCCGGGCGGGAAAAAATATTTGTGTTGATTAAATTTGTTTTGTTAAATAGAAAAATGAGTGCGTGTAATCTTTGCACGCGGTTGAAATAAATTTCTTTGGCTACTGTGGCAGGTAGTAATAAAAAGATGAAATATAAAATAAATATGTCATATTGCAATTTAGAGTTGTATTTCTTGATAATATAATTTACTGTGTAATAAAAAGCAATATTTATATAATGTATTACAAAGTCAATCCAATAATTAGCATAATTGAAATATGAAATTAGAGATTTATGACAAATTTGCTAAATTGATTGAAAAATGCATCAATTGTTGTAGGTGGTTTTAGTTAAATAGACTGCATTGTTTAAAAAAAAAAAATTGAAAAACGGAAATTAAAATTTTGTAAGAATTTTATTTTCAAAACGAGAAATTATGCCATTGTGAAACTTTCGATTTAGATTAAGAATTAATTAAACATTTCTTTCATGGAAAAAAATGTGGTAAAAGTGAGGGTACCCTCAACAGCGCCATCTTTGAAAATATTATATAAGTTTAAGACAGTTTTAAAAAATTACTACAAAATTTTAAATAATTGTTTTTATAAAGTCTATCAATTACCTTTCTAATGAGCTATAAATGATTTAAATCGGTTTAGTCAATCGTTAGCAATCGGTAGCCAAAGATACTAATGTTTCGCCAACCCGTAAAACTTTGCCACTACCCTGTGTCATCCCTAGAGCGGAATTTCATTTTTCGGCAGAAATAGTATTTTTATTTTGTCATTGGCTGTATGAAATTTTATCGAAATCAAAGGGGGTCCGGATGCTAGAACAAATGCTGTTGCGGTGACGTGGAACTGCTCATAACAGCCTTTTACACATATCCTGCATATTTAAAAAAAAATTAACTTGTTGTTGGACGACCAATATCACTAAATATTAACGACTATACTGTTAGGCAAGTGTGAGCGAAGTATCATTGTAGCGTACAAAAATTGGCTAAATACCGGAATTATGAATCACTGGATATTTAGAGGTTGTTGATTCATAAATTTAGAAATGCGCCTTTTTTCTTTCTACTGTAACAGATTTTCAAGTTCAAATTATATATATTTATATTTAAAATTAATTAATTTTAATCATAATAAATTAACATCTTGCTGTCTTCCTTATGTCTCTAGGTGGTTCGATCGTAGTTAAGGTGTTTTTGCAAGGATGTTGCTCATTGTGACAGGCCAATATATATTGTTTGGTTAGCATTTCATTATGTTCACGGACCGGCAATATGTTATTTTCCTCGTGCAAGTGATCTCGGTGGGCCATCAGGTGACATCCGGTTGCGGTTCGCAAGGCAGCATTTTGTGTTGTTTGTAACTTATTCCAGTGAGTGTTGGCAAGTTGGGGGGTCCATATGGGTGCGGCATAATTTAAAATAAGTCTTCCTATTGCTTTGTACGTTGTAATGATCGTGTTTTTATCTTTGCCTCATGAACCACCCGCTAGTGCTTTCAATGCGTTATGCCTGTTTTTCAATCTAGAGTTTATTTGTTGTGCATGAGCGTTGAATTAAAGCAGTGGGTCGAATGTTACACCCAACAGTCTCGGCTTTTTTACTGTAGGAATAAGTATGTTGTTTATGCAGATGCTTAGTGTTGAATTTATCTCAATCGTCCATGTGGTGAAAAGTGTAGAAGTTGATTTTTCGGTAGAAAGTTATAGTTTTCTGGTTTTAAACCGATCATTCAGAGTATTAAGATAGGTATACAGGATATTTGTGAGTTGTTGCATGTTATTTCCCGTTGCAAGCACTGTGCAGTCGCCTGCATATGACGTGATGGTTGTTCCTTCTGGTCTTGAGGAACTCCTTGTCTTAGCACTCTCTTGGTCTGGCAGTTTCGGAACTCAACGTATGTTTGGCGACCTCTGATGTAGTTACACAAACAGCGCTTCAATAAACCTGGCAAATTAGTATTGAAGATATCATCCAATAGAGCAGCGTACGAAACTGTGTCAAATGCTTTTAATTAATTAGACCCTTAATAACCTTCCTTGACTTTTACTAGTACCCAGGTTTGGTTTACTGACTAGCTCTCCATTTATTTTTTTTATGATCCGTGAACTTATTAATTCGCTTGTTCAGGTCCGGAATTCTGGATCTGATTTACGGATGTCATCTCTTTGAGTAGAAAGCACACACGCTTCATGTGGTTAGTTTGGTTTTAGCTTTGGAATTCTGCCAGCTGTATTGTAGCGATCTCTAGCCGTATTAAACATTTCTCTGAAGTGTTTCCCTAGAGAGGGCGTCAAGTGGTAAAAATTGCTTACTGAATTCAATTTCGGTAAAATTTGTAAAGTTGAATAATCAAAGAGCTAGCTGTCTTCTGTAAGTATTAAATTAAACTGTTAAAAATGTTCGTTTCAATTATACACCACTAAAACGTTAATTCATAAATAGATCATAAACAAGCTGCAATTCGAAGCAACATTTAGGAGTTTAGATTACATGGTAAAATTATTTATTTCGAAAAAAATATGTAAACTCTAAAATTAAATTCAAAATAATTTATTTCATTTTATTTATCGTCTTTAAAAAAACCTTATCGATTACTTCGTTTAGCTTGACGTAATCCTTTTTCAATGTCAAATTGCTTCAAATCTGTCCTTTGCAAGAAATCCTGTCGCTCCAAATATCTACAACAAAAGAATCAAACTGAAAAAACTTTTCAAAAATTATTTTTATCTATAACATTACCCATCTTTGCCTTTATTATGTGTTTGAATCTCTTCCTCAATACCTTGAACTTTTTTAAAACTATCCCAATCTAATTTGGTTTTTTCTAAAGTAGATATTTTTTTATTTTTACTTAGTTGTCCCAATATTGAACCCAATCCGCTTGATTTCGGTTTCAATGGAAAACCTGATTTTGTTGTCAAACTTCTCGAAATCGAAGGAGACGGTGAGTTTTTATTTTCACTTGATGAATTCAATATATTGTCTTTACCGTTGATGGAATTACATTTAACTTCTTTTGTTACTTTAACCTCTTCACCAGCAAATTCAAAGATCTCTGTAATGGTTACAGTTTTGTTTTCATCAGTTAATGCTGATTGTTTGCTGACAGTTGATTTTTTGTCAGTTACAGTTGATTTTTTGTCAGTTTCATTAGTTTTTTTAACATTTGATGTGACTGTTTCATTTGCTGGTTTTGATTCACCTAAAAAATCAGCCCAAAGAGAATCGGCCCTCTTTTTTTCTTCCTCTTCATTGTATACCCTTTTTTCTTCTTCTTTCTCCGATTCAGAACTTTCAATCTTATCAGCTTTTAATTGTTTGGTTTTATTTCTATTCAAACTCTGTTTTTTAGTTCTTTTACGATTTTGTTTCTTTTTTGTTGTTGTTTTTTCATCTTCGCTATTATTTTCTAGATTTTCGAATTCTTCACCATCTGAATCTTCTTCACTTAATTGCTCGTTACATTTATCATCTGGACAATACTCTTCGTCACTTTCATCACTATTCGAATCATATTCTTTATTTTCCATTGTAAATAAACTTTTAATTTTTCACGGGTTTGTTATATGTTTGTTTCACCTTCGACTGAAAATGCTATTCTAATTTCTGCCGGTACTTTTGTTTTTTGTTTGACTTTTTGCAACCAACCTGAGTTGTTTCTCCTGTCTTTGTCCCCACTTGAGGATTTCAATCAATCAAACAAAACATCTAGTACATTTTTATACTATTTGTTTGTTTTTCTCTTAACGACATCAACATTACATTGTATTCAAATCCATAACTAAAATAAATATATTGAAAATTCTCGATTGATGTCAAATTTAATAACAATCACACCAACTGTCTAACAAAAAAGTTACCATAAAATTAGCTCAAGTGATATAAATAATGATATAGTTATAAAAATAATTAGCGAAAATATAATTAAAATAATATAAATTTAATAGTTAAAGAAAATGAGTTATAATCTATTTATATTATAAGTATTATTTCTGTTTTAATGGAACGATGATAGAAATGAAATTAATTTTAGATTTAAAAAAGGTATAGTAAATTTTTCTTTCTGTTTTGACAGATTTTGTTTTTATTTTTTATAAGTAGAGTTAGTTATTAATTTTAGTTCCACAGATTATTCTACTACAGATACATAGCTTACGGTTTTATTGAGCTATTTGATCGAAATACAAAACTAAACTTTTGGTAGATACTTGATTGAGTCATTTGCATCTTGAATGTAAAATTGACTTTTAATAGTCATACACAAACATGATTTGTTATTTACAATTACGATACAAATAGTTTAAAATGTGGTACAAAGTACATAATTTGTTTACAGCTTATAAATTTGAATATAACCTAGTTTCAAAATAAAAGAATGTCGTCTTCAGTGTGAGTCATAGATGATATTTTGATATAAATTGAATAAATTCCTTTAATTATTTCCAAACAAAATCAATTCCTTAAAGCCACCGTACCAATGATCTTATAAATTAATTAATATTAATGCGATATTAAATATTATCTAAACGATTCATTATTCACCTTGAATTTATTTTGGTTAAAGATAATCGCAATCAATTGATTTATTAACTAAAGAAGCTTTAAACTTGCGAAACCACAAAAGGGAAACTATGTTTGACTTGCAATTGGAAATTAATGTTATTACCGTAGTATATGAATGAAACATGATAAGTTCCGTACAATGGGATAGTTGAATTTCTGTATAGTTGAGAAAATGTAAATCAAAAGTCAATAATTTTTCTCTTTATTTTATTAATAGAAAAATGTTGGACCAGTTATAACGTTTTAGTATTAAAAATTCGATCTCCTTTAGTAACACGTCAATAACCTAGCATACTAAAAATTTCAAGAAAGCTTACCTTTCTAAAAATCTTCTATCTGTAGATAGCTAGATCCCAGCATATGGCTTGTAAGCTCCGTATAAGTCAAACTATCCTCGATAAACATATATAGACAGACCTTTAGAAAAGTACGAACAAAAACTGATCGACCGTAAGCTTTTCGCCTCAAAAGACACATATGTTGTTTTAGCGACGGTTTTGGTGCTAATCCGCCGGCTCCATGTTCAGGTTCAGGAACTCTGCTACTGCTGTTGGGCGGCACCACAAATCTTCCATCGTCAGGTTAGTTTAGTAATTTTTGGGACATCTGAATAGGTGGTCTACATCGTGCAGCGTGTCCTCACATGCGGGACACTTGTCAATAATTTCAGGATGAACTCTGCTCATGTAGTTGTTTAGGATGCGTGACCAACCGGATCTTAGTTGAGCTAGGATGGATCTGGTGCTACGGGATAGTTGGACCTCTTCGGCAGCGACTTTTAGTGGATTTAAAACTCGATTTGAGGAACTCATAGTTCCTTGTAACGTCCTCAGCAGCTTTAGCAGCTAGGCTTTTCCACCACGCAACGTTTCCAGCAGTTTCAGCAGGTCCTCCAGAACCTAAGGAAACTGCTGCTTCTTCCGGACCCAACACATTCACTTTTGTAAAATAGTGCTTCTAGTGGCCTAGAAGTCAGCTTTTAACAAAAATGTTATATCTAGATATTGGCTCTGACGACGGGTACCTAAGGAGAACCCAGAGGATGGGAGTGAGTGAAGTGTCAGAGCGTGTCTAGATCTTGAATTCCCGTCAAGAATCACGAAACAGACAATATTAAAGCTAAACAAGTGGAACTACATGAATGTTCTATACTCCACCTTGACGTACGGTAAAACTATTACATTATAGTAATAATTTGGAAAGGGAGTAAAATTTTGATAAGAAAAAGAATTAATGAAACGTTAAAACGTTACATTTTTACAGAAGACCAGCTTGAGGCACTGGTTACCAAGCGGATCGATTCCGCTTTGGCACGATTTAATCTTGGAGGCCCTCCTTCAAATCCTCCATCTCCTCCTTTTTTCGCTTCGTCTCCCTTACCATCTCCAGCTACTTTTTCGGCAACTATACCACAAACTGACCAAGTAGCTATCGAAATTTCTCCTTTCTGGTTTGAAACACCAGACCTTTGATTCATCTCCCTTGAATGGCAGTTCTTGTTGGGAAACATCAAGTCCCAACATAGTATGTATGGTCATCTACTTAGTATGATCACGCCCACACTGGCGAAACTAGTCAGTGATATCTTTGTGAAACCTGACCAAGATTTCCCCTATGATAGGCTCAAAGAGGCTCTTCTAGCCTGCCTATCTAGCAGCACTTGAGACCTCATAAAAAAGGTTTTATGTGGTATGGACCTTGGGATCAAAAGCCCTCACAGCTCTTATGGAATATGACTGCTGTATCCCGAAATACCTTTCAAGAGGAAACTCTTAAACTTATTTGGATGGAAAAACTTCCACCCACTGTTAGAGCTACTATCTCGGTACTTAAAACTAGTTTACTAGAAACAGCCGAGATAGCAGATAATGTCCTCACTTCCCTAAGGGGATCTCAGCTTCATGCAGTATCTAATCCGACCGCTTCTTATTGCCGTTCTTCCCCTCAAGTGAGGTCATGTCACTTGAGGAAAAATTCAAAACTTCAATAGCAACTTCATAGCGTAATATGAAGCTTCTCATAATTATCAGAGTAGATCTAAGGATCGAAACGACATTCACAACAGAAATTTGAATAGCTCTCCAACGCCACCACGGTCCAGGTCGCGAGTTCAAATGTATGATGGTATCTGCTACTACCATCATACTTTAAAATGCTTAACAATGGTTTGCCACAGGGTTCCGTCCTGGCGCCATTACTTTTTAATTTGTACATCCATGACATGCCTGATACAACGGTACGCGGATGATTGGACCCTGGCCACTCAAAATAAAAACATGGGTGTCTTGGAAGATTTGCTATCAACTGACCTGGCGACAATGAATGACTATTTTCGAACGTGGAGCTTATTTCCTAATCTAAGTAAAACCGAGAGTTCTTGTTTCCACTTAAACAACAAACTGGCAAAACACGAACTATCAGTGTTATTTAACGGCACTGTCATTAAATACAATCAACAGCCAAAGTATCTGGGTATTACTCTCGATAGAACTCTTTCTTTTAAGCTCCACCTAGAGAATACGTCAAAAAAACTTAAAACGAGAAACAATATTTTGCATAAACTGGCAGGCTCGACATGGGGTGCTACTCCAGCAACCCTCCGCACAACTGCTCTAAGTCTGGTTTACTCAGTGGCTGAGTACGGCGCACCAGTCTGGCTGAATAGCACACATACTCAAAAAGTTGACTGCCAGCTGCATGCCGCGATGCGTACTATAAGTGGTACTATCAGGTCCACTCCTTTACCTTGGCTCCCTGTGTTGAGCAATATCGCTCCACCTGCACTCAGACGCTCGCATGCACTCATGCGTGAACATAAAAGGGTAACCAACAACATCACGTTACCCTTGCACGAATATTACGGTGACCACACTAACTGTCGATTGAAGTCAAGAAAGCCTCCACATAAAACTGCCAGCAGCCTGCTGGCAACTAATTTTAATATCTTGGATGCCTGGGACACCTCCTGGAATGATTACAACACTTCTGGCGTTTCTATTACTAACCCGACTTCTGCCCAACCTGGTTTCGATCTGCCACGTCATACCTGGACCACACTAAACCGAATAAGAACGAATCATGGACGTTGTGCTGATTCGTTCTACAAGTGGGGAATCTCAGAGTCCCCTCAATGTGACTGCGGAGCTCCACAACAAACTATAAAACACATTGCAACAGTGTGCCCACTTCGACGATACAATGGCAACATCTCAGACTTCCATTTGGCCACTCCCAATGTAGTAGCATGGATAAACTCACTCGATGTAAATATCTAATGTTCAAATATACTGCCCAATGTTCAAATATTTTAATATTTTACTTTTTAATTTTTAACTAAAAGACGCGCAATCGTGTTGATTGTAAGCTCATTTAATGTGTATTATTCATGTTTTGTTTTATGTAGATTTCATATGAAAATCTATCTATTTTAAGTTTTATTTTTGTTTTATTTTTGTTTTTAATGTGTCACAACAAAAACCATACGTTAAATAAAAATCATACTTTCCAGGGAGATGCAAACAAATGCGATCCAGAGTGCAAACAGTTCTCCAAGCACTCCGATTCCTTTGCCTCTATTTCTTCTTCAGAAAAACGAATAGACTCTTCACATGTGACGGCGTGTGATGACAGTCACTCCCAACTCCGTCTTCTGGTCCACGACATTTCTTCGCGAAAGAACTTCCTCATTGATACAGGTGCCGAAGTATCGGTTATTCCCGCTACTGTGGACGAAAAACTTCACAGATAATCAGACTTCTTCCTTTATCCCGCTAACAACTAACAATTAAAGTTAGCACGTATGGTACACGAACTCTCAACCTAAACATTGGTCTCAGACGAGCGTTCTGTCAGATCTTTGTTGTCGCCGATGTTACCATACCTATTCTCGGAGCTGATTTTCTTAATAAATATGGGCTTTTAGTGGACATCAAAAACCGACGTCTTGTCGATCCACTAACCTCCTTATTCACTTTGGCTAAAATCTCCACTTCTCCTGCACCTTCTCTTACGCTGATTAACGATTCTGTTAATATCGAAATTATCGATATTCTCAAAAATTTCAATGACTTCAAGTCCAAAAATGATCTTGCCAAACCAGTGAAACATAACGTAACTCACGTTATTGAGACACGTGGTCCTCCCATTTCATGTAGGTATCGTCGACTTGCTCCTGACAATTGGTCATCGCAAAGACGGAATTTGACGTTATGCTATCCCATGGAATTTGCCGACAGTCCTTGGGCTTCTCTCCATCTCGTTAAAAAGAAGAACGGCGAGTGGAGACCTTGCGGTGACTACCGCTCACTTAACAACGTCACTACTCCTGATAAATATCCGATTCCGCATATTCAGGATTTTTAGCATCACATGGATGGAGTACATGGATGCAAAATTTTCTCCACTATCGATTTCGTCCGCGCATATCATCAAATTCCTATTGATGAGCGCGATATTGCAAAAACTGCAATTTCTACTCCGTTCGGACTCTTTGAATTCGTTCGAATGACTTTCGGATTGCGAAACGCTGCGCAATCCTTCCAGCGGTTTATGCACTCCCTTCTCCGAGACCTTTTCGAGACCGTTTTCATCTACATAGATGACCTCCCAATTGCTTCTGGAACCTTTGAGGAACACCTCAAACATCTCAGGACTGTTTTCGAGCGTCTTTCCGACGCTGGTCTCATTATCAACGTTGATAAATGCAACTTTGCTGAAACCAACGTTGATTTTCTCGGACATTCCATTGATTCAACCGGAATCAAACCTACTGCTGAACGTGTCGATGCTATTACGCGTTACGAACGACCTGAAACTGTTATGCAACTCCGCCGTTTCCTTGGAATGATAAATTTCTACTGCAGATTCATTCCTCACGCTGGTGGCAATCAAGTCATTCTCAACGATTTCCTTAAAGGCTCCAAAAAGAATGACAAACGTGTCATTCAATGGTCCGAATTCGTCATTCAAGCCTTCGACTTATGCAAGCAGCTACTCAGTGAGACAACAACTCTTTCTCACACTCTGCTCAACTTGCCGTAATGGTCGACGCTTCCGACAAGGCACTTGGCACCGTTGTTCAACAAAAAATTGACGATTGTTGGACACCTCTTAGTTTCTTTTCTGTGCGACTTAATGAAACGCAACAGCAATGCAGCGCTTATGATCGCGAACTCCTTGCAGCTTACTCTGCAATCAAACATTTTCGGTATCTCCTTGAAGGTAGAATCTTCACTCTCTTTGCCGATCATAAGCCACTTGTCTACGCTTTGTCGCAGAACCCTGCCAAAGCTAGTCCTCGCCAATTCCGCCACCTAGATTTTATCAGTCAATTCACGACTGATATTCGCCACATTTCTGGAATCGATAATGTAGTCGCCGACACACTTTCTCGTGTCGAGCAAATATCGATTCCAGAAAACATGACAAAATTGCTGACGCTCAGTTCAACGATAACGAACTAAAAGAATTGGTGGACACTAGTCCCACACTTCAATTCCGAGCCTTTCCAGTATCGTTTGGCAATTCTAGTGCCAAAACTATTTTATGTGATACTCTACTAGTAATCCACGCCACTTTATTCCAAAGCAATTTCGTTAATCTGTTTTCGATAGTCTCCACAATTTATCTCACCCAGGAGTCCACAATTCTGCCAAACTACTTGCTGAAAAAGTTATTTGGCCATCAATTAAAAAGGATGCATGACAAATGGCACAGAACTGCCTGACTTGCCAAAAGGCAAAAGTTTCTCGCCACACTCAATCTCCATTAGTTAACTATCCCTCCACTTCTCAGATATTTTCCGAGATTCATATGGACATCATTGGTCCACTTCCTACCTCTGAGGACAAACGCTATTGTGTCACAATTATTAACAGGCTGACCTGAATCCATTCCTATCTCGGATATCACAGCTGAAACGGTAGCATCAGCTCTCTACTCCAATTGGATTTCTCGCTTCGGAGTACCTTCAGTAATCGTCACTGATCAGGGCTCCCAATTTGAATCCAATCGCTTCAACGAGTTGTCAAAACTTGTCGGTTTCGAACGTAAACGCACTACAAGTTACAATCCAAAATGTAACGGACTAATCGAACGTTGGCACCGAACTCTAAAATCTGTGATAATGGTCTACGACAGAACGGACTGGACAAGAATTTGACCGTCAATACTACTACTACAAACCATTAAGAACCACTTTCAGTGAAGATTTTCAATCTTCATCGGCTGAGCTCGTTTACGGTACTAACATACGTCTTCCTGGAGAATTGTTTAGCCAAAATTCTAACTCCACTTTTCAATCTGATTTCGTTTCACAATTGAAACAACATTTTGATCACCTTCGTCCCGCCATTGCATCAAGACACACTTCTCCTAAAGTTTTCATCTCCAAAAATCTCCAGTCTTGTTCGCATGTCTTTTTACGTACGGACTTAGTACGTAAAGCACTACAACCGCCATACGAAGGTCCTTTGAAAGTCATCAGCCGCGATGATAAAAATTTCGTTACTGACCGTAAAGGTCAACACATTCGAGTTTCAATCGACAGATTAAAACTTTGCTTTAGGGAACAATCTGAAGATGATTTAACTCAAAACTCACATACTTTGAGAACTGATCTCAATCGCGCGGACGAAACTTCGTCTACAACAGATATTGTCCATTCTACTCCTTCGGACACATTCCAGTCTTCTCCTTCTACCTCCGCAGAAACGAGACAGCGCGACGCTAAGGCTACTGTATCTACTAAAAGGGTTAGATTTGACCCCATTCCTCAACAACAAATATTCCACCCTGCATCAACAATTACGCGAGCAGGCAGAACCACTCGTACCCCTACTCGCTTCCTTCGTGCTGTAGCACCATAATCTTTCTATATCGTCTCATCTTCGATGATACTAGGGGGGGGGGAGTGTTTGTGGCGATCTTGCTTTAATAATATAATAGAGTGTTGACTGCGATTAGCCTTAAATAGTTTTTGATAGAGTTGAAAACGCCTAGCCAACGAGTTGACAGTTCGGGAAAAATATAAAAACACGTTTTTTATTCAAATTTAATTTAAAATAAACTTTTTAGTTTTTTGTCCTTCCAAATCAGAAGTTCCTTAATATCTTCCTAATATCTTTATTTTTTTATAAACAAAAACAAGAATAGTTATAATGTTCAATTTTTATAATCTACATATAAACTCTATATGTATATAACGAAAATGTTAATTATATTGTAAATGAAAAATTAATATTCAACAATTTATGTGCAGTCTTTAATATATTAGCTGTTAACAGATATTGAGAATGTAGTATTCCTAAACCGGAATATACATGAACCTCTATAAAGAATCTCAAAAGCCACATAAGGTTTAGTACAAACAAAACGAATAAAAGATATTATAACCAAACCAATGATATTACAACCCATTTATAACCCAAAACCCTATTTCATCATAAGATGTAACAACCATTCCCAAACATTACAACATATTGTTTAACCAAACATTTCTATAAGCCTATTCCTACAAATTAATTTCATCATCTTATGAAAATTAATGAACAAATTCTAGAATATACAATAAAATTCAAAACGCCTAAGCTAAGCAATTTTCACCAAACAAACATGTTAAAACATGTTTTAATTAATATAAATATTAATTCAATTATCCAATAATTTTTCTATTCACCAAAAATCCATTTTCAGCTATTTTTTATTAAACCAAATATAAAATGCTACAATGTCTAAAATAAATACATTGAAAATTCTATAAACATATTCCCTAGAAATTAATTTCATCATCTTATGAAATTAATGAACATTTCTTGAATATACAATAAAATTCAAAATGCCTAAGCTAAGCAATTTCCACCAAACAAACATGTTAAAACATGTTTCAATTAATACAAATATTAATTCAATTACCCAACAATTTTTCCATTCACACCAAAATTCCATTCTCAGCGATTTTCTCTAAAACCAAATCCCAAATAAAATAATCCAAACATACAATATATGGAAAAACTATCAAAAAACTTTCCGTTCAAAAAATGTCTTACTTACAAAAATTCCTATAATATAAACCTAAAACCAATTATGATAATCCAAACATATTAAACAATTAAATAAAAATTCGATTAACTGAAACGACGATTCAAATAACATATACAAAAAATATATAACATTTTCAATTAAAAATATTAAATGCTGAGTAATTAGTTCTCACTGTTTCTATTCATTCATAAAATAGAAAAAAAATCACTATTTTGTGATTGGTCAATTTTTCATTCACAATTTCCTATAAATAATATAGAAAATTGAATGAAAAGTTAGTCTGAAGTTCGGTTTGTACATACGTGGAATTACTGTCCGTCGAAGTAATTCCAAAACAGTTTCAAAATCAAAAAATAAGTAGTGATTTCTCAAATAAGTTTTCTTAAAGTGGAAATAGTGAAAAATTAGAAAAACCATAAGTTTTTCTCACATAATTTTAATAGGAAAACAAGAAGTTTTCCCAAAAAATCATTTGCTATTAAAATAAAATATTGTTTAATAGGAAAACAAGAAGTTTTCCCAAAAATCAGTTGCTAAAGAAAAGTAGTGTTTGTGCTCACATAATTTTAATAGGAAAACAAGAAGTTTTCCCAAAAAAGCATTTGCTATTAAAATAAAATATTGTTCAATAGGAAAACCGAGAGTTTTCAACCAAAACATTTGTAGTAAAAATTTCATGTGCTATCAATAAAAATAACAAGTTGTAATAAATGGTGTGTATTTTATAAAAACAACACATACGAGATCGAGAAATACATGATCCGGGGAATAATACCAGGTAAGTGGTAATCATAAGACTTCCCAGGTATTTTTTTTTTCAACGCGCACAAGAAGTACACCTGGCATACCCGACACCCACAATTGGCGTAACCGGTAGCTCTACTCATCGGAGGTGCCGTTGGAACCCCCACAATTGGCGCAGCCGTATTTGGAGTCCTAGACTCTAGTTAAGGACCAACAGCTTCCAGGAAAATTTTTAAGTCTATTTAAAATCAAAATACAAGATAATTCTTGTTAAATAATACAACAGACACATCTAGGAGTGTCCAACATTTGTCACACTGTAGTGACGCAGCAATCAAGTGATTCAACAGGATCACCAAGGAGATCCCAACTATTAACCCGGGCACGAATTTACAAATTTTTTAACATCAAGTTATAAAGAAATAACAAATTTACAACAGTTTCTTTCTTCTAAAAACATACAACAAAATAAAAATTCAAACAACTATTTTGCTGTTACAATAAAACAGAATTTTTCTCATCACATCAAGTTTCATCATTGAAAAAAAATTTTTTTTAAGGTCAGAATTCGTTGATTAATTAAATTTACATGAAATATATAATTTATATTCTAATTATTAACTATATTTAAACATTTAAATCATTTTTATAAAAATAAATTTACGCTACATTCGATTAAAAGAAACCAATTTAAAAATATTTTTTGCGTATTTAAAATATTATTACATACAATTTACAATATTATTTGCGTAATATAAAATATCATTACAAACAAATCAATTGAAAAATATTCTTTGCGTATTATAAAATATTATTACATACAATTTACAAATTATAAAATATTATTACAATCAAATTATTTACAAATTTATTTGCGTATTAAACAAATTATTTCATAATTATTTTGCAATATTAAAATAAATAATTGCAAACGAAAGAATATATACGCAATCATACGAAAAACAAAAAATTTATTTAATTTCTAGGAATCGGTTATCGTTTTACAAATTCAAGGTTAAACAGTTCCTTGACGGTCGTTAAACAAAAACTCACTTTTATTATATGTCGAAAAACAAAATATCGTTATCCGACATCATAAGACAAACCCGTAACAGGACGTATTCAGACTCCGACCTGATACAAAAACAAACCAAAAAACGCAAGAACAAAGAATTCGTAGAAATTGAAAACACTTTTGACGACATTGTCCATTACTTAAAGAACGAAACGAGCACGGCAGCTGGTCCATCACATAAAACTTTAAACAATACTAATAATAAAATGGAACACAAAATGAATTTTAGCGATGTATTGGCGGTAATGTCCAACATCCCAATATTCTCAGGAGAACCGAGTGAAAAAACACCGGCAGAGGCAAAATTCTTTTTAAACGCATGTAACAGGGCCAGATCACATGTAGACGAAGAAGGAAAAAAATACTTCTTCGGCATAATGTTAGACAAAATTCAGTACCCTGCCTGCGAACTTATTTATGATCTTGACATTAATAATTTTGAAAGCTTGCAAAAGCATATAATTGATAAGTACATAAATAATGATATGGAAAAAAATTATATCCAAGAAATAAATAAGTGCAGACAAACTTCGTCAGAAAACGTGACAAGTTTTGCAGAAAAGTTAAGACGGTTAGTAGGAGAAACCAAAAAATGGTACAAAAGGAAATACTCAGAAGAACAAAATGTAGCATTAGTTATGGAAATAAATAGACTCGCTTTAGAGGCTTTCCAAAACGGCATTTCTTCAAATTTAATAAAAATTTCTTTCGCAACCAGCAAGCCGACATCACTCGAAGAGGCGATTTCTAGAGCAAGACACCTAGAATACACGTTACCTCAGGAACAAATTAAAGAATTTAAATTTAATAATGGAAGACACATAGACGAATTAGGAGAAACTTATTATGACTTGAATAAATTATATTGTTGGTATTGTACGAGAAAGGGACACACGATAAATGAATGCAGAACGAGAAAAAATGCATTATTTTGTGTACTTTGCAAATCATACGGGCATCTCACACAAGATTGTCATAAAATTAAAAAACCTAAACCAGAGGAATATGTATTTAGAGACAATGGGGAGGTTATACCAAATTATGAAAATAAATTTAATTCATTTAGAGCAAATTATCCAAACGTAGTTAGACCAACTACTAGAAACATGAACGTGCGCAAAAACAATTTCCCTCAATTCATTGATTTTTCGAGGCCTCCAGATCATGAAATTTATCAAAAAAGACAAAATAATTATTATAAACCACGACCACAATATAATTCCAACCAATATAGACCGCAAAATGGTTTCAATCATCAACAACAATACCGACCACAAAATAATTTCAACCAATCTCAATACAGACCTCAATTTAATAACACACAAAATCAACACAACTATCCAATAAACAATAACAATAATTACGTAAACGAGAAACCTACAAATATTAGGGTAATAGCAGAACCACCTTCCTTTTACGACTCGATCAATAGATTAACACAGAAACCAGAAGGGGTTCCAGGACCATCTGGAATAGTTACACAAAGTACAGACATAGACATAATGAGAGCAACAGAAAACTTAAATTTAAACAAGTAAGAGCGGATTTCATACCCAGAAATCCGACCTCAAATAATTCTCAAAATATAGGGGTCTATTGCGACACTGTTTTTTATCCCACAATTTCAAATTTTAATTCTAACCTAAAGCATATATCACCCATTATAAAAATACCATTAGACATTGCAAAAACTAATTATGCAAAATTTTTAATAGACACAGGAGCAGACATCTCCGTATTAAAATATAATGCAATTAAAGCAGGAACGCCCTATTTAATTGATAAAACAATAAATTTTACTGGTATAAATAACCAAATTCAGTCAACTCTAGGATTAACCCAGGGTTTATTATTCAACAGCCTCAACGGCAAATGCGATTTCCATGTAGTCGCAGATGATTTAAATATAGAAACAGACGGTATTTTGGGTAGAGACTTTTTAAATAAAAAAACAGTGATTGACAATATAGGAAATAAGTTAGAGATATATTTGGAAACACCTATCCAACATATTACGATACCATTTAACGGAAACGGAAATTTCCAACTTGATCAGAAGTTTGAAACTGAACAAACATTTTCGGATGCAAAAAATCAACAGACTGAAAAAACAGTGCAAATTACCCATGATATCTTAGACGCGAACATCTCTGATAGTGGGGTTGATAGTATTACGAAACGACCAGTTCAGGTTTACCATGATATCAGAGACGCGAACATCTCTGAAATTGGGACTCAATTACTCGAAAATAATTTAGAGTCAACATCTGAATATAAGGTAACACGTACAGAAAAATCAAGTACCGTTGGAGATCCAAATTCTCATAATAATTTAGATTTAATAACAAATAATATTAAGACAAATTTAAACGATTTAACAAATAAATATGAAACGAATACAAATAATTCTATAATTGCTACAAAAGCTAATGAAAACAATACGAATATTAAGACAAATTTAAACGATTTAACAAATAAATATGAAACGAATACAAATAATTCTATAATTGCTACAAAAGCTAATGAAAACAATACGAATATTAAGACAAATTTAAACGATTTAATAAACAAATATAAAACAAAAACAAATGATTATATAACGGCTAAAAAAGCCAACGAAAACATTAAAAGTAATTTAAAACATTCTATTAACGATTATAAAATAAATACAAATAATTCCAACATTATCACTAACGAGAACGATAATAATTTCAATACAAATACATGTTATAAATACAAAGGCAATTCACAAGATTCTCAGAAAACGAACTTACATTGTCTAAACAAATCTACAAACGACCTTAACCCAAACAAAAAACATAAAGTAAACTACATAAATCCCTCAAACATATGTTATCATAAAAAACGTTTTAAAATAAATAAAACTATCCCAAAGACAAAAAGCAAAAACATTTTTACTATAAAAAGATCAAATTTAAAAAATATTTACAACACAAAAAATTATTTCATTAATAAAACTATAAACAGAGATCCAATAACTAAATTTTATAAAAACATTGACCTATATACAGAACTAAGCCATAAAAAACTAAATGACATACATTTCACGAATATGAACAAGAAAAGAAAAGAAAATTATGCAATGAAGTCATTGAACGACATTAAAAATACTAACAGTATACAAACGATAAACAAAAACATGGGAGACAACCATATTTCTTATGATATTACACAAACAAAAAATGAAAAAATTTTATTATCAACTGTAGGAAAAATAGTAATACCTAAGCGATCAAAAATTGCATGGAAATTTAAATTAAAAACAGATCCAAAGGAAACATTGATATGTTTCTCAAAGAAAATAAAAAATGGTTTATATGCAGCAAACGTGATTACAGAACCAATTAACTCGGAAATTATATTAGGATTTTTAAATGCCAATGAAGAGGACGAAGTCTTGGAAAACTATGAACCAGAAATACACAAACTATCAGATTACAATATAGAAAAGTCAGATACAAAAGAGTTACCAAACATTTTTAATATAAAGGAGCATTACAATTGGAAATCAAATCGAGAAATGGAAATTTTAAATCAATTAAAACTAGAAGAGACGTTGACAGACAACGAAAGAGAGTCAATACAGAAAATATGCCGAGATTACTGTGACATATTTCATCTTCCAAACGATCAACTGACATACACTGAGGTATTACAACATAAAATAACAGTCCAGCCGGACACCGCTCCAATAAATCAAAAAATGTATAGACTACCTGAGACTCAAAGAAGAGAAATTAATACACAAGTTGAGGAAATGTTAAATCAAGGTATAGTTCAACAATCAATGTCAGCTTGGAACTCACCGCTACTAGTAGTAGAAAAACGTTCTACTGACAATACAAAGAAGTTTCGTATTGTGATAGATTTTCGCAAACTTAATAAAATAACTTTAGGTGACGCTTTCCCGTTACCTAGGATCGAAGAAATACTAGATCAAATCGGCTACTCTAGGTATTTCACAACGTTGGATTTAGCGGACGGATATCATCAAGTTTTAGTAGACGAAGCAGACCGTGAAAAAACTGCATTCAGTACTGCATATGGGCACTACGAATTTGTGAGAATGCCATTTGGCTTAACAGGAGCACCTGCTACATTTCAGCGCATAATGAACCACGTTTTAACAGGTCTACAAGGTATCGAATGCTATGTGTATTTAGACGACATTGTCATTTATGGACGAGACTTAGAAAACCACAACTCAAAATTAATAAAAGTATTCGACAGACTTAGAAAGTTCAATTTAAAAGTAAAGTTAGAAAAATGTCAATTCCTTCGAAGAGAAATAGTGTATTTAGGGCATCAGTGTACAGAAAATGGAGTACTACCAGACCCAAGTAGGGTAGATAAAATTAAGAATTATCCGATACCAAGAACGGTACGACAAACACAATCATTTCTGGGATTCGCAAATTATTACAGGAAATTTATAGAAGGATTCGCAAAAATTGCAGAACCTATTAACAAATTGTTAAGGAAAAATTCAAAATTCAAATGGACTGATGAATGTCAATTCGCATTCGAAAAACTAAAACATTTATTAATTAACCCACCAATATTAATTTATCCTGATTTCAAAAAACCATTCTTAGTAACAACAGACGCAAGTAACACCGCATTAGGAGCAATCCTTTCACAAGGGGAAGTCAACTCCGACAAACCAATAGTTTACGCAAGCAGATCATTAAATGATGCAGAAAGAAGATACTCAGCCATAGAAAAGGAATTACTAGCAATAGTTTGGGCAGTAAAAACCTTCAGGTGTTATTTATATGGAAGAAAATTCACAATCTACACTGATCATAAACCATTGAAAGGGGCGATAAATATTTCACACCCGAATTCGAAAATAGCTAGATTCAGCATTAAACTAATGGATTATGATTACGAAATCCAATATAAACCAGGTAAGACAAATCAGAATGCCGATACATTAAGCAGATTGCCGAACAACGACGAAATAATGGAGAACAATTCAAATGCTGAAAACAAGAAAACCAAGATACTAGCAATCACACGGGCCCAAGCAGCAAAAGCTATGGATAATATAACAAACCAAGAAAAAAACCATATGACCAATAATGAGACAAACACTAACCAAATCGAAAAAAATCAAATGGTACCGATCGACACGGAAGAGGATTGGGAAAATTCCGATGAGGAACACACAAAAATTAAGCATATTACACAACAAGAGGATATCATCCAAATACTAAAGGACTACCATGATTCACCTTTAGGAGGTCATCAAGGGGCGCAAAGAACCTACTTAAGAATAGTAAGAGAATACAAGTGGAAAAACATGATACAGGACATAAAAAATTATGTGAAAAAATGTCAAAAATGCCAAAAGAACAAAACCTCGAAACTGATAAAAATGCCTATGCAAATCTCAAAAATACCGGAAAGAGCTTTTGATAAAGTATTTTTAGATATGGTAGGACCATTACCAACAACACACAATGGTAATAAATATATCCTAACTTTCCAAGATGAACTAACGCGATTTTTTGACTGTTACCCAATGCCAGATGCAGAAGCAAATACTGTAGCAAAAATATTTTATGACGAAATAGTATCGAGATTTGGAGTACCAAAGGTCTTACTCACAGACCAAGGATCAAATTTTACAGGAGAAGTATTCAAACAAGTTTGCAAATTTCTAAAAATCAAAAAAATTGAAACAACTGCATATCACCCACAAGCTAATGGTATCCTAGAACGAAGTCACCGGCCTTTAGGGGAATATCTACGGAATTTCGTACAGCACGATCAACTAAATTGGGACCAATGGTTAAGGCAAGCTGCATTCGTCCACAATAACACTCCGAGCAGTCGTTCAAAATTAACACCAATGGAATGTTTATTTGGCTTTAATATAACATTACCAACTAATTTGAAGGCACCTCCAAGCCCAGTTTACAACAATGAAAATTATTTTTACATAATAAAACACAAAACTCAAATGGCAAATCTTATAAATAAAGAATTTTTAAAAAAATCTAAAGAAGAAAACAAAAAATATTACGACAGATACACAAACCCAATTAATTTTCAAGTAGGCGACAACGTTTATTATAAAAACGAAGCTAAGAAAAACAAACTTTCAGAAAACTGGATCGGACCGTATGAAATCGTGAAGATTAATGGCCCAGTAAATTGCACAATTAGAATCAGAAATAAGAATAAAGTAATACACTTTAATAGGTTGAAATTAGCAACCATTTAAATCTAATAAAATTTATTTTTAAAAATAAAAATAACCACAATTGGCAAATAACACAAAACAAAATTGGAAAACAAATATAAACATTTTAATTTTTTTTTTTTTTTTCTTCTCTCCAAGAATTCAATTTTTGTTTATATATAATTTTACAGATAAAAATGAAAATGATTTTACAAACGATTATATGGGGATTTTTAATTAGCAGCGCTACAACAATAATGTATTCAATTAAAGATGTGAGTAATAGAAAAATAATTTTCGAAGAAGTAGGAGAAGGAATATTTTATTTAGATTCATGGTCAATCCTCACTGGAGTTGACATATTAGATTTAAGAAACATAACAATATTAATAGAAAAATCTAAAGTAGAAATTAACAGAGTTTGTCACGTAGGAAAATCAGAAATAATACGTACACCATATTGCAAAAACATAATTCACGAGTTAGACACATTAATAAACGACATAGCCACACAACAAGACGAAATTAGCCACTTGTTAGGGATTAGAACGAAGCGAAGTACAGGTTATTTCAACGGAATTGGTAAATTACAAAAAACGTTATTTGGAACAATGGATAGTGACGATTCAGAAATATTATATAATAAAGTAAAAAGATTAGAAACAAACGATTTAGAAAACATTAAATTATTGGAACAACAAACTAGCATCATTAAAACAAGTATGAATTGGTCCAATACAAAATTCAACCAAATTGAAAAAAATCTTAATTATAGTTGGACCGAAATAAGTAAAATTAATACAGACATTGAAATGTTATCGATGCAACAAGCGCAACAACAGATCAGAACAGAGAAAAGAATATACATAATTGAGGTTTCAGATCTATTAATAAATACATTATACGAAATAAAAAGTATCTTATCAACCTTTATATCGGGCATACTTTTCTTAACAGAAAACAAAATCCACCCATCTTTCTTAAACATGACGATTATCGCGAAGGAATTAGATGACATTACGAAAGAAGGACAAAGCTTATATATAGGTAACCCACTAATTATTCAACAATTACTACACGTAAATTCAATAATTTTCAAGAATAAAATTATTATAAAAATTGAAATTCCACTCCCAACTGATATTAAATACAAACTTCATAAGCCTTACCCAATACCATTCATCCATGAAAACACATTTCTAACGTACGATATACAAAACGTTATATTAGCCACAAATCTAGAAACAAAAACTTTTCAAATTACGTCCTTAACGGAATTACAACAGTGTCAAGAAATTCTATTAAAACAAGAATATAAAACAAAAATTTGTAAACAAAATTCGCCACTAATAATAGACAAAAAATTTAATTGTTTGGCCCAACTATTTGATAATCCTTTTAGACAAAATAGTCACACATGTGAATACAAAGAGATAGAATTTCCAAAAAATCTAATAGTTCGAATGTATGCACCAAACTCATGGTTACTAATAACTAAGGAAAGCTTTAACATACATATAAAGTGTAAAAACAATAACGAAACATTACTGAATGTAAATAGAACAGTTGTATTATATCTATATAATAATTGTGAAGCGACTTCAAATGGAATCCAACTAAAATACGAAAATAACAAGGACATAAGAATTCATATCCTTACAAGTCCACAACTCCCAGATGCGGAAGATATTAAATTTAATTCGATTAAAGAATACGAATTAACACATAAATCGTTAAAAATTCCAATAATCAGTACATCTCAAGACGGAAAAAATGACTTTCATCAGCTGTTACAAACTATAAATAAACAGGAATCAAAATTGGAAAAAATCAAAACTGAAAGGGAATTACGTCAAAATGAAAACGTAAAAATATTAAATATTTCGTTTAGCTCAATAGCAATGATAGGATTTATTTGTATATCAATAGTCCTACTTTTTAATGGACTTAGAAAACGACTAAAATTAAAAAATAAAAATTACACGATAGAAACAGCAAACTTGAACGATGGACTTACTGAAGACATACGCACAATCGAAGACAACCCCACGTATACAGAACCTACAATCGCAACAGAACCAACGATATCGGCAAAACCGAGACGTATTAATAAAATCGTAAATAGCGATTCAATATAATTTAAATACATTACCATTTATGAATCATTTTTTTTTAATAAATAAATTTTATGTTTTTCAAATAATAACAATAAACAAACATTTCTACTTTTATATAAAAATAAAAAAAAAAAGAAAAGAAAAAAAAAACATACGTAATTCAATACAATTCAATAAAATATAGTAACATTAAGAAAAAATCAAACTATTAAAGTTGATAAATTTTAGCATAGAAATAAGAAAAAAAATATAATAATATAAAATAAAGAGAAACCTATAGAATAAGGGAAAGAACACAGATTGATCAAACTAATAAGCACAAAAAGCACTATAAAAGCACACTATCAATTATTATTTCTAAATTATATAACAATCTATAAAAAATGAAAAACTTCATTTTTCATTTTTTATATTTGCAAAGAGGGGAGAGATGTAGTATTCCTAAACCGGAATATACATGAACCTCTATAAAGAATCTCAAAAGCCACATAAGGTTTAGTACAAACAAAACGAATAAAAGATATTATAACCAAACCAATGATATTACAACCCATTTATAACCCAAAACCCTATTTCATCATAAGATGTAACAACCATTCCCAAACATTACAACATATTGTTTAACCAAACATTTCTATAAGCCTATTCCTACAAATTAATTTCATCATCTTATGAAAATTAATGAACAAATTCTAGAATATACAATAAAATTCAAAACGCCTAAGCTAAGCAATTTTCACCAAACAAACATGTTAAAACATGTTTTAATTAATATAAATATTAATTCAATTATCCAATAATTTTTCTATTCACCAAAAATCCATTTTCAGCTATTTTTTATTAAACCAAATATAAAATGCTACAATGTCTAAAATAAATACATTGAAAATTCTATAAACATATTCCCTAGAAATTAATTTCATCATCTTATGAAATTAATGAACATTTCTTGAATATACAATAAAATTCAAAATGCCTAAGCTAAGCAATTTCCACCAAACAAACATGTTAAAACATGTTTCAATTAATACAAATATTAATTCAATTACCCAACAATTTTTCCATTCACACCAAAATTCCATTCTCAGCGATTTTCTCTAAAACCAAATCCCAAATAAAATAATCCAAACATACAATATATGGAAAAACTATCAAAAAACTTTCCGTTCAAAAAATGTCTTACTTACAAAAATTCCTATAATATAAACCTAAAACCAATTATGATAATCCAAACATATTAAACAATTAAATAAAAATTCGATTAACGGAAACGACGATTCAAATAACATATACAAAAAATATATAACATTTTCAATTAAAAATATTAAATGCTGAGTAATTAGTTCTCACTGTTTCTATTCATTCATAAAATAGAAAAAAAATCACTATTTTGTGATTGGTCAATTTTTCATTCACAATTTCCTATAAATAATATAGAAAATTGAATGAAAAGTTAGTCTGAAGTTCGGTTTGTACATACGTGGAATTACTGTCCGTCGAAGTAATTCCAAAACAGTTTCAAAATCAAAAAATAAGTAGTGATTTCTCAAATAAGTTTTCTTAAAGTGGAAATAGTGAAAAATTAGAAAAACCATAAGTTTTTCTCACATAATTTTAATAGGAAAACAAGAAGTTTTCCCAAAAAATCATTTGCTATTAAAATAAAATATTGTTTAATAGGAAAACAAGAAGTTTTCCCAAAAATCAGTTGCTAAAGAAAAGTAGTGTTTGTGCTCACATAATTTTAATAGGAAAACAAGAAGTTTTCCCAAAAAAGCATTTGCTATTAAAATAAAATATTGTTCAATAGGAAAACCGAGAGTTTTCAACCAAAACATTTGTAGTAAAAATTTCATGTGCTATCAATAAAAATAACAAGTTGTAATAAATGGTGTGTATTTTATAAAAACAACACATACGAGATCGAGAAATACATGATCCGGGGAATAATACCAGGTAAGTGGTAATCATAAGACTTCCCAGGTATTTTTTTTTTCAACGCGCACAAGAAGTACACCTGGCATACCCGACACCCACAATTGGCGTAACCGGTAGCTCTACTCATCGGAGGTGCCGTTGGAACCCCCACAAGAACACCTCTCAGCTTATTTATAAAAATGGTTGCTTCATAACAAATCATGGGAAATCAACCAGATGTTATATCGTGATTCGTGATAAATAAATTACATCAACGTTGCATTATATAAAGCGTTGGAATTGGTGATAATTACATCGCATTAAATCTTTCCGGAATTATAGAAACTTATCTATAGATACCCCAAACGCAGTTGTCCATGATAATATTTATTTAAATATTTAGGGCAGTAAAAGTGTTTTACCATTGAGAATATTATATGTTTAGAGATCGAATCGAAGTCGAGATCTCTAATATATCCTATTCTTAGATTCACGAAATGTAAATAGTTACTCAAAACCTAGCTAACTCTCTGTCACAAATAGAAAAAATTTTGGGACGATTACCTTAGTCGCATTATATATCCAGATACTTTATGACAAATCCTCATGGAAGCCAACTCAAGAGAGAAAATCAAGTTCACTGTTCCTGGGAGATTTCTGTATCACCATGTTCGAATACCTTTCGTTCTCTTAATGCTGCTCTAAGACCATGCTTATGAATAAATACCTCCCCCAAATACCTCCGAGCCTAATCTCAACTCAACTGCTTATCTATTTGGATCATTTACCAGGAGTCTCTCCAACATTCGAATCAATCAATTGTGTGATTAAAAGAATTTAATAGTTTACTACAAGCTTCCGAGGGATACACCCGTTTTGCGATGGTCGAGTCTATTTGGCTAGATTTCTTCTAATTATTTTCAAATATGCAGTCAAGAAAGTTATTTCTCCTTTGAGTAAGTGTTAGTCTAAAAGTATAGTGTGTGTCTCTTTGAGACACCATCCCATATAATGAGACTTTCAGTTAAAAATTTCAATTTTGAACAAGTTTTTAAAACGAAAAGTTTTCAAGAAAGCTTTGAACACATTAAACAATTGTATACAAAATACAATATTGTTGCGTTATTCTAATCTTTCTTCGAATTGGCCTAGTTCTCAATCCGATAAACGTGCTTCCCCAATTCACTTCCTGATTTGATTCACTTCCTGCAAGCAAAACCACCAGGTTTTATTAAGTATTCAACACCTTAATTGTTCCACAACAACAGGAAACAATATAGCAAACAATATTCCTATCTAGAATATTCTTTCAACAGCTTCAGAAACTCCAACGGTTGATTGTAGAAATTTCCAGTATGAGACATTGAACACAGTCCAAAATAATACACAAAAAATCTCTTTAATAACACTTAAAACTTTATTCACAATTAAATTTAAAAATAACTTCTATTTACACGATTTTATATGCACGGTACAACTTTCCGTTTACAATTAATTTAATATTCCACTTAAACAATCGCAGTCTAAATTATAACTTTACATCATCGCAGGTCTAAAATAAAACTAATTGCTTCTGTCTGAAAAAAACCTATTTAAATACCATCCCTTTAAATCTAGAAAAATCGATAAATCGTTATTCTTTAACCCGGAACGTTCCTTTATGTAAACCAAATAAGAAATAATTTTTGTTTGTCCTTTAACTTTAAACACAACAACAATTATATACATTTCAATTATATTCGTTTGCTGTTGTGTTTTGTTGATCATCAATCAATGATCATCGTGATGAAGGTACTATAGGGTGTTTTATTTATATTGAGTTGAGTTCTACCTTGTATTTCGTTATGATTTTGTTATAACCGTAACAATATATTTAACTATACATATATAAATTATTAAATAATGCGTTTAAAATATTTTTTCGTTTATAATTCCAGATTAACCATGTACAAAACTACAAATATAATTCAGCGCAATTATCGATGGCGCATTATTCAAAAAAATCAAAAAGTTTTGTCAAAAAATTTTAGTAAAAATCTAAAACTATTTAACTGTAATACAAAAACGAGTTGTTAACTAAAGGAAAAAGTATTAAATTAAAATATAAACAGAAACCTGAAAATAATTATAATACAAAGAAAAAAGTAAAAATGCTGCCAAATGAATCTAACAATTTGATGGCAGCAAATGATGAAATTGAAACGGCATTAGGCACATTTACTCTAATGTGGCAATCAATACTATTTTGGGCTGCCGTATCATCAATATTTGTTCATACATGTGCAGCCCTAATTGCATTTGTAACATTACGTAAACATAAGTTTGGTCGTTTTTTTTCAATATTAATTGTAATAATGGGTATTGTGTCACCAATAACAAGTGGTGTTATAAGCAGTGCTGCTATAGCCTTTGTTTATCGTGCATCTAGTCTTGAAATGTCACAAATTGTTGCTATGGTATGGGGTTGTGGTCAAACTGTACTATCAGCATGTATTGGTTTTACAAGAATTTTAGCAACACTTTAAACAACGGTTAGCATAATAAATAAAAAACAACTAATTATAACTGTAAATATATACATAAATAAGCTATTTTAATATAAATTAAATACATAAGAATAGATCAGAGAAAATGGAAAATTGCTTGATCTATTGAATCTTATAAGTAATTATAATGATGGTTTCATTTTTGTGTTAAAACATTATTCTAAAATTCTACTAATAATGTATAGTTTTTGTATTAGATAGCCTTACTAGACTAGTAAATATTAGTGTATCTATCTGTATACCTTTTGTTGCTTTATGGTTCGAAATTAAACTTATATACATCATTCTGTATCAAGCAATATATTCCTGTTTTTTTTTAAATAAGTAAATTATAGAATCAAAATTCGAATAGAAACATTTTTTTTAACAGTGCATAATCTTTTAAATTGTCGGTTGGATTGAATATGACCGAAAATTGTCCGAAGAGTAAAATGATCCATTATAATTAATATTCTTTAAAATGTGATATTTTAAATTAGTTAAAAATTAAATACCAATTTTTTATAAAAATAATCAACAGAAACAAAAATAGTAATATTATTATTTAGTGTATATCAATCTCTGGTTTATTCTCAATGAATGAAAACAATTTTAGAGAACATTCACAAAACTTTGATTAAGTTTTTTCTTTGACAAACAAAATTGAATTCTATCATTTTACATTGTAAAATATGATCAAAACTTATTTTTTTAATTATATTTAAATAATAATTTTATTGGTTAGTAATTATATAATAATATAATAACGAAAATATTAACATATCGGACACGATTTGCTTTGATAAGTGTCGAAATAATTATTTAAACTATTTAGTTGAAAATCTGATTCAAACGAATTATGTAGTTGTTTTGTTAATTACTGATTTGATTTTGTTCTTGTTGGATACTTATCCAATTTAGATGTTTTTGGTTATTCGTCCGGCATGTTTCGAATTTTCGTTTGTTTAACAAATATTCAAATGATTGCAACAGAACTTTTGAAAATTTACTTTAATGAGATAGTAGAGTCGGTCGTATATATAGACGACACAATAAAAGTGAAAATTCGCCATGGCGATGTCTAAACTTAAACGTAAAGCCGCACCTGAAACTGTAGGATAAAAATCATCTACTATGTGCGAAGTACAAAGGAGTCGCACTGCATCACCGTATATGTTAACGTCAAACTCAAGGTATTTGAGCTATTGATTAGACATGTTATGTGTGTCGAACGTAAATCTTTAAACAATTTGATGTTTCACATATTTCTTGTATTCTTGGTTTGGGTTGTTCTAGAGGCGGCTTAGAGTCCAGCTTACTATCCCTGCAAGAAAAACACGATAATGGGTCATGGACGTAATGAATTTCTTTATAAAATATATCTTGTAAACAGCTCACGAGTTATGTTTTCACACAGGTTTTTCATTTTAATTGTACGTAATATGTACCGCGTGGCTGTTTTTGTTGGTCTGTAATGTTTTTAAGTTTTGATATTCGGGTTTGAGAACGCCGCGTGCTCCCTGCTATTGAAACCTGAGTGTGAACATTAATCCTGTTAATTTTTTAAAAAAAATTTATAGCTTATATTTTATTTTTATTTCGTTTATCCTATCATGAAATATTGGCCATATTTTATATGTGATAAGATTTATTGTTTGTAAAGGAAGTAAAAAAGATTTGCGTCAATTGGATATACATATTAGCCGCGTTTGACTTGACTGAAGCAACTGAAACAACCAAAAATTGTATATTGCAATTCTTGTTGTTTTTTTCAGATTATTCAGTTATTTCAGTCAAATCGAACGCGCCTATTATTGTAACATTAGTTGAGGTGGAGAAACCCATATAATGCCGTACAAATGTTGATGACGTCACATTCGATAATTACCTCAACATAAATGTTGCTAATGCTGCTGTTCATTTATTTTGTTTTAATTCGATTTAATTCAATAATTAACACATAGGGAAATTTATTCAGTTTCCCACATTTACTCTATATATATATTGTTACGTTTTTCTAGCCTTACTTTGAATTGGTCTTACTTTCAATTCGATAAACAAAATTCCCAAACCTTTTTCTGGGTTCGATCACTAAAAACACCTTATTAAATATTCAACACAGCTATTGTTCCACAACAACAGGAAAACAATACAGCAAACAATATTCCTATCTAGAATATTCTTCCAATAGCTTAAGAAACTCCAGCGGTTGGTTGTAGAAATTTCCAGTCTGAACACAGCGTCCAAAATAATACACAAAATATTTCTACTCAATAACTCTTAAAACTTTATTCACAATTAAATTAAATTTAACATCATCACATTAAACTATTTCCCCTATCGCAGTCTTTACATCATCGCAGTTGAAAATAAAACTAATCACTTCTGTCTGAAAAAAACCTGTTTAAATACTATCCGTTTGAATCTAGAAATATCGATAAATCGATCGTTATTCTAACCATCTTTAAAAAATAATTTTTATCTGTCCCTTAACTGTACAATGTACATATTAATTTCATTCATTTGTACATGTTGTGTTTTGTTATAACAATTAATTAAGCAATTAATTTAAATTATGTATCAAACATTTCTCTTTGTAATTTAATTTGAATTCGAAATTAACATAACGAGCAATTTAACCTGAGTTTTATAGTAAATAATAGTATGCACCTATATACCTTAATTTACAAATACGAATAAATTGACAACATTAATTTTCATGACTAGCTCCTATTTTTACACATCATTTTGAAGAAAAAAAAGCTATTTGTATTAAAACTCGCACTAAAGATTTTTTTTATCTTAATATAACAAGCACCGTGAAGAAAAAAGTTGTTATAAATATCACCGAAAGCAGACTAAAATGCTCGATTAATCTTAAAACAAACTATTTGTCGCCTGCCTACGTTGAAGAAGATCAACCAATCGAGCAAAAAGGTGAAATTAGAAACAACTGAAATAGTGTTGGGTGTTCTATACGCATAGTGTATTTATTATTGCAGTTTTACGCTTTGTTATCGATAGTAAAGTTTTATCTAAAGGTGTGTTTACACGCCACAACACTCCTCCTTTAGTTCCATCGAAAATGGTACAATATAAAAGAAGGATATATAGATTAAGGGTCCAAGAGCATAGAAATCGTAGATCGATAGATCGACCTGCTCGAAAAGTTGCAGCGGAAGGTAAAGTTTTGTGGTGTGAAATTAAGTTTTACGCACTGACTAAGTCAGTGCGTAAAAAGACATGTGAACAAAATTCAAATGGTTTTATTTTATTTCTTTTATTCACACATAAAACATTGATTTTGTTAGAAGTGTGCATTGATGTATTAATGCGACAAAGGTAATCAAAGTTTGGGAGCTGGGAATGATGGAAAACAAGGGGGCGCTGGGAAACAAGATCGGACTGTGGAATGATGATGGTGTATGGTGGAAGACATAATGATGTATCATAAACCAGTTCTGCTGATGAAGATTGAAACCGAGTAAAATTGACGGTGATATTCGTATCCAGCCGGTCGTTGGCGTAAGCCATGTTAGCAGATTGTAGTGTTCGATGAGACTTAAATTTAGAATTAAATCTGGTAGAGCGATTGGGTACGAAACCTTTCATCTTTCATCATCAAATGACTCACAGTAACTCAAACTCCACCCAATGGCATCTTTCACATGAAATATCAAATAATTCCATTTATGCAAACAGCCAAACCGCATGAATCACTTATTGTCGTAGCGACAGAATGCAAATTGATTTATTTCTCCAAACGGTGTATGATTTACCTTTTTATGTGTGGAATGATTTACCAAAATCAAGAGTAGTGGTTTCTTCAATCTACAAAACGTCCATCAACATCTGAGAAAAAGTTTGATAACAATAAAAAATGTAAATGTGAAATATAACAATAAAAATACTCACTTAATTTTAATGCCAGTGTTCACATTAACTTTCATCTTGAAATGCACATGTATCATTTTTTAGATAAATCAGTTTCAATAACGCATAGATTTTCTCTGGGCACCAACACTATGTACAATTTTATAGAAATTGACTGATGTCATGTAATGTGACATTTTTATCTAGTTTATCTATGTCGGATAGCTATGATGAGAAATGTTAAGCCGCAGTTAGACTATTGCAGAACTCTGCAATATTTCTGCAATGGTCGTGCAATGGTAGTGTGTAAAACAGTGATCGCAAATACGTGGTACGCGTGCCAGACTTGACACGTTTGAAAATTTGTCTGGTACGGTAAACATTCTGAAATTGTGTCCAAAATTGTCGTTAAATTCGCGTTTTAGGAGTCATAATAAAGAAAAAAAATTCAGATATTTTGTAATAAGATAAAATAAAATAATATTATTGTTAGTACAGTAAAAGACGGTAAAAATAGTAGGGAACCTCCGAATTCTTTGAATCAGCATCGTTGTGCCTGATATTCCTGAATCGATTTGCCTAAAATTTTGGAATTAAGCTCAACACACCCTCCTTTTCAAAAACTACCCCTTATTGTCAAAACTTATTAAGCTACTAAGCACTTTATTTAGAAAACATAACAATTTTTTTTAGAATTATGCGATGCACAGTTTTTGAGTTATTTTCAAAAAAGTGCAAGTTTCAGACCGCCCCCCCCCCCCCCCCTTCGTTTCGACACTGATTGACAGAAAAATTTGAAAAAATTCACAGAGCTAGGAAATTTAGTAAATTTTGCATGAAAATTATAGCGAGGTCTCAAATAATTATATTTCTGTGTGTTTAGGGGACCGGTGTAAAGAGGGTAAAAAAAAATTTTTTTGATCCAAGCGAGTGGGGTGTCATTTGAAAGAATACTTAATTTAAAATTTGTTTCAATTTTTTTTAGAATTTTACGGTGCACAGTTTTTGAGTTATTTTCAAAAAAGTGCAAAATTCAGACCGTACCCCCCCCACCCCCCTAGGTTTCGACACTGATTGACAGAAAAATTTGAAAAAATTCACAGAGCTAGGGAATTTAGTAAATTTCGCATGAAAATTATAGCGAGGTCTCAAATAATTATATTTCTGTGTGTTTAGGGACCGGTGTAAAGAGGATAAAAAAAAATTTTTTGATCCAAGCGAGTGGGGTGTCATTTGAAAGAATACTTAATTTAAAATTTGTTTCAATTTTTTTTAGAATTTTACGGTGCACAGTTTTTGAGTTATTTTCAAAAAAGTGCAAAATTCAGACCGCCACCCCCCCCCCTAGGTTTCGACACTGATTGACAGAAAAATTTGAAAAAATTCACAGAGCTAGGAAATTTAGTAAATTTTGTATGAAAATTATAGCGAGGTCTCAAATAATTATATTTCTGTGTGTTTAGGGGACCGGTGTAAAGAGGGTAAAAAAAAATCTTTTTGAACCCAAGCGAGTGATATGTCATTTAAAAGAGCACCTAATTTATAAATCATTGCAATTTTTTTAGAATTTTGTGATGTAAAGTTTTTGAGTTATTATCAAAAAAGTGCAAAATTCAGATCGTTTCGTTCCCTACGTTTCAACGATGATTGACAAAAAAATTTGAAAAAATTCGCAGGGACAGGAATATTTGTAAATGTTGAATGAAAATTATAGCAAAGTCTCAAATAACTACATTTCTGTGTGTTTAGGGGATGGGTGTGGGGAGAGTAAAAGACCACTTTTGACCCAAGCGAATGGGGTGTCATATGAAGGAGCACTTAATTCAAGAAACATTACAATTTTTTTAGAACTTGGCGGTGCACAGTTTTTGTGTTATTGAAAAAAAATATTTTTAGTATGTAGTCTCTCCACCCCCCCTAAATTTCAACACTTGATTGACCGAAAAAATATTCAAATTTAAACCATTTACAAGCTGGCGAATCTTTCTTGAGTTACCATAAACATCTAATATCTATGGATGAGATTTAACCTAATGTAACATTTTATGAGTTATTTTTGATCAATGTGGATTTGATTGTAATTTACTATTGACATTTACGATTAATTATTTTGTTATGCGTCTATGGTCTGGAAATATAAGGACATTACAACACAACTTTTTGTCAATAGTTTTTGATATTGTGTTCTTTTACATTCACGGAACCCTTGACGAGCGAATTTTTTCCATTCTGATGGGGTGCAAAGATAATTATTATGTATTCTTATGAGGTAAACTTTTGTGAACGACGGTTTATTTCTACCTCCTTCATACTTTGTTTATAATATAACTATCAAATACAACAGTAATATTATTACCGAAATTTCTTCTCAAATAATAGATGTATCCCGGAAAAACTGCTGTAAATGTACCATTTAATTTTATACAAAAGCGTATTTCAAAAAAGGTTTATGAAGATGAAACGCAATCAAATAAAATTACTAAATATACTAAATCTTCTAATAATATTGTCGCAAATTTTAACGGAGCAAGAGATATTGCCAAATATGACAAAGCATTTACGGATTTATTGAATCGACTCTTAAGTTGTGATGAAACACTTTTCAAAAATTTTGAAAGCAAATATAAAATGCCACCCGTAGCCAAAGTTTGCAATTAAGTGCAAATACCGTAAGAGATAGAATTATAAAAATACGTGAATATATTTCTAAAATTCTGATTTTCACGCGGCTGAAGTGTTTGCATTGGCAGTTGATGAGAGTACAGATATTAACTCCGATGCAAGACTGGCGTTGATTTTATTGCGTTGTGCTACAGTTGGGAAAATACGATAACTCCTCAAACTAGAAATTTTACAGGAACGTATTTTTATTTACACAGTTTACGTTCGTGAAATTGTCTCCCTCGATGCTAACGCGTCTCGTGAACAAAAGTGTCACTCATGAAAAAGCAACGTTTTCATCTCTTGTAGCAAATTGTACTATTTCATAATTAGATTGGCACGCGAAAATAGCGATTATTAAAAAAAAAATTTTTTCGGCACGCCAATAAAATTCAGTTGCGAACCCTGGTGTAAAATATTCGTTGCAGAAAAGTTTGGCAATGAACTCATTGCAAAACATTGCAATGAGTCATTGCAATGTTTTGCAATGAGTTCATTGCCAAACTTTTCTGCAATGAATATTTAACACACTACCATTGCAGAAATATTGCAGAGTTCTGCAATAGTCTAATTGCGGCTTTAGGCTTTTGTAAAGTTAAAATGTTCCGATTGGTTCGAAACATCGACCAGACGTACGTACCCTCTTCCTTCATTTTGTACTTAAACATTTTTGCCTTTATGTATAAGTGAAGCTATCACAATTGTTATTTTTAGAAATTTATTTTAGCAAAACTCCAGTAAATTAACGCATAAATTTTTCGAAAATTTGAAACAATTTTATTTTTCTATAGAGGTCGATCTAATAAAATTCATACTTAAACCACTCTCAATAACAATCGTACGCACGTACTCGTAATATGATTGGCAGTCACAAACAAAATCAATGTGACGATTGGAACCATTATTGAGGCGACGGGTGTGGTGATGCTCATATGGCTCCATATCCAAATTCAGTAACTCTGTTTTTTTATAGTTCGGGTTAATCGCTTTGGTTAATGCTTTTACAATTTCATAATTTTAATTGTCGATTTTAACAGTGAACCTAGACTTAGATTCAGGTTGTCCAGCTGTTGAAGTAGTCAATTTCAATTTCAATTTGAGTTTGTTTGTTTTCGCATTACTGTGGTTTTCGTATGTATGTTTTTCATTGATATTTCTCTATGAATTAAAATGGCAAAATTATCTATCAGCTATGCGAACATAAGAGGATTGAATATAAACCTTAATTCAGTCCATCTTTTTCTTGAAACTATGAAACCTGATATTTTGTTTTTAACGGAAACGATTATCAGTGTGCGTGCTGTGACCTTAGATAAAAACAGATACCTTTGTCCCAATTATGAACTTGAATCCTCTTTCTACATTAAGCATGGAGTTTGTGCTTATATTAGGGATACTATACCATATGTGAGATTAAATAAATTTGAATTAAATGCAAAATTTCACAATATGGTGTCACTAAAAATTAGTTGCCCAAGTCAAACGCTGTTTGTCTTTGGACTTTACCGTTCACCTAATTCACCTGAGAACTCTAATTTATTTCATGACTTATCTGAGAAGATAGATAGGTTGGTTGAGTATCCTAATGCAAAGTTTATATTTCTGGGAGATTTTAATGTCCACAATAAAGAATGGCTTACATACAGCTCTAAAACTGACGAGGCTGGTAGACAGGCTGAGTTGTTTGCTCTTTATCACAATTTTACTCAAATAATAGACCTGCCAACCAGAGTTCCTGACATTCCTGGTCAAAGTAGTAATTTACTTGATTTATTTTTGACAAACGATCCATATCTGGTTCAATTTAAAATATCAGAACCATTGGGTGGTTCAGATCATAATTTGATCTCCACACAACTAAATATACAAATTCCAAAACAATTTAAAGCGAATCCTCGCAATGTTTGGGATTACAAAGCTGCGGATTGGCAAGGACTTAAAAGTTTTTTTAGATGTTTTCCTTGGAAACGCTATTGCCTTACCGGCCAAGACCCAGACATAGCTGCATCAAATTTTTCTGAAACTGTAATTGATGGTATGCACAGATTTATTCCTAATAAATTGATCATTCCAAAAACTGATCTATGGTTTTCTAGTAAATGCAAAAAAGCTATAAAAGTTAAAAAAAAAGCTTTTCGAAAGTTTAATCAAAACAAAACCGATGAAAACCTTAGACAGTACCGTAAAGAGAGAAATTTATGTCGTAAGTTAATAGATGAAGAGAAACATCTATTTAATAGGAAAAAAGCATCTAAATTCGCAGAAAATCCGACTGGTTCACGCAATTTCTATAAAGCCGCAAAGGCTGTCCAAAGCAACTTTTGTAAATCTTCCCTACCGCCTCTTGTTAATAGAGATGTCCCTATCATTGATCCAAAAGAGAAAGCTAATTTGCTTGGGCATTATTTCTCTTTAAATTCTACTTTAAAAGAACCTAATTTCCAGCCTAAACCTATTTCTAAAGTTTCTTATAAAATGAGGCGGATAATTTTTCGGAAAAACATTGTTCGAAAAATGCTTTTGAAAATCAATACTAACAAGGCAACAGGCCCTGATTTTATTCCTCCGATTATACTTAAAACATTTGCTAGGGAGCTAGCACCAATCCTCACTAAAATCTTCTATTTGTCATATAAGAAAGGAATTTTTCCTGAAATTTGGAAAATGGCTAGTGTACAGCCAGTTTCAAAAAAGGGCAGTAAGACTGATCCTACGAATTACAGACCCATTTCAATTTTACCGGTAGTTGCTAAAATTTTTGAGAAATATGTCAATTTTAATTTAATGAGCTTCTTAGAGTCTTCCAAATTAATTAATGAGAGACAATATGGATTTCGAAAAGGAAGAGCGACGGGAGATTTGCTGTCTTTTGTCACTCATATCTGGAACAAGTCGCTTGAAAACTTTGGAGAAACATTCGGTGTTGCTCTTGATATTTCCAAGGCATTTGACAAAGTTTGGCATAACAACCTAATATGCAAATTGAGATCCTATGGTTTAGACGAGCAGCTTATATCTTGGACACAGAGCTTTATATCTGATCGAAAATTTCGGGTCAATGTTGACGGTGTATCATCGAATACTTTTTCAACTAATGCAGGAGTTCCTCAGGGTTCCGCTTTGTCACCAACTCTTTTTCTTATCTATATTAATGATTTGTTGGACTCAACGGTTCATCCTATACATAGTTTTGCTGATGATAGCACGCTTCATGCGTCTCATGAAGCACCTAAATTATATACACCCTTAGCGCTTAGTGAGTGTAGGTCAAAATTGATAGATTCCCTTAACACTGATCTTAAAACAATTATGGATTGGGGTATTGCTAACAGTGTTGAATTCAATACAAGCAAAACACAGGTTTGTCATTTTTCTAGGATAACGACACCCAATCTTTTTCCATTAACGTTTGGCCCCAAAAATCTTTTAGAGAATGAGTCTGTCAGACTTCTAGGAGTTGAGATTGAAAATAATATGAAGTGGAATTCTCATATTTTTAATCTGGCTAAGAATGCTGTTCAAAAGTTAGGTTTTTTGGGGCGATGTCGTAAGTTTTTCGATAGCGAACAACTTCTTTTAGTTTATAAATCTTTTATACGTCCCTGCATGGAATACTGTTCTCACATATGGGGTGGAGCTTACTTGAGTAGTCTCAACTGCCTTGATTCTGTACAGCGTAGAGCTATTAAACTCATTGGTAACCCAAGTCTTACTAACGGTCTTGATTCCTTGCAGCACAGAAGAAATGTTGCTGATTTGACTATATTTTATAAATATATTATGGATGAACGAGCTTCTGAAGAGATCAAATCGATTTTACCTAAATCAGCAAACCTTTCGCGTCACACCAGAGCAAACGTAGCAGCGCATCCCTTTACAGTTCAAATAATTAGGTGTAGAACTGTAGCCTTCCAACGTGACTTTTTCAACAGAGTCTCTCATCGTTGGAATGCCTTACCTTCCTGGGTTTTCCCTGATGAATTTAATCCTCAAGGCTTTAAAGTTAACGTTCATAAATTTCTCAGGGAATCCTAATTTGCATTCCATTCTTATCCCTAGTTGGCATGGTATCTTCGGATATTCAGAGACGTTAATTTATAATTTATTATAATTAACACTAAACATGCCTAACTTTGAATAAAAAAAAAAAAAAAAAAATATCGATTTTGACTTTCGTCATCCTCAGTTCTTAAATTATTATTACACTTTTTGCTTAAACTATTGTCTTATATACTATTTCAACATTTTTTATTATTGTCATATATTTTGTTAGTTTTAGTGTTGATTTTATCATTTAAAATGTTGTTATTGTTTTTATGTTTATATATTTCTATTTCTTCCAATCTATCTAGATGTTGTCCTTTTCTTTTTTTATGTAATATGGTTAAATTTGTGTTGATATTGGTGTATTTGTGTTTTTCTATTTTTAAATGTTGGGCATATCTGGATTTTGGATCACTTTTATTAATTTCACTGGTGTGTTCAATAAATCTTTTTGTGAAGGACCGCCCTGTTTGACTTATATAAAATTTACTGCAGTCATCACAGGTAATTTTATAAACACCAGTGTCTAAGGTTTGGGTTTTTTTGGTAATTTTCTATTTTATTTTTGTAAGCTGCTATATATCCATATTTTTTTAAAGTTTTTTGCATTATTTTGAATGTTGTTTTATTATATGTTACGCCTATGAATTTTTTGCCTGCTAATTTTTCTTCATTCCTCAATGTTGTTTGGGTTTGCAAATTTTTCTTGTTTTTATGTTTTCTATTTGATGTGTCAATTATTTCGTTTTTATATCCGTTTTTACTGGCTATGCATTTTATGTTATTTAATTCAAACAGTGAGTAATATGGAAAACCATAATAACACATATACTCTAATGCTTTATGCACGTGTTAACGATAGGAGAGGAAAGTTAAATGGCTGGAATTTGAGTTTAAGAACTTGGGATAGGACTGAAGCTTGAGGATTGTATGAAGCGGGGAAAACATTTTTTGGTAATCGATTCTACCAGTATACGGAACGTGAAAGGAAGGAGTTATTAGTTATTTATTACTACTGTCTTTGGGCGGTAATACAAAACTGCCTGCATCAGCTACTAATCATGGTCAATCCCTGATTAAAATACGTGAATAATTATGTTAAAATGGATCTGGTGCTGACAACTAGACCTCTTCGGCGGCGATCTGTGGGGGTTTTCCGTTGAGAAACTGATTTGGGACGGAGTTCCTTATTGTGACAACTTTGGTGTAAATTGTTTTTAAGCCAGTTTTATACGTATGCTCGTCTATGTTATCTCTGACATCATGTAGAAATAACCACGCAGTTCTACTTATTTCTTGATTGTCAAGATGACATAATGCGAGTCCTAACATCTCATTTCCGAACACGGACCAATACAGTAATTTTGGCGAAAGGTGAAACTTTGTCGCTCCATTTTTCGGGTAAAAATGGAGCTGCCTCTAGCCTCACTGAAAGAAATTCTGGACCAGCTAAAACATGACATTGTGCAACATGTAAAACATTTTAGGGCAAACAAAACATCCATCAAGTGTAACGCCTGTAAAGAATGGTATCACCGCCAGAATTGCTCGTCTTGCCTTTTGCCTCTTACACATTGGAACCGTAGGTGTTGTTTTCGTTTGACCTAAATAAATTTCGAATAGCTCCCACACGTTCCATCTTGGAATCAATGAAATGAGCTGTTTTTGATTTTTCTATAACTTCAAAAAATTTGTATCCGATATTTATCAGAAATTTTTACGATCATTATTTTTTGGGTTGCATACTGTCCAACCTGTCTTATATAAACCAATTATTTGTCTCGAATATCATAATTTAAGTTTATAAGCATTACTCCATATTCCATAACTCAATTCAAAACTTAAGAAAAAAAATTTTATTTCTACATTATTTTTATGGTATTACCTTCGATTCCGACTACAAATTATTTATTTTAGTTTTTAAACTATTGTGCAATCAATCTAAACTAGCAATTATATAAATAATAAATATCATCAAAAACTTACACATATTTTAAATTCATTAATTACACAAGTAATTATTCACAATAAAATAATATTTATTTATTCCTTAAAAAACTATAATTATTCATAATATAATAAATCAATACCGAAATCTATATAAAAAACAATTGCTTCAATTTTATAATACTACAAAAAATAAACAAAGTTAGAAAAAATTATAGATTTTGATATCTAAAAAATTAATTATATTTAAATACTATAAAAATTAAGGTAAGCATGAAAACAAAGAAAAATAACCACAATTAGAAACAAAATTAAATAGCTAGCAAAACAACACATTAAAATGTTTGTGTAAAATAAAAATAATTATTTTTAATTTATAATTAAAATAAGTTTAATAAATAAAAAATAAACGAAAGACTGACTGACTAAAATTTGTTTATTTTTTTTTATCCACACTACTGTTTTGTTACGCGATTACTTTTACCAATCAAATTCCTGTCTTCTCCAAAAGTGTTAAGTTTTTGATTGATTTATATAAAAATATAGCTTCATATTAATTTTGAGTTATCTCCTAAATAAAACAAGCAAATATTAATTAGATTGTTTTTTAAATTTGACTAGAAAACCGATTGAATTTATTGATATATTCATTTTAATAATAAAGTCAATTTTAATTATAATTTGAAATGCTGTAAATACATCAATGATTAGTGACTATTTTATATTGGTAATAATTTGTAGAAGTAAAATAAGTATGTAATTAAAAACATTGTACATATACATATATTAAAAATATTAAATAGTAAAAATATGTAGAAATTTGGTATTTATTTTAAACTTTATAATTCGTTCCGGTGGCGCCCATAACATATTTTTAAATATTTAAACGCCAAAATCAGTTTTGATTTACTTGCACATCCACTCAATCAATTGGACGATCCACTTAAAGACTTCATGTTTCTCTGTATTTGGAGCTTTCTGCACGATCACTATTCCAAACACAATAGGACCTTCCACTCCCTAATTTGAGTACTATAAGTTTTATAGTATAGCACCGCGAGCAAAATACTGGTTACAAAGGGGACACGCTGTTATCTTCCTTCCCATCCTGGGATTGACACCGTGCTGTAGTGAACTGTACCACAAATCGTCCTTCGTCAGATTCGTTAGGTTCTCCGGATATTTGAATAGTTGGTTTACATCATATACCGTACCATATCGACTCATATAATTATTTAGCTGTAAATAAGTGCGCTATTATATTTTTGCTGCGTCTTCACCAGATTTGATAGATGTTGAAGTTGGCTATAGAGATAATCCAGATACTGCTAGAGGCGATGAGAATTGATGTCAACATTTGACAGATCAGCTCTTCAAGTTTTACGCTTATTAACAGGTATCAGAACAATTGAATTTGAAATATAGTTATCTTTTTTCTAAACTTCTTTGTTAAAATATTTTCATTACATTTTAATGTGAATAATTAAAAAATAAATAATTTTGTACTAGAGTCCCTTTTCACTACAACTTTGACACAATATTGCAAATGTTTAAGGATCACACAATGTGAAATTACACGGAACATTCCTAGTTTATCCCCCCAAATAAATTTGCATTTTTTTTTCAGATAAATAGAAAGATTAGGTCCTCTGCATCCTAATTATGAAAAAAAAATTTGTGGAAATGAGGGGGTCAAAAGTTATAAGGGACCAAACTTTCAATTTTACCTTGGTCCCCCTTTAATTTTTTAGAAGTAACTTGAGTTGATTTTTGATTTTTTTTGTTTGACTCGCTTCTGCGAACTTGCACAACTTCGATCAAAAACAGCACCGCCTCCCCGCTCCCCTCCCGTTCCTCCTCCGCGTCTCCTGCGCCGCCCGCCTTCTTTTATTGGGAAGTTTTGGGGCGTTGGGGCGACGCGAGGGTGGGGGGTGGCGGTGCTATCTTTGATCGAAGTTGTGCAAGTTCGCAGAAGCGAGTCAAAAAAAAAAATTTAAAATTTTAGTGTGTGATAAAATATAAATAAATAATAAGGAAAAAAAGAAAGAAAAAAAAACCAAAGGGGAGACCAAGGTAGAATTGAATGTTTGATCCTTTATAACTTTTGACCCCCTCATTTCCGCAATTTTTTTTTACATAATTAGGATGCAGAGGACATAAAATTTCTATTTATCTGAAAAAAAAAACGCAAATTTATTTGGGGGGATAAACTAGGATTGTACCAATTACACTTTCATATTACTATTGTGTGTTTAAATTACTCAAATAAACTTAAAGAACATCAACTATTTAACTTGATAGACATACAATATTATTTAAAATCTTGATTAATTAAAATGAATTCTTAATAAAATGAAAACAGAAATCTTAATAATGAATTTTGAAATGACTCCTAGATGAATAATAATTTTTATGAAAACTACATAGAAAAAATTGTACCTAAAATTTTATTAATCTATTGCTAAAAGGAAACGAATTTAAAGATTTTCAAATTAAACGCAAACGATTAAATAAAAAGTCACCACATAACACTCCCTCACCAGTGATTCGCTAGAAGAACGAGAGAAACTAGTAAATTAACAGTTTAAAAAGTGGGGATTTAACAGTGAAAAGATTGGGTACAACAAAAAAAAAGAAGAATATGAGCATTACTGTCAATTTAACACAGCTAGGAAAAGAATTGCGGCAGTGTTCGTCGACAGTGAGAACACAAAAATCAAAAAACATCCTACAAGACAGGACTGGAGGTAATATTTTGTTTAAATTTAATAGTTTTTGGAGTGTTTTGATGATCCTTCCAGATTTAGAAACTCGTAGATTGGGAATAATAATTACAGTAGGCTGATTATTAAATGTTACTTTCTTTTTAGGTTGCTTTGGTGATACTGAATTAGAGTTATTCACACCAGTTGCATCTGATTGTTTCAGATTTGCAGAAAAATTAATAAAATTAGGATTTAGACAAGAATCAGTATGATCAGCTTGAATTAATTTGTATGAAAAGTTGTTGTGGTTGCTGCTTTTAGAAAATTCAGAAAAATCGTTACGATTCAATTTAGAGGTTGAATCTGGTTGATTCAAAAAATTTGCTTTAGCGAGAGAACTGAATTGTTCATCGCCTGAATTTTCATGATAACATGGTTTAAGTCGATCAATTGAAATTTTGGCTGCTTTGCCATTAATTTCTATACTGAAGTTTTTATTGTTGCGACTTAAAACTTTGAAAGGACTAGTGTAAGGAGCTTGTAATGATCTCCTTGCAGCGTCAGTACGTAAAAATACATGTGAGCAAGTTTGCAAATCTTTGCTTACAAAGGGAGAAGATGTAACGTTTGCTGATGCTGGTTTTGGCCGTATTTCATCAAAATGTTTCCTCAACTCCTTGACGAATTCAATTTGGGGAACAAAAGAATTTGTAGAAGAATCGAGAAACTGTCCCGGAATTCTTATCGAGCTTCCATATGTAAGTTCCGCTGAAGTTGTTTGAAGTTTTTCGCTGAAGGAGGTTCTTAAACCTAAGAGGACTGAAGGTAGAATTTTTGTCCAGTCTGTGGACGGTCATAACCCATAATTGCTGATTTAATTGTGCGATGCCATCTTTCTACCATGCCGTTGCATTTTGGGTTATAGGCTGTTGTTCTGAATCTGTTGAAACCTAATAGATTAGAGCGATTAGACAGTTCAGTGAAAAGTTGGGATTCGAACTGGGTTCCTTGATCAGTAACAATTGATTCTGGAACACCAAATCTCCAAATCCAAGAGTTGTATACAGCGAATGCGACCGTTCCAGCAGTGATGTCTAGAACTGGTATCTCTTCGGAGTATAACGGTCGATTAGCGTTACACAATATCGTTGATTTTCCGATATTGGTAGAAGGCCAATGATGTCGAGGTGCATTTGCGAGAATCGCTGTGAATTAATTTTGAAAGTGCCAAGAGGTGATTTAGTATGCCTAAATACCTTGGACTTTCGACACGCTATACATTGTTGCGCCATAAGTTTAACGTCCTTTTTAATAGACGGCCAAATAACGTGCTTGGTTAGTAATTTGGTTGAAGCATTGACACCAGGATGCGAAAGTTTAAGAAATGCATCGAAAACACTTTGGCGAAATTGTGCTGGAATGTATGGCCTGCGTATAGCAGTTGATGTGTCACGATATATCAATTTACTTTCGTTAAAAGTAATTGGAAAATGTTCGAACTTCAAAGTTGTGTTACTTTGAAGAATATTTTGAAATTCCTCGTCATTGGTTTGCGCGTCCGCGATTGCAGCATAATCAATTTTCTCTGGTATGAGTATTTGATCTATGCGAGATAACGCGTCAGCTACGACATTATAGACGCTGGAAATATGCTGGATATCAGTGTTGAATTGCCCAATGAAATCCAGATGGCGGAATTGACGGGGAGATGCTTTTTCTAAATTTCGTTTGAAAGCAAAAATTAGAGGTTTATGGTCGGTGAATAGTGTAAATTCACGACCTTCCAGGAGATACCTGAAATGCTTGAAGCCTGAATACGCCGCGAGAAGTTCTCTATCATAATCGCTATATTTTATTTAGGCATCATTAAGACGAACCGAGAAGAAACTGAGCGGTTGTTAGGTTTCTTCAACAAATTGCTGCACTACGGCTCCTATCGCTGCATCAGATGCGTCGACCATAATTGGTAGTCGAGCTGAAGATGACGAATGAGCTAAAAGAGTAATACACAATTTATCCCTACAATTGTCGAAGGCTTGAATGGACTCAGTTGTCCAAGTTATTGGAATTTCACTATTCTTCTTAAATCCCTTTAAGAAGTTGTTGAGTAAAATTTGGTCAGCTGCAGCAGCTGGGCTGGGAAAAAACGTCGATAGAAGTTAATTATGCCTAAGAATCGTTTAAGCTGTTTAACATTTGTGGGACGTTCAAAGTCTTTAATGACTTGAACACGTTCATGATCTGGCAATATACCGTGTTCAGATACCAAATGGCCTAAAAATTTAATCTCAGATTTCGCAAATACGCATTTATCTGGATTAATGATAAGACTGTTTTCAGAGAATCTCTGAAAAATCATTTTTATGTGAGTTAAATGCTCCTCTAGATTTTTTGATGCAACCAAAACATCATCTAGATAAACGAAGCAAAATTTAAATCCGGTTAATACGGAATGCACCAATCTTTGGAACGATTGAGCAGCATTTCTAAGACCAAAGGTCATTTTGCAGAATTCAAAAAGACCAAAAGGAGTAGAAATTGCGGTTTTAGGAATGTTCTCCGGATGTATTGGTATTTGATGGTATGCCTGAACAAGATCGAGGGACTGGAAAATTGTGCCTCCCTCCAACTGATGCGAAAAATCCTGGAGGTGGGGAATGGAGTATCGATCGGGAACAGTAATTCTGTTTAAAACCCGATAATCTCCACAGGGACGCTATTATCCGTTCTTTTTCTTAACCAAGTGTTATGGACTTGACCAAGAGCCCTTACTGGGCTTACAAATACCCGATTGCACCATGTTTTCGAACTCGGCTTTGGCTATGGTAAGTTTGACAGGAGCCAAGCGTCGAGTTTTGCAAGAAACAGGTGCACCAACTATCTCTAGATTGTGTGTCACGTTGTGTTTCACACTACTAAGAGATTAGTATTTCCAATCTCTTGGAATGCTTCCAAGATTTTGACAATTTTAGTTGGTAATTTAGTCTTGTCGACTAGGGAAATTGAAGGTTCTACACATTTAGATAAACTACCTATTGAGTACAGAGAGGTTGACAGATCTATGAGCCTCTCTCTGAATATCAATAAGTAGTCCAGTGTGCTTAAGAAAATCTGATCCGATTATAGGGGTCGAAGCGTCGGCAACTATAAATTCCCATGAGAAATTTCTGCGAAGACCAATGTTTAATTGCAGAATTTGAGTGCGATAAGCAGAAATGGGAGTGCCGTTTGCCGCAAATAATTTGAAAATAGTAGTAGCTGGATTTGACTTGAAAATTGATTTTGGGATGACCGAAACATCCGCTCCCGTATCAATTAAAAATTTAAGTCTTGAGTTATTCTCAAAAACTAAAAGACGGTTGACTTGAAGATCATCAATACTACTAACATCGTACTGATGATCATTTACTCGTTTTTTTGATTGTCGGTTTTATCCGGAGCGACAAAACTTTTAAAAAATGTACATCCAGTGACGCAGCGATGTGCTTTGTTTTTAGATCTAGAATGGTAAAAACAAATGTTCGAATTAGTTTTTAATTCCCTAGACTTTGATTTAGAGGTACTCCGACGGTTATCACGAGATTTAGAGCGCGACCTATGACCAGCATTTACTATGGAGTGAATTTCACTCAGCATTTGCGTTTTAAAATTATTAAGAATTTCATTAATGTTTTGATTTTGAGGTTGAGAAACACCTTGATGAAACCGGTTTGAATTAGTTGATTGTGTAAAAGTAGATGGAATGTTCATTGAGAAAATTTGTCTCTGTGACAACGTTTCTATAAGATTGTCGGCCCGTTCTGCCAACATCGTTTTTGAAAGACGATAAAACAAGTTGGATGCTTTCAGGAAGACGTGCCATCCAAAGTTGTTTCACTATGCCATCGTTTATATTAGCACCGTTAATTCGGAATTCAGCTAGCAACTGTGTAGGTTTTTTATCATCTAATACTAATTTATGCAAAATATTATTATTTTTTGCCTTATCGCAGTGAAAGAACGCCTACTCTGTGTTTGACTAGCCCAACCTGCATCGCAGAAAGCGAATAGTGATTTTCCTTGCTTAAAGTACGAAATGCCATAGTCAATGGTGTTCAGCAAATACTTAACAACGTGCTTTGCAGTAGTGAAGTGTTCCTTGTGAGGATTAGAATTCATCTGAGACAATTTAGAAATCGAGTGAAGAATATCCGGTCTTGTACACAGCCCAATGTATAGAAGAGATCCTATCAATGATTGATAAATAGTAATATTTACCTTCTTACATTCTTCATCACACTGCACGCACTTTGTTAGGATTGTGCCAGAATTGATTGGTGTACTACATATTTTTAAATCTTCCAAGTTCAATTTCTCCAGCATTTTTCGAATAGACTGCTTTTGAGTAACTCTTAAAGCTCCATTCTCCCCCTCTCTGAATATTTCCTTGCCCAGAAAGTAATTGAGAGCACCTTTGTCCACACAATCAAATTTGTTCTTGATTTCTTTCTTCACTGAGATAACAACTTCCAGAGACTTCGAAACTACCAATATGTCGTCGACATAAACCACCAAAATTGTGATGGCATTCTTCGAATCATTTCTTACTACAAACAATTCTCATTTCTGAGTCTCTCGAAGCCAATTCGAACGAACTCCTGCAGCGTTTCATTTTATATTCCATCGTTTCATTCCAACTGACGACCAGATTGTTTCAGTCCATATAGCGACCACCTTTTTGGGATATTCTTCACTCACAAAACCTTCGGGCTATTGCATAAAGATCTCATGGTCAAGTTGTACCTTTAAATATTCCCCAACCACATCTATTTGGAAAACATACATCTCCAACTCCACAGCTACTGCAAACAACAAACGGATTGTGGAGTATCGGGCAACAGGCACAAACGTCTCTTTAAAATCAACTCCTTCCTTCTGGTTAAAACCTTTGGCTACAAGTCTGGCCTTGTACTTTTCAATACTACCATCCTTGTATCGCTTAATCGCAAAGACCCATTTGCATTTGATAGCCTTGCGGTCTTTTGGCTTGTCGATCAAAATTCAAAACCCATGTATCTTTCTCTTCCAACTGTGAAATTTCTTTAGCCATTGCCTTTCTCCATAGCAAACGGTCATCACGTTCTAGTGCTTCCTTGAAATTTTGTGGTGTTGGTAATTCAGAAATGAAAAAAATGAAAATAAAAAAACTTTAGACAAAAAACATAAACATAAAAAGCCATGCAACTAGGATTATATTATTAATTGACTCCAACAATTATTTTTCCGTACCACTTGTTCATTTGCTGGTTTGGTTTATATTGGATCGTTACAAATTATCGTCGTTTTATCTGCTGTTGCAAAATTGTATTTAGCTTTTTCACCACAGAATATTTTCAAATTGTACTAAACTCTCGAATTTAATCACATGTCAAATGCAATAAAATTTTGAGGTTATATATAAGATCATTGCTGCAGATTACTAAAACATTGTATTATTTAAATAAATAAGAAATGTATTTGATGTATTATTTAAATGAAAATGGCGATCGTATTTATACATTAAAGGTATGTTTTTTATATAGTGTATTCTTTTCGGCTGTACCGAACAAGTTCCAACACCGAGTTATCGAATTTTGTATGCTTTTGGAATGAATTTCAATACAAATAAAAATAATTCGGTGTTGGAACTGTACTGAAATTTGTTCGGTACAGCCGAAAAGAATACACTAATATTATGAAATGTACAAAGAAAATTAAAAAGTTTATTTCAGAAACAAAATGAAACTGGACTACCAACATTTTCTGCCCATCCGGCCAGATTTTCTCCTGAAGACAAATATTCCCGACAACGAATTATTATTAAAAAGAGATTTGGATTATTACTAACGCAACAACCAACACCAATATATTAAATTAATTGCAATATGCTTTAACTAAATTTTAATCATGAAATAAATATTTACATTTTACAGATTAAAGTTTTCTTCTAAGACCGACTGTATAATCGTAAAGCTTTCCATTTAGAAATTCTCCTCGCATATCCAATATATAGAAAAACGATTTATTCTTAACTTTAACCGGAAGATGAACTCTTGCAGCTTGACGAGCTTCTTGTGATGATATACATTTTAATGGCACATCCATGATACGATTTCTTCCAAATGGTGCATAAGTTACAATACTAACAGCTTCCCCTCCTTTCCGAAGAATGAGATATCGGACCGAACGTAGTGAAAACACCCATGAAGCAGACAAAATTGCATAACCTGACATAAATAAATTTTATTGCAATGAACAAATAAATTTCTTATTTGGTTATACCTATCAGAAAACAAATAATTGTGATTGAATTCCTATATTTGTTTTCACCTAAATTAATTTTTCTCCACCACGAAACTTCCGTGTTATTGATCTCAACTGGAGCATCTTTTAACGTTGTGTATGCAAAATGGGATAAATAACTCCAAAAGCAAAATTGGGATATTGCAAATATATTCATTAATTTAAAAAATTTAGGATTTTCATATTTATATAGAATGACATCCTTCACTACATTTGTGTTTACATCGAAAACTTTTTGAGAATGTGTTACGATTGTTCGTGGAATATTTTGTTTCAGTTTATTAACCTCTATCAACGGTTTTGTTAATAAGTTAAATATGAAACAACGTTTAGAGATGAAATTTTTAAAGCATCTATTCATAATGTCACTTTTTTTATTTAACTTCAAAAACTATTTGTTATAACTTTAAAAACTCTCGATTAAGCTCGAACAACTCTAACCTAACTTTAGTTTGTTTTTTTATAGTGTCAGTATCTTCAGGATATACATATAATACTTTTGTTATAAAATTACAATTTATGTTAAACTTATTGATAAAATCTTTTATATTAATAGGTAATATGTTGTTTTCATAAATAATTACCTAATAGTTTAATTTAAATCAAAATAAACACCGGTAAAATATAATTATATCGATACATTGCATGCTTTCTTTTAAATTGAAAACTCAATTTATTTGTTATATATATATTTTTGACTTAAAGTTTGATGTTCAAGTTTAATTAAACTACTATATTTTGAATTAAAATCAAAAATATCGGTTTCAGGTTAAAAGTACTTAAAAAAGCTTCAAAATGCAGTTTGGTTCTCGCGCCGTAATTATTTAGTACAAGTGTAGTGTCGCTACGGTGAACAAGTTCATCGGAGGACGTAAGTTTCTTTTATTTATATAAATTGTATTTTTCAATGTAGTATTTAATTATTATTTTATTTTATTGCATAAAATTAGCTTTATCATTTTTAGTAATTTTATTTGAAATCTAAATTTATTGATTTTTAATTAACAATATTATGTTTTTGTAAATTTTTATTCCATCCAAGCTGTCAAAATTATTTCTATATACGCATGTTTAAAGTTATAACATCAAATTAAATTGTTTTTGTACCTACGATCCGGCTTGCATTTGGTAGGGGTGTGTTTCATTTTTGGATTTTTTTTTCATTCGATTCGTGATTACGAACACGAGTCAACCCGATTTAGAATAGTTTTGATCAAGTTTCCTAACTCCTGACGTAAGACCGGATTTCTGTAAAAATTGTAATGGCCGATCATAAATTTATGACGTCATTCGTATCAAAAACGACTATTTTCCGTATAATCATACATTTTACAAAACTAATATCCTCTAAAACTTACAAGAATTTCCAATGTTCATATTGACTTTCAAGAAAACTAAATTTTCGAAGTTGTTTGAAATAATTTTTGTAAAATTCGTTTTTCATCACTGACACTAAATGGCGGACGCATTTTTTAATCGATTTAGCAGTAACACTTATCGAGTTAAGTAGTGTATCTGATCATAAATGAACAGATTCCTCAGAATTCATTAGTAGTTGTTAAATTACTATGTTTAATAAAGCGAGTAAATTTATGTCAATGACCTTGGTTTACAAATTTTGTCTTCGCATTTTTTTGGATTACATTGTTGGGGGCATATTATGGCATTTATAAAAATTTCATCAGGTTGTTGTCATTCCCAAAAAACTTTCTTAACAACTCATAAATTCTAAATTATCTATAACATTTACGGTGCGTCAATTTATTGGAATGTGAAGGGGCGTGCCCGAACTTAATTAAATTTTCAGGAGGGATAATAAGCACAAAAACTACGATGGTACACAATTTTAAGTAGCACATAAAATATAGTAGCCAAACATTTGAGAAGGCATGTAGAAGGTTGCTATAGCACATGTGTTCCTTTGGAACCAAATAGCCGCTCAAAGCAGTTTTTAAGTAGATGGAACGCCGAAAACTTGAAAATAAGTAAAATATTAACACAATTTTTTCGAGGTAGTATAGATAAAAGTAGATTTGAGCAAGTTTAATCTTCAATGGAACGTGGCGCGTCTAATGTCCTAATAAATATTAATCTAATCAATAATAAATGAAGTCCTAGATTCATGTAAAGAAACGTTCACTTCGACATAAAATTACAATAAAACCAAAGAATAAAAAATCATTCAATTTTATTAACAATGATTATAAACGCATGTTAAATGTTTGCGCTTATTGAAAAATAAAATTAATTAAAATTTAAAGAAAATACGTAGGCATTTTTCGTAATTCTTAATTAATCTTTCGCAATTTCTAATTTTCCTTTAAAATTTCATCTCATATATACTAATACTATCAAAATACTAATTATTTCAATTAAATTAAATCGAATTTACTTAATCCCTTTACTAACAATTTACGGCTATTTTTTCATTTGTATATTATTCTCTTTATTTGAAACGCTAAATCGTGTTGGAACAATTTCTAAATTAATCATTTCTAATCGATCGCATTCCAACATTTACAGTGCGTTTATGGCGTTCAATTATGTGGTTTATTATACACGAAAATCGAATGAAAACGAGAATAAACACCGTCAGCTCTTTTAAAAATTAAGGATTTGTTAATTTCAACAATAAAAGTGACGTCATAAATTAAAATAAAAAAACGTTCGTTGTATCGTCATAAAATAACAAAGGTTATAAACACATGTTTAATGTTTGGGCATATTGATAATAATTTAATTAAAAATTATACAAAATATGTAGATATTTTTTGTAATCCTTAATTAATATTTTGCAATTGTTAATTTTCTTTTTATGTTTCATCTAATAATATCAATAAATTAATTAGGTCAAATAAATAAAAATCAACGATTTATTTTATCTATTTACTAGTAATTTACTTCTTTTTTACTCATACATATATATTATTCTCATTATTACGGTAAATCGTGCTTCCAATATTTTCTTAATTAATAATTTCTATTCGGTTTTATTCCAACATTTACAGTGCGTTTGTGGCATTCAATTATGTCCATAAACCGTAAATCAAATGGAAGATAATAAATAAGCACACATTGAACGTTGCTTCATACTATTTTAGAATTAAAAGGGAAATTGGATTTGAGTAAATTAAATTATAAGTTTAATTTAAAAATACTTATTTCGATTTATTTTAATTTAAGAAATTAAAAATAAGGATTTAATATCAGTATATTTAATTTATTTTTGTTAGTGTTTTCTTCTTTTGTTTTATTGTTTCGTAATTTACGGAATGAAAAATTTTGAGTTGGATTTTTTTTTATTGTAGTGGTTTTACTTATGTACAGATATTTGTACATAGGTGAAACTTTTTTATGGTTTTGATGTTATAACTGACTGTCGAATAATCTTAATGCGTGTTATATTTAGTTATTATTTTCTTGAGTATATTCCGTTGAATTCAAAAGTTAATAAATAAAAGCACTGTTGTGGTTCGGGGGCGGTTTCCGTTGGTGTTTGGTGGGCGGTTTGTCGATAAACTTTTAATAAAAAGTACGAAATTCGAGATTTTAATTATCCTTTTTAAATGCCCCCAATCACAAAATAACTCACTTCAAACGGTATTTGTTCTTGCGGTATCTTAAAAACAAATTTTTTGGATTGCCCGATTGCGCGATTGCGCTCTACCGTATGTTTGCAATAACTTCCGAGTAAAAGTGAATTTGCGTTTTGTTAATGTTTTTTCTGTCGAACGTCGAACTTATAAAACAATCACTTACGCTCTTTAAAAAATGTTCCCCTCTACTGAACAGGCTCTACCCAAGACCTCGAACTCAAAAGGCTAGTAGGGCCATAAATAACGACTTACTACCAAATTGGAATCGTAAACCGAAATGTTTCGGTTATGAACTATGACCTTCAAATAGTGTGAAAGAGGAAACAATGTAGTGTTTTTAACGAAAGATAAAAATAGAAAAAACAGTAAAAACAACTTCTAATTTAGTATTGTGGTAGTGTCGCTACAGAAAGGTTGATAGAATAATAATTTAACGTATGTTAATTTTTTCTTAAATTTTTAAATATATATTTATAAAATTTTTTATATAACCTAATTATAACAATCCCAATTTTAAATTTTTTGTCCGATTCTTATTTTTTATAATTTCGCAAAATTTAATATCAATTTCTCTTTTATTACTAATATCGCTTATAAAACAAGGATATTTAATCACATTAAATTTCACAAAAAATATTTCGGCAGTATAATGACGTAAATAGTAAACTAAACCAACAACAAATATAACAAATACAGCTGCACGTATGCAGCTGCACGATAAAGATATAGATAAAGAAAAATAACAAAATAATTTTTTCGGATCGTGACGTGATATTAGAAAAATATCTAAAATTTAATTATAATTTATTAGTAAAATTTTTCTTATACTCGTTTTAATTTAATTAGGGTGTAGCTCAATGAATCCATACACCGATAACAAATTCAACATTACATTTTTTCATTATAAAATGGCGCTGAAATATTCTCAATTATTTCTTTTACATAAACAGCTAAATTATTAATATTCAATTATAGCCTTTCAAAAGCGTTTAAACGCGAAAAAATGTAACCATGTGTTGAGTTCATTGACTTGACTCTAAACACACAATTTGTTTTGTAGAAAAACATCCTGATCGCTTTTATTGTTTGTGGGCCGAAGTAATATTAATTTAAGTTTAATTTTAACTTTTTTATAAGATATATCAAGTCTAATAATTTCTTTATTTTGTTTTGCTATAACATTGAGCGTGCGTTTACGTTTACGAACGAGTTTTCTTGGCACAACCTCTATATTTTTATGTTTGTAATTTCATAAAGATATACTGAAAATGTTTTTATGAAAAGAATAAAATTAGAAAAATCGATATAATCGGGACAATTTTTTATACGTGAATAAAAGGTTTTTAAATTTTGTCCCTATAGTATATATTTCAATAAAAATTCATATTTATAAATTACAATTATGTTTATAATTTATTTTACGCCAAAGAAAGATTTATATTAAATTATTAAGATCAGAGGTATTTCAAATTTTTTAGCTATGACGCAGTAGTAAGGTTGTGTCTGGTTCGCTTTAATTAATTATCAACCGTACAACTTCGTGGAGAAAACAAACCGTTTAAATAGCGAATTATAAAATGTAAAATTATTAGATAAGAATTTTTTACTCTTTTTCGTGTATGTAATGAAATAGTGAAATACCCCTGTTTTTATATGTAAACGACGGTACAAAGTTATGCCACATGAATTTTAAATTTCATTATTTTAATTATCATTATTATGACGTATTATTATAAGAAAGAATTGAAAGAATTTTTTAAAAATTCGAAAATATCAGTTTCTTACGTTACCGACACAACAAATATTTTTAGTAGTAATGAATAAGGACAAGTTTTTAAATATTTCTTAAAGCTTAAGATGTCATAGACCTTTAAAACAGTTGTAAGCAAAATTAAGAGGCGCGGTACGGCGTTCATAGCGTTTTAACGAGTAAAAGTGCTTAAAAAGCAAATTATCAAATTGAATTTAAATATTCATGTCTGCAGCAAAGTTATAAAAAACTGCAATTGTAATGCGCATGTTCGAACTCATTCACTAATAAATTTAATACATTTATTCGAGTACAACCCGCCTGTATTTGAGATTTTTGATTAATTAACTTCACTGAAAGAAATTTGTCCAACAATCTGAGCTACCAAAAGACAAATATTGTAACTTGATATAAATAAAATAGTTTTGAAAGAACTTGAAACTTAAATTTTTAAGAACTGCTTCATGATTTAAGAGCAACAGGGCCTAAGAAGTTGGTAGGGATTAATTAGGGTTAATAAAGCTAAATATTGAAGTCGAATACCTGTACGTATCGATCTCGCACACTAGTCAATATTGACAATTTTACCTTTCTTACAGTCGGTGAGCAGTTTGCCAGCAGCTCATTGTTTAACTAAAGATACTTTAAAAATTACGTACTATTTATAAAAAGCCCGAAATTGGTGAACTAAGTGAGAATAAAAAAAAATCAAGCAATAAAAGGGTAAATATATAACTAATTGTATCAGCCTAAAATTAAAAATATATAAACATGTATATGTGTATGTAAATTGGTAAAAGCCATCAATTCTTTTTTCATTGAACGCACTTGAAATGTTACTGCACACTTTTTTTTCTTTCTCTATTTCTTTTTGACCCGGTTTCGTAATTTGTTCATAATGCGGTTGATTTATTTTAAGTTTCTACTTCGTTAGAAATTTGTTACAATAGCCGTGTTCGATTTGACTGAAGCAACTGATACAGCTGAAAAATTGAATGCCATTTTTGTTTCAGTCAAATCGAACGCACCTAATATTTACGGATTGCAATAGAAAATTAAAAGTGAATTAATATGTATTTTGTGTGTTGCACTCCATTCAAAAGAATACAAATTTCGATAATTCGGTGTTGGAACTTGTTCGGTACAATCGAAAGAAATCATTATAATATTGTATTGTTTTCGACTGTACCCAGCAAATTTCGGTACAGTTACAACACCGAATTATAGAATTTTAAATTTTTTGTATTGCCGCCACTGCATCCAAAAGAATACAAAATTGTTCGGTCCAGTCGAAAAGAATTCACTATAAGCTTTATGATGAAGAAAAAAATCTTTACCAACATTTAAGTCAACTGTGATTAAAAATGGTGGTATCGGAACAATTCGTTTTTAAAGTTGGAAGTTAACAAGCGAACTGTTGACTGAATTTTGTTATTAACATTTCTACTAGTTCACAGTTGCATGGTAATACTCAATAATAATAATAATACTGAACTAGCATGACTCTGATATTTTGTCTTTTAGGTAGAGTTCTTATAAAAATCTACCTATTGTAATGTGCCTGATCTCGGAATTCCGGAAAAATATATAAACGATATATATCCGGAAAAATATATAAACGATATGAGATATAACGAAAACGACCAGCACTCTCACGGTCGTGTATGTTGAGGTAGATCAAAAAAAATTTCTGTACATGTGTGTTTTATTAATATCTTGGACAAGTTCGTGAATCAGCAAAATCCGACACGTGGTTATGAAACTAGAGGTTTTTTCTAAAAAAAATTGGTTTTTAAAACCGTTATAACGGCGGTTTGGATACTAATATTTTAAAAAAATTAACAAATTAAAAATTTTTGGAATCTTTTTTTTTTTTTTTTAATAAGAAGTGTTGTGTAGTAGGAATTACAGAATATGTCACAACAACACATAGATACCTTTTAAGACGTAGGTCCCACAACAACATGCGTCTTGAGGTATAGGTGGACGCTTTTTTTTAAATCTTTGTGAATTGAAGGCACTCGAGACTATTGAATCGGGCAAAGCATTCCATGTGTACGATGTACGCACAAAGAAATCTCTTTGCATTCTATAACTATGACAGTGAGTAATCTCGACAGTTCGACCGCCCGCACACACCGATTGACGAGTAAAACGGGGAAAAACATATGTCTGAGGCATTATGGACCTGATTTCATCTGAGCACTGCTGGTGACGATATTTATAAAAAACAACGAGATCAGCAACAGTGCGACGATGTTGCAGGGAATCAAGACCTAATGTTAAATCTCGATCACCAGCAATTCGTATAGCTCGCTTTTGAAGTCCAAAAGAGACAGGATAGTAACAGATGCAGCGCCCCAAACTTGACAACAATACTCCATACAGGGACGAATATAGGACTTATAAATGTGGAGTAATTGATGCGAAGTAAAATATTTTTTACATCTATTGAGGAGGCCGAGTTTTCTTGACGCGCTCTTTGCCATGGCCATTATATGATCGTTTTAAAAATAGACCTCTGCAGCTGGAGGTTCCTGAGGGAGCGGCTCCAACAAAAAATTTTTTTTGAAACAACCGGCACGATTCTCCGATTCTCACGGTCGCATTTGTAAAGCCAGACCAAAAAACCTTTTTTAAAAATGTTTGTTTTATTAATATCTTCGAGTTTGCAAATCAGTCAAATCCGACACATGGTTAAGAAACTAGAGGCTTTATACTAGAAAAAAAGTCTGTTTTTTTAGATCCGTTATAACGGCCGTTTGGATATTAATATTTTTAAAAACTGCATAAATTTAGAATCTTTGAAACCTTTTTAATCAATTTCTTTCAAAAAATAGACCTCTGCAGTTGGAGGATTCTGAGTGAGCGGCTCCAACAAAAAAGCTTATAAAATACAAAATGCGTTTGAATCAACCGGCACTCTCACGGAAAATTAAAAGTGAATTAATATGTATTTTGTGTGTTGCACTCCATTCAAAAGAATACAAATTTCGATAATTCGGTGTTGGAACTTGTTCGGTACAATCGAAAGAAATCATTATAATATTGTATTGTTTTCGACTGTACCCAGCAAATTTCGGTACAGTTACAACACCGAATTATAGAATTTTAAATTTTTTGTATTGCCGCCACTGCATCCAAAAGAATACAAAATTGTTCGGTCCAGTCGAAAAGAATTCACTATAAGCTTTATGATGAAGAAAAAAATCTTTACCAACATTTAAGTCAACTGTGATTAAAAATGGTGGTATCGGAACAATTCGTTTTTAAAGTTGGAAGTTAACAAGCGAACTGTTGACTGAATTTTGTTATTAACATTTCTACTAGTTCACAGTTGCATGGTAATACTCAATAATAATAATAATACTGAACTAGCATGACTCTGATATTTTGTCTTTTAGGTAGAGTTCTTATAAAAATCTACCTATTGTAATGTGCCTGATCTCGGAATTCCGGAAAAATATATAAACGATATATATCCGGAAAAATATATAAACGATATGAGATATAACGAAAACGACCAGCACTCTCACGGTCGTGTATGTTGAGGTAGATCAAAAAAAATTTCTGTACATGTGTGTTTTATTAATATCTTGGACAAGTTCGTGAATCAGCAAAATCCGACACGTGGTTATGAAACTAGAGGTTTTTTCTAAAAAAAATTGGTTTTTAAAACCGTTATAACGGCGGTTTGGATACTAATATTTTAAAAAAATTAACAAATTAAAAATTTTTGGAATCTTTTTTTTTTTTTTTTAATAAGAAGTGTTGTGTAGTAGGAATTACAGAATATGTCACAACAACACATAGATACCTTTTAAGACGTAGGTCCCACAACAACATGCGTCTTGAGGTATAGGTGGACGCTTTTTTTTAAATCTTTGTGAATTGAAGGCACTCGAGACTATTGAATCGGGCAAAGCATTCCATGTGTACGATGTACGCACAAAGAAATCTCTTTGCATTCTATAACTATGACAGTGAGTAATCTCGACAGTTCGACCGCCCGCACACACCGATTGACGAGTAAAACGGGGAAAAACATATGTCTGAGGCATTATGGACCTGATTTCATCTGAGCACTGCTGGTGACGATATTTATAAAAAACAACGAGATCAGCAACAGTGCGACGATGTTGCAGGGAATCAAGACCTAATGTTAAATCTCGATCACCAGCAATTCGTATAGCTCGCTTTTGAAGTCCAAAAGAGACAGGATAGTAACAGATGCAGCGCCCCAAACTTGACAACAATACTCCATACAGGGACGAATATAGGACTTATAAATGTGGAGTAATTGATGCGAAGTAAAATATTTTTTACATCTATTGAGGAGGCCGAGTTTTCTTGACGCGCTCTTTGCCATGGCCATTATATGATCGTTTTAAAAATAGACCTCTGCAGCTGGAGGTTCCTGAGGGAGCGGCTCCAACAAAAAATTTTTTTTGAAACAACCGGCACGATTCTCCGATTCTCACGGTCGCATTTGTAAAGCCAGACCAAAAAACCTTTTTTAAAAATGTTTGTTTTATTAATATCTTCGAGTTTGCAAATCAGTCAAATCCGACACATGGTTAAGAAACTAGAGGCTTTATACTAGAAAAAAAGTCTGTTTTTTTAGATCCGTTATAACGGCCGTTTGGATATTAATATTTTTAAAAACTGCATAAATTTAGAATCTTTGAAACCTTTTTAATCAATTTCTTTCAAAAAATAGACCTCTGCAGTTGGAGGATTCTGAGTGAGCGGCTCCAACAAAAAAGCTTATAAAATACAAAATGCGTTTGAATCAACCGGCACTCTCACGGTCGTATTTGTGGAGCCAGATCAAAAAACCTTTCTTAAAAATGTGTGTTTTATTAATATCTTGGACAAGTTCGTAAATCAGACAAATCTGACACATGGTTAAGGAACTAGAGGCTTTATACTAAAAAAAAATGGGTTTTTAAATCCGTTATAACGGCCGTTTGGATACTAATATTTTTAAAAACTTCATAAATTTAGAATCGGTGGTAACATTTTAATGCGTTTCTTATACATATAAACCTCTGCAGTAAGAGGTTTTTGACTTGTTGGTCTCTTCAACAAAAAAGTTTGCAACAATCCCCAACTACAATTTCCAAAAACCGTCAATGAAAAAAAAATAAAAAGGTTTGAATAGAAGAAAATAATTTTTTTTTCTTAGAAATAAACGATTTCGATATTTTGCAGTAATTGCACGACATATGATATAGAGCAGGTTTGTGTCATAAATTGTTACACATATGTTCTGTGGTAGATTTGATATTTGTTTGTTGCAAAATTGGATAGATATAGTTTTGCTTATATGTAGCTAATTTTTTTAAAAATTTGTTCGATATCTGTTTGTCATTAGTTTGTTTTGTTTAAACTAATGTTATACATCATATTCTACTGGCACACAAAACTATCGGATCTCGAAATCTATCTATTTCTAACGGATATACGTGTCGCTTGGACTTTTTAGTTAGAATTTGACTGCGTCCATCTTAGTCCAAACGAGACCCAAACATGCCAAAATGTCAATTGTCAGACTCGACAGTCGACAATAGCGACACATTTTTGTCGGAAAACATTACCCTCGTGTTCTCAAACAAATTTCCACCCCCCATAGTTAAAAAAAATTGTAGTAGCAAATTTACCAGATCCCGGGCAATCGGTATTTTTTGAAGCTTGCCGAACGAAAAAGCGGCCGAACCGAGAAAAATGTCAGAACAAAAGTGTTCGGACTCGTCAAGGGCAGGCGCCTCACAAAGTATATAGTATGTGGTAATCATCAAATAAAATCGGCGTGGGCCCAGGGACTATAATGAAAAACAAAATTGTGGTACTAAATTTACAAGACCCCAAGCAATCGGCATTTTTCGGAATTTGCCGAACGAAAAAGCGGCCGAATCGAGGAAAATGTTCGAAAACTTGTCAAGGACAGGCGCCTCACGAAGTAGAAAATGTTTGTTAATCAACAAATAAAAGGGGGTGAGAGCCTTCTGAATATACTACATGCAAACAAATATATTTTTCGAGTTGGGTCTTAAAAATCGTTTTATAAGGTGGTAATTATGTTGAGCTCCAGAGACCAGAACAGAGCACCAAAAAATGAACGAATTTAAGCATAACAAATGTTGAGTGATATCAATTGATATCAAGAGAATTATTTTTGCATCTATTCAGAAGACCAATTTTTTCAGACGGCTATGTACCATAGCATTATGTGATTGTTTAAGTGTCATTGGAAAAAGTGACGCCCAATAAACGAATACTGTAGCATTCATCTATTTATTGTTACACTCTGATTTTATTCAGGTTCTTGTTTACAATTTTTGACAGCGTCTCGCCGATAAGAGGCCGAATGACTTCTGACATCTGCAAAATTGTTGTAATTTACAAAATTAAACTGGGAGGGACCACTGAGCCTGTGCATACACTAGTATTAAATCAATTGAGACTCAGAAGTAGAATTTAAATAAACCGATAATTCAGAAATTTTAAATCGCCTGCCGGCTGCCCGCATGCAGAATGAAAATCATTCGGAAATCGCCATTCGTCAATCGATTATTATAAACTTTGAACAGTTTTCGTAAGCTCAATACTTTTCATATTTCATATGGAAATTACAATAGGAAAGATCAACCTATTATATCTTTACAATAAAGTTTACGATACTATAATATCATTTTGATTATCAAATCAATATTTGCTCAGTACATTTGTATCCTTAAGAAAACATCTTTAAACGACGCATGATCAAATGAACAATGAACTTTCCTTAAAATTGAATATAAAACACGAAATAATGTATCGAATTACTTTTTTGAAAATTTGATGATAGACGTATTATTTTTAATTACTTATTCCTGATATTGGGCAACAAACATACTTGATCGCATTAAAAAATTCCTCTTTTTTTATAGAAATGATTTCCATTAAAAGATAAACATGATGAAAATGAAGCAAACTTCAATAGCATTTAAAACACATCGGGCAAAAGGGAATGATATTTTAAATTCTTTGGAATCAGATGAAAATGAAGAGATGGAAAAATTACAGTATTCCGATAGTGAAAATGAGGAATGTAGTGAGGATGATTCCAAACTAAGTATAAAATATTACTAAAAATAGTCTATTTATTTTATTAATTAACTTTTTTTCTCTTAAGGTTCGCATAATGTAGGGTATGAAGGTCTTCAAAATGGAGAGATTCATATCAATGAAGATCCAGTCGAAATGAAAACACTAAATGTCGAAAGCAATAATATTACGGAACAAACTACTCCAATCAAAATAGCGCAAGACCTTAACGATCTTGATAATTTAAGTGAAATAAGTTCGCCTGAAAAAGAACCGGTAAATGAAAATGGTTTAAGTGATATAAGCTCTCAGGAAGATTGTTTTTCGACTTGTGAAGAGCTTCCTAACTCTGGGTTAGTTGTAGATGATCCTTTGATGGATAAAATCAATGACATCGAGAAAAAATCGACTAGTAATGATATAAAAGTTCCACACGTTTTAAATGATGAAGAAACTTTAGATTACGATATTGAGAGCACAATGTCTAAAAGTGATATGGATTTGATTAATGCAATTGATGAAGTTACGAAACCACATGAACTAGCCCCCGTAGAAATCAGTGAATGCTTAGAAAACACTGAAGAGACTGCAGCATCTTCATCGCTAAATGAGATCCCAAATCCTACTGAATTGAAAGAAGCCAGTGAAGTTGTGAACAATTTAATTTCAATCCCAGAAGAAGCATCCGATGTCAGCAATGAATCTTCAAAACAAAACGATATAGAATTTAATTTACTTGAAGTATCAGATCAAGAGATGCTATCAAATATGTGTGTTTCACCTTCTGAAGAAGCTATATTGTTGAATGAGGAAATCGTTCCCCAAAAAAACGAAGTCGAGCCTGTTGCTGTAGATAATGACGTTTCAATTGTTTGTAAGAATGATATTGTTATTGAAGATATCCATCAAGATACCGATTTGCGATTGGAAGAAAAAGAAACAAACGCATTATCGATTGATATAGATGCCGCCAGTAATTCAAAAATCAAGATTAAAAATTTGATTGAGAATTTTGTGGATGAAACTGTTCAGGATCTTGACACTGATCTTGATCTTGATGATAAAAATCTTTCGGAAACTGCCACAGAAGATAAAGTAAAGATTGGTACTGCTATGGAAATAGAAACTGCTGAGACTGCTATGGCAATAGAAACTGATGAGACGGTTATGGAAATAGAAACCATCAATATCAGCGATGAAGATATAAATATGGAGGTTGATGCTGATGTTTCTATTGAATGTATTGAGGTAAAAGCTGAAGAAAAGCAAGAAGTTTTAGACGAAGTTGTTTCTATTGATGGAAAAGCTGATGAAGCAATTAGTGAAACTAAGAGCATAAAAATTGAGAATAGTGCTGAGAATGATCTTGAAAACGAAAATGATAACAATATGGATATTGATAACAATAGCAACAATCAGAACACAAATATTGACAGTGAAGCGTTCCACGATTTGAAAAAAGAATCGACAAGTATTTCTAATATTGATGGAGATGATGAATCTCAAATTAGCCCGACAACCATTGAAGACATAAAAGTTGAATCAGATATTTTGGAAAATGAAGCAAAACAACTAGATCCGCTGTCCGTTAAGGAAATGATTTCAACTTCAGAATCTATGAAACACGAAGAAGAAATACATATAACTGATGTAATAGAAAGCGGACCAGGAGAAGAAACATCTGATGAAATGACGAAGAAAGAAAATGAATGCGATTTTATTAATTCAGAGCGTTCAGATTCTATGAATGAGGATTCACAAACTAGTTCAAGTGATAAAATATTAACTTTAGATCAACCAACCTCTGAACAAAATGATAATAGTAATATTGAAAGTTTAAGATTGGAAGAATCATCTTCCCCTGTTAGTGAAAATTTATTGGAAACTAGAGATGAGCAAACTGTACAAATTGATGATAGCCAGGAAATGATTAAAGAAAATTTGAACCTAGAAGATGGTAAGGATGAATTTGATCCTATTGTCGATAAAGACAGAGTTGATTGTGTTGATGAAATACTTGCCATCGAAAACCTAGCTGAAAAACAACATATTGACGAGGTTGAACAAAAACCAATTTCGCCTACAATAGAATCAAACGATACAAATATTGAGGATAAGGATGTTTGTAATGGCAAAATTGTCGAAACGGTTGAAGAAGTTAATAAAGATGTAATTGATGTTCTTGTTGATCAAAGTAAAGATAAAATAAATGATGATGATAATATTGCACAAGAAGAATCAAACGAAACAACAACTGATTATAAGGAGAGTTCTGGTACTAACAATATCGAAACTACTGCAGATACAGATAAGCATTTGGACGACGAAAAAAATGACAAGCTTTGTGAAAATTTAGAATCTACAAACGATAATTTTGAATCCAATTTAGCTACAAACAAATCTGAATCAAATAATCGTAAACGACAATCAAGTCCTTTTCTTGAAAATATTAACGAACTTATAAAAAAGCCGAAAATACAGTTGAATCTACCATTTGATGACATTGAATTAATTGATGTTGATCAGACTGTATGTGAGGATAACATAACTAATAACTCTGAAATGACACCAGTTTCTGAACAAGTCACAGAGAATGCTAATGAAACAACACCTAAAGAGGAATTAATTGTACAAAATCAGGCTTATCAGGAAAAAATGGAAAAAATGGAAACGAGAAATTCCAAAAAACGTAAAGAAAATCTAATTCAAGCTTTATCTGTTGAGGAAAGTGATTTTTCTACTTCAGACCAAGATAAAGAGATTGAACTAAAAACCACAAAAAAAGTTTCTGAAATATCAAAAAAACATCCAGTATCTGTAGAATCATATTTTTCTCAGATTGATAGTGATTCTAGTTCAAATCAAGATAAAGACACTGAACTAAAAACTACAAAACATGATTCAGATGCATTAAAAAAACGACCATTATCTGTTGATTCAGATGCTACTCCGGTTGATGTGAGTGAGAATAAAATTAAAAAACTTAGAAAAGAAATTTCGCCTAAACCGATGAAAACTGTCACTTTAGAAATTCTCAGAAAGATTAAATATGATGTTGATAAATTAACAAAATCTGATTTAGAAGAACTAATTTTGCAAAAAGTCGTAGAAGGCCTAGTGCATAAATCAGAAATAAGCCAGTTAAAGGATAGAGTTGAAAAACAAGAGGATATAATTACAGGATTAAGAAATAAGGTAACAGAGTTGATAAAAATGTACAAAGATTTAGAGATGGTACATTCGCGTGTAATGTTGGATATGAAGAATAAAAATGAAGGTTTGATTGTACCAGTTAAAATAACTCGAGCAGTTGGATTGCAAGTAACACAAGATCGTGGTAAACTAGCACCATTAAATACATCTCACACTGCCGACACACAAAAACCAACAACTACTGCTACCACTCAACAAACGGTGATAGTACAGCCTGAAAGGACATCAAATACTATTAAGTCTAATGTTCCACAAAGTGGTTTGCTTATTAATTCAAAACTAGCTCAAGCAGCAGCTTTAAAATCTAAAAGTGCAGTTCAAATTCCAGCAACAAAAACCAACACACAGCATACACAGATACCTCCAAAAGCAAAAACTCCACCAGTATCAAATACAAATTTACAATCTGTAACCCATGTTACACAAACACCAACACCGGCCTTACCGACAGCATCGACTTTATCAACATCATCGACATCGTCGAACTCGTCGTCATTGCCAAATGGAACCATCAATGATAATGCCGTAAAGAAACCGAGAACCGTACAAAAGATAACACCTATGAGACCTCAATTAACAGCAGCACAGCAGCTACAAATACACCAACAAACACAACAGCAACAGCAAATACTTTTACAACAACAAAAATTAAAGCAGCGACAGTTGTTAATACAAAAACAACAGCAGTTACAACAACAACAAAAGCTACAACAGCAACAATCACAACCGCAACAGCAACATCAACCCCAACAGCAGCAACAACATCAACCCCAACAGCAGCAGCAACATCAGCATCAATCTCAAGATTCGCAATCCCAACCAAACCAGAAATTATTAAATTCACAAATTCAAAATACTAACACACCAGTTAAACAAGCAATCCCTCAAAACAAATTACCAACATCACCCATTAACAATGTTTTAGTAAATAAAAAAGTTATTCCAGTTGTAGTGTAAGTGACAGTTAAGAATTTAGTTTTTCAGTATTTTATTGTAGTTTTTTTTTCAGTAAAAAAATCACTAACGTCAATGTAGCTCAAAATCAACAGAACAGAGGTCCAGTGCTGGTTAAAAAAGTATCAATGCCCTTATATCAAACAAAAATACCAACACCACCGCCTGGAAGCACACAACCTGTAGCTGTTAATCCTACTCCTCCCACAAACCCAACACCAGCTAAACCACCTGGCACAAAATCTGTAATAGATTTAACGGATGAAGACGCAGTGAATGATAAATCACCAAAAAAAAATGAAACCGTGATTCAACCACCGGCCCTAGTTCCAGTTCAAGCGCAAAAACCAGCGAACAAAGTAGCGTATGTTTTGAATAAATCACCTCAACAAGTTTTGCAGACGCATGCGAACCGTGTAACATTGCAAAAGTTAAAAGGATCTAATCATCAATATGGTAAGTTTGTTCTTTAAAATTAATTGCAAATTTTTCGAAAGACTGAACGAACAATTGGATATTTTTTTTTAAATGTGTTGTATAGGGATTACAATATGTCCCACAACAACATGAGTTCTGAGGTGTCGATGAACACTTTTTTTTAAACCTTTGTGAATTGAACGCCGAGACTTGATTCGGGCAAAGCATTCCATTTGTACGATAGATTTATGTTATTCCAAATGAGACAATATAGTGTACTAAAAATACAGTGCGTGCATCCATTAAAAACTTTAATTCTTGGATAACTGCCATAGCTTGTTCTATTATTTTAGATCAAAATCTACTTTGTTCAATAATTAAAATGTACAAAAATTAATCAACCTCTTTTTGGTACAACCATAGAGAAACATATATAGAGAGATATTAGCTCTATTCAGAACAATTGTATATAGAATACTGATGAAAGAAATAAAAGTACAACCAGACATGATTTATTTTAAAGGCGTCCATGCTCCATGTAGGAGCGTTGCCAGGCTAAGCTAACCCTTGGCCAAGCTTTGAGTATTCACCACGGTCATTCGCAACAGCGACATAATTACCATGGCAGCCGATTTTTTTAAGGTCGTTTATTACGTCAGTCTCCCATTGTAGTCGTGGTCTTCCTCGCGGTCTACCCTGGTAGACAAGACTCCCTGGGGTACTAACGTACATTTTTCTAATCATTCCAGACTGTGAATCGGCTCGTAGAACATGCCCAAACCAAGCAATCCTATTAAAACGGATACAACCTATTATATCAGGACCCTCAAGAAGGTCTCTTATCTCAAAGTTATACCGGGTTCTATACTCTCCATCGTCTGTCTTAAGTGGACCAAAAATGTAGCGTAGGATCTTACGCTCAAATACAGATAAATGCAATTCGTCATTTTGTGTAAGGGTCCACGTTTGTGACCCATACATTACAACCGGTCTAATCAATGTCTTGTATAACTTGAGCTTGGTGTTAGTTGATACATACGGTGATCCAAGGAGAGGTTTAATTGAGTAGAAAGTTCGATTACCTGCAGCGATTCGAGCTTTTATATCTGTAAGTATGCTGTTGTTTGAGTCAAGCATTGATCCCAAATATTTAAAAGATTCAACTCCCTCAATTCGTTCATCACCGCACATCAAATCTTTCTTCTCAGCCTCTCTTAAAACATTCATATGTTTGGTTTTATTGTAGTTAATTTGCAGACCAATTTTCCTAGCACCTCTCAAGCGACTTAAAAGTCTCACTCATAACAGCTTCACTTCGGCTGAGGATGACAACATCATCAGCGTAAGCAATCATCTGTACTGAGTTTATTGACAAAATATTGTTAATAGTCGGTAGTTTCTTTTGATGGCACACATATTCCAAGGCTAGATTAAAAAGTATAGGAGAGATAGCATCACCTTGTCTTAAACCGGGTTAAGTCGACTTTAAAAAACTTTGATATTTCGTTCTCTACTCGTACACAACATTGAGAGTTCTGTACTGTCATTTTGCATAGTGATACCAGTTTACCAGGAATTCCCATTGACATCAGAGCAGACCATAGAGTCTCTCGTTCGAGAGAGTCGTAGGCCTGCCTGAAATCAATGAAAAGTTGGTGCACAGGTATGTTGAACTCTCGACACTTTTCCAAAATCATCCTTATCGAGAAAAGTGCATCGGTTGTACCTCGGCCCCGCCGGGAACCACACTGATATTCTCCAAACAGTTGTTCAGCAAAAGGATTGATTTTGGATAGCAAAATGTAGGAAAAGATCTTATATGCTGTGCAGAGGAGAGCGATTCCTCTGTAGTTTGCCCATTGTAGGCGATTACCTTTTTTATGGATTGGTATCAGCATAGCTGTGTTCCAGTCCTGTGGCATGGTTTCAGTCCTCCAGATCATTTGAACCAGTTCAAACAATCTTAAGGATAGAGTTTCACCACCATGTACAATCATTTCGGATGTTATATCGTCGATTCCAGGTGCTTTATTGCATTTTAATTTTGACAGCGCCGCATCGAATTCATCTTTGGTGGGTTCGTCTACATGTACCTTTGACGCACGAATAAGCTTTGCTCGTCGCCCCTTGTTGCTGGTCACTTAAGTTGAGAAGATTCTCAAAATAAGCGGCCCAAGTATCTAAAATATTTTCAAGGTCTACTTGTTCCCATCCCATCTTCGTTTTGAATAGCAGTCGATCTAGTTTGAGGGCCTTTCTTTAAGGTTTTAACCTGTTGAAAGAAGTTACGCGATTGATGTTCCTTATTGAAGCTTTCAATCTCCTCACACTGTCTCTTCCACCATTCTCTATTCGTTCGTCTACATAGCTTTGTAACGGTTTGTCTTGCCAGTTTATAGTTCTCCTTCGTGGACCTGGTGTTGCGTCCTTGTAGACACTTCAGATAGCAATCTCTTTTGTATTGAATAGCGTCAAGGCATGCTTGATCCATCCATGGCTTCTGGGAGTGGTTCTGTGGTCGTCCAAGTATTCCCTCAGCAACGCTTAAAACAGCATCTTTGAGCAAATACCATGACTTATTGACGTCTCCATTAATGGTTTCTGATTTATCCAATGTTTCGGCAATATGGATTTGATATCTCTCTTCTGTTTCAGCATTCTTTAATGATGAGATGTTAAAACGTTTCCGTTGATTGAACTTTGGAATGCCTGGATTTGGGAAGTGGAACTTTATCGTTGCACATACAAGGAAGTGATCACTTCCAATATATGCACCTCTAAAGGATCGCACATCCCGAAAGCTCGAAAAGAAACGTGCTGTTACTAGAACGTGATCAATTTGATTTCGAGTGTTTCCATTCGGTGAGACCCAAGTCTGTTTATGAATCGATCGATGCGGAAAGAACGTACTGGCAATTCTCAAATTATTTGATAATGCAAACTCAGTCATTCTCTCACCATTATCATTCGAATTCAAATGCAAGCTGTTGGGACCCACCACGTTTCCATAAGAGATATCTCTTCCAACCTGTCCATTAAAGCCACCAAGAACCATAATGAAGTCCTGTGTTGGTGTTTGCTTCATAACCTCTTCCAGTGCTATGTAGAAATTATCCTTCTCGTCGACGGTCTTAGCTTCAGTTGGTGCACGCACGGCAATAAGAGAAATATTGTTATATGTACCACGTACACGTAGGTAGCAGATCCTCTCACTGACCGGGATGAATTTCATCACGGCTTCTTGTATGCGTGCACCAACAAGAAAGCCAGTTCCAAATTCTCTTCGAGAAGGATGACCACTACAGTATAGAGAGTGACTATCCAAATCTTGTTTTCCGATTATCGGCTGTCTAATTTCTTGTAGAGCAATAATATCCATCCTATACCCCTCAGCCTCTGTTTCCAGACTTATAAGAGCATCAGGAGCGCTCAGGCTGCGCACGTTCCACGTTCCGATTCGGTAGTCTGGTCCTTTTTCACGTCCAGGTAAAATTCTGTTTTTTTGTTATTCTTTTTCTGATAACCAAATTTAACATATTTGTTTTTTTTTTCGGGGTTAGGGTGTTAACCTTAGGCCCAACCCAAATTGTCGTGAATGGGTCCGCATATGGGTCTGCATATTAAGGTCACCAGAAACAACCTTTTCACACGTTTATATAGCCAGCCACTTGATTCAAGACAGACGTCCGCTCCAAGCCGCCCCTGACATGGAGAACAGACGCTTGAGTCGCATTGGTTTTAAGGCGCCAATTCGCCGTGATGTAGCGTCATTGACTAAGCAGTTTTTACTCTGCTTGTCTCCAATACACCAACCTAATTCTGTCAGCATTACCCAGGCAGCACGGCGTGGATGTCGAATTTTGGATATCGCTACCCACGAAAAAATTCCTATTGAGCTGAATTTTTGTATACACCTTTATTACGGCATTTTAATTAATATGTGAAAAATCGACATTGATATCATGCCGGCTGAAAAAGTTATCAAGGTCAAAAGGTCACGAAAATCTTTTCCGCGAATATCTCGAGACCTATTGCTCGGAGGTCAATTGAGGTCAAACAAAAATTGTTTATCGTCCAATTATCTACAAAACATGCCTTACTCACTTTTTTGTAAGATCAACCGTTTTTAGGGTAGAGCGCTGAAAAAGCGACTAGAATGCATTCACATACGATATTGTATACCGTACACCAAGGCGTAAATTCAGTTACTTTTTATTCATGTTGTCAAGTCTATTAAAAACATTCATCTGATGCAAAAACATTCATCTGGTGCATTCATCTTTGTAAAAAATATACTTATATTATAGAGGATTCGGAAACAAACGACTTCCACTTGCAGATGTTTCGTATTTTATTGTTCCGAGACCCGCTGTCGGACCCGCTGTCGGACCCGCTGTCGGACCCGCTGTCGAGAGTGTCTGTCCGACTGTGTTTACGTCGGACGCTATTTTAGTAGTTTCATGCTATTGAACAATTTTGCATAATGAGTGATAATTGTTTTATGTGCAGTGAATTGTTGTCGGATTGTGATTTAATAGAAGCTACACGTGGCTTGCAAACATTAAAAAATGCTAGTATGGAAATAGGTGATGGTAATATTGAATATTTAAATACTGTTGCTTCTGTAAATGTTCATCGTTATTGTCGTAAAAATTATACGCACAATTTGAGTATCGCAACCTTTAAACTACGTCAGCAAGAACCATGTATATCACAGCCGCTTAATTTTTCGGTATTCCATGCCATGACGATGTTTTGAAAAATGTCTGATTTAAAAAATTCCGCAGAAATATCTCCAAGAAAATTGCGCTTGAGAAATAGTTGTCGATGCTGCAATACAATGCTACTAGCAATGTACGGTGCTTCAAAATCAGAAGATTCGATAAATAATTACAGATATTTTAGCTTTGATAAGCTAACAAAACAAAACACAGGTGTGAAATTTTCGTTATTGGCACCTCCTTCAGCAGCTTAACATCATATTTTTCGAGTGTATTATAAAATACAAACTAGGAAGAGAAATTGATGCAAAATAGTGGGGTTACGAGTAAAAAAATAACATACTTAAGCCAATAAGAACTTTATTACACCAGCACCCGATGATCTACTAAACACAATCTATTGTAATTGTACAAAAAGTTGTGGCGGCAAGTGTGGATGCAAAAAAATGGGTTTGAGATGCTCAAAAGTTTGTGAACATTGCCGTGGGCAATCATGCTTAAACGGGGAATGAAGATGTCGACTACTTAAGTAGAGGAATAATTCAACTCAATGTTTTGTCAGCAAATTTTAATGATAGAGAAACTGAGGATATCGACTATGAGTGAATAAAAAAAAATTATGTATGCATAAAAATTAGTAGTCAGTATTAAGTTTATTTTTTTGTATTTTTCAGATTTTAAATAAAAAACTTCATTTTTAAATAAAAAAAAGCTTTTATTACATATCATGGGTCATTTTCACTGTGAAAACCATGTAAAAAATGCGTGGTGCGGAAACGAGTGCATAATCATAATGTATAGTCGCTTTCTTAGCGCTCTGCTAAAAAAATGATATGGTTGATCTTACAGAAAAATGATTGATTTATGTTTTGTAGATAATTGGACGATAAACAATTTTTGTTTGACCTCAATTAACCTCGAGTAATAGGTCGCGAGATATTCGCGGAAAACTGATTTTCGTGACCTTTTGACCTTGATAACTTTTTTAGCCGGCACGATATAAATGTCAATTTTGCACATATTAATTAAAATGCCGTAATAAAGGTGTATACAAAAATTCAGCTCAATAGGAATTTTTCCGCAGTTAAAACCTATAATGACTGGACTATGAGGGCATAAGCAATATACAAATTATACATTGCATTCTTTCTGTCTTATATGAAACATAACAAATAAAACAAATCAAAATAAAAAAATGAGAATTTATAATTGAAAGAGAAATATGTATTTCTTTTTCTTTGTTTTCTATTTTACTTTTACTTAAATACGATAATTATACGAAAAAATACGATAATTATAAAATAGGAAATAAAAATAAAAATACTCGTATGGATGTATGAGTGTTTAAATATATAATTTAAGGATTGTGTTGGGAATTGGGATGATAATTTTTTGTTTTTGTAAATTAAAGAAGGTCAAGTAATTTTTTTAATTCTTGAAGAATTTGTTATTTGGCTTACGAATTGTTTTGTTGTCAAGATTTTTTATTTATTTTTTCATCTTTTAAATTGATTTTAACTATATTATGTTTTTATTCTCCTAGGTCGTTGACTTTAGATTTTAGAATACCAATTTAGTTTGGTCAGAGTTTGATTTAAATTGATTTATTTGGTCGTGTTTGATATAATTTAATGTTTTAAATTTTAATACATGAGATGTAAATAAATAGATTTTGAAATATTTTTATCCTAATAATTTGTCAATATGTTCATTTTAAATAAATTGGGTTTAAAATTGTTGTGGTTATATGTGTAAAAAAAACACGTTTACCTGGGGTTCTATTTTCAAATTCGATCTCAACACGTATACTTATTTGACCGAAAAAATTCAATAAGTGGTTTTTCATGAGATATCACCATACAAAGTTTCGCGAAAATCGGGAAAAATCAAAAAAGGAGTCAAATTCAAAAATTCACAGCTCTTTAATTTTTATCCGATTTGCGTCTACAGTATATCGTTGGAAAGGTAATTTAGTCTACTTTAAGATAAATTATTCAAAATTTATTGTTGCCTAACAAAACGTGGTCATAATGTGAGTTTTAATTTATTTTCACCCTTCGACTCAAAACCTTACCTTTAATTTTTTTGTTTTTTTTTAAAGGTCAACAAATTACCTTTTCAACGATTTACTGTTCTTGATGGTATCTTGATTTGTTAGGTTTTTATTGAGTTTTTATGGGATATGCCTTGAATTTTCAGTACAAAATTTTACCGCATGAGTAAAAAGTCGACCATACTCTCTATTCGGTCACAGGTCACTTCGCTTTTCGGCAATATTGATTGTTTCGACAAAATCTATATTTAATCCATACAGGTGAATGACCTCTCACGTAACCTTTGACCTCTAAGTTAAACAAATTATCGATTTTTTTGAATTTTCGATTTTATTGTCTGTATGAATACACTATTTATTTATTTAATCAACGATGGCAAACAGGCCGAGACCCGATTCTTGCCCAGTAGTAACACAAATCTTAAGACTTGTTTCAATCTGTAAATAGTGTTATGCAAAATGGTTTCTTTAAATTCTGTTTAATTAATTAATTTAAAGATTGTACAATCATTCGAAGCTGAGAATCTTGAGACTTTAATTTCTTTGTCGTTGATTGGAGTAAAGCTGTGAAATTTTTGTGTTTCTGCGATAGTTGACACTTTGTCGAATTTTTTTTCAAATCTCTTTTCAATTTTCTTGTATTCTCCTTCCGGACAAAAGCGAAAGGCAATGGCCGAGTCTCTGTTCGAAATGGCCCATTGGTAAATTAGTTTTTTTATTCACGAGACGAATCTATTAACGCATTTTCAGACAAATCAGAAATGGTCACCTAAGACCCCCTCTCGATTTGATCTGAAATGGTCGATAAAACAATAATTTATTTAAATAATTATTAATTAATTAATCTTTTAAATTTAATTAATTAATTATTTTCATCCACCACACCAATGAAACATAATATTTTAATTCTGATAAATCCATAGAGGGTTTTTTTATTTATTAGAAATAATTTTATTAAAATTAATCATCTTCTGTATATTTAGAATTATAAAAAAATCGGTATTTTAGAAAACCGTAGTTTTCGGTTTTCACTTTTGAGAAACCGGCGGTTTCGGGTCGGATTCGGTTCCTCTATTTTAATTAAAAAATTATTATTTTCATGTTCAAATTCAAATAAACTATTAAAACTAAAAACAATAATGCATTAAATATTTCAAATTAAAACTTTCAGTTTTAATAAATAAAGATAAGAGTTCAGTTTTACTTCATTGCCATGGTGCCATAAGGAAAAATAGAATTAAATATAATGAATTATCTTTGAAAATGTTTAAACTCATTTAGGAAATTAGTTCCTTTTAACACTTTGTTAAATTGAATAAACTTTATTATTGTTAAAAGAAATATTACTTACTATTTACAGAAGTTTTTGTTATTATAGATAAAACTTTTTTCTAAATGATTATTTAATGGTAAAATTAATAAATATTTATATATAATTTAAATCTCGTTCATCGTTTGTATTTTTAAGCATCAAATAATTGATGTCATCAAAATAAATATGTTTACATTACTCTTGGATCGATGATTCTGCTATCGATTAAAATGACTGATTTTTTTTTATTCTAATAATTTCCTTTTCTTTCAAAAATAAAGTTGTATTTGATGTTGGTTGGCATTAGTAGGTGCGTTCGATTTGACTGAAACAACTGAAAAAACAACAACCATTGCATTCAACTTTTCAGTTGTTTCAGTTGCTTCAGTCAAATTGAACACGGCTAGTATTGCATGGCAAGCTCAAACAGCTTTTCCTAGTGTAAAATTTAAAATTAAAATTTATACAACTGAAAGTTTTTTTTTCAATAATTAAAACTTAATTTTGCAACTATGCTGTGGACCCAATTGATCTTTTCTTGTTGCAATTGATTGATTGACGCCAGTTGTGCAGCTTTGTATTGTGGTGACTTGAAATTTCAAATCGAGCTTTTTCGTATTTTGATTCCAAAATTGTTTTGTTTACTGTTCTTGTATGACAATTTAGCATGAAAAAAACACGTTTTTAATTTTCTTCATTTATATTAAATTAATTTGTAATTATAGTATGAATTTACTTGAACTTACCAAAATTTGATTGATACTATCGAATTTTAATTTTAGTATTTTGGCACTTAAATTTTTATTTTATATTTTGAAAAACAATAAAATTCAACCTGCAAATTTCAGCGTCAAAACACTTGTGATGCAAACTATTCTACACTAAATGCAATCCGTCATGCCGATGAAATTATTATCAAGTATTTCTAACGAAATTTTTATATCTTAACTAATATAACTAAATATTTATTTATTATAACTAAAATTCATTTATTATCAGGTGCATATTTTGTACGGATTGAAAACATTTAGTTAATGTCAGAGAACAAAAGTCCTTTAGTTAATAAAAAAATAGGATTTTTTCAGTGTAGGACGTTCATTTGTTCTTTGGGGGATTTGATATGTTATATCTAATTCTCACCAAATTAACAAAAACCGTTTCTAAATTACATAGATCAAGTAGTGGTTATTTGTTAATATATTTAATTTGATCTATAATTTGTATTTTTTTTTGATAATTCTGGTCTATAAATAGAATTTAACTAATAGGATATCCTGCCGCTTGGAATTTTAAATTAGATGTACAGGACAAAAGAAGTTTAATCAATCTAACAGCAAAACAGCGGATAAATTTTCATGAATCTATATAAGGTCGAATTGCAACCAGAAGGAACAAAATTATTTGGTCATACTAATTCACCTCACATAAGTTTTTTTTTTAAATGAAAACACTGAATGTATTTATAATTTCTTATATTTATCGATATCGAGCAAAGTTTTAATTTACAGTTTATGCCTTCTGTTTAAAAATAGTTATTCGATTGTTAAGTGCTGAATCGATTGTTGTCGTTATTGTGGTTATTGATTGTGTTGATTTCACCTATTGTTACCTTGCCGCTATATACAGTATCAGCTATATTTTTAATTTGTCATTTCCACGTTACCCAGGAGGTATGACTTCAACGCGCTTTTTTTAGCGAGGTTAACTTAGAAACTCTAGCTCATCTTCAGTTTTGTCACATTTTGTACTAACATCAGATGATTGCATTGTAATTGGAAAATTAGTCTCTCTTATAATTTAAAATTGGTGGTAGCTGCTAGAAACTTTCAAATCGCTTACCTGTGACATAAAAAGAGTAGGCACCGCATTTTTTGTCAATCGACAATTGCCGATATATGACGGATCAAAATGCTTAGCACAAATAAAAGTATTTTTTGCTGTAAATCATCCGACTTAATTCCAATTGCTGACAACCACAGTTCTCTTCTATCCCTCGTTGATGGATGACGATAAAACCGAATGGTTGTATGCTGTGATTTATTGTTGCAGCACAACGACGCATGAAATATATTGACGTAGAGGACGTATTTCATGGTTCACTAAATAAATATAATCAATCATTTATTATTTATAAAATATATTATGAACGTATTATATTATCTAGTTTTATATTATTTATAACTATTTCATTACAATTAATTTATTTAAAAAAAATTTGGTTTAATTTTGCAAATGAACTTTAATTACCTAGGGGAATCTTAAGAACCCGTTGCTAGTATAATCACTTCCAGTTAATTTTTGATTTGTTCTCGTTCGGACCATATAAATACGTAAGCAATATTTTTGCGGTACAATTTTAAAATATTTGCTCCATCAAAAGTGTGGCAATATGTATATCGGCAAAAATGTCATAGGCGTATTTGTTTGAGTTTTTAGTTCGGTTATTTTGTTTTTTTTTTCAAATTATTTGTTTCACTTTAATTACCTAGGGGAATCTTAAGAACCCGTTGCTAGTATAATCACTTCCAGTTAATTTTTGATTTGTTCTCGTTCGGACCATATAAATACGTAAGCAATATTTTTGTGGTACAATTTTAAAATATTTGCCGCATCAAAAGTGTGGCAATATGTACATCGCTGGAAAGGTCTTGATTAGTAGATGTGCCGAAAAATACTTTTTTTTGAATTTTCACGATTTTTTTCAGAAAAAAAAGCAAAAATGTGATACTTTTGTTTTTTGAGTTTTTTGTTCGAGTATTTTGTTGTTTTATCAAGTTATTTGTTTCACAATTCAAAATCAATCTATATCTTCTATATATAAATACGTCAGCAATATTTTTGCGGTACAATTTAAAAATGTTTGCCCCATCAAAAGTGTGGCAATATGTATATCGTAGGAAAGGTCTTGATAAGTAGACAATTCAAAATCATTTATATCAATTAATCAAACTCTGAAATAATATGTTGTAGCTATTTTGTTGGGAGGTCTTTTTATAATTTCTATTTACAATGGCCGAATTTCGTCCACTGGGCGATTCCTAGTTATAAATAATATAAAACTAGATAATATAATACGTTCATATTATATTTTATAGATAATAAATGATTGATTATATTTATTTAGTGAACCATGAAACACGTCCTCTACGTCAATATGTTTCATGCGCCGTTCCGTGCTGCAACATTAAATCACAGCAAACAACCATTCGGTTTTATCGTCTTCCATCAACGAGGGATAGAAGAGAACTGTGGTTGTCAGCAATTGGAATTAAGTCGGATGATTTACAGCTAAAAAATACTTTTATTTGTGCTAAGCATTTTGATCCGTCATATATCGGCAATTGTCGATTGACAAAAAATGCAGTGCCTACTCTTTTTATGTCACAGGTAAGCGATTTGAAAGTTTCTAGCAGCTACCACCAATTTTAAATTATAAGAGAGACTAATTTTCCAGTTACAATGCAATCATCTGATGTTATGTGACAAAACTGATGATGAGCTAGAGTTTCTAAGTTAACCTCGCTAAAAAGAAGCGCGTTGAAGTCATACCTCCTGGATAACGTGACAATGACAAATTAAAAATATAGCTGATACTGTATATAGCGGCAAGGTAACCTAGGTGAAATCAACACAATCAACAACCACAATAACGACAACAATCGATTCAGCACTTAACAATCAAATAACTATTTTTAAACAGAAGGCATAAACTGTTAATTAAAACTTTGCTCGATATCGATAATTATAAGAAATTATAATACATTCAGTTGTTTTCCTTTTCTCGCTCTTTTTCAGCCATTAGCTGAAAAAGTACGAGGGAATAGAAAATATTGTTTTAATTAAATAAATTTTCCTTTCATTATCCCCATCTCCTTCCTTTCTAGTTGACATGGTATCTTCGGATATTCAAAGAGTCTGAATAATGAATATTTCATATTTAGTGTGCTAAACATGTCTAACTAATTAATAATAAAAAAAAAGTGTTTTCATTTAAAAAAAAAAAAACAAAACTTATGTGAGGTGAATTAGTATGACCAAATAACAATTATTATGCTCCTTCTGGTTGCAATTCAACCTTATATAGATTCATGAAAATTTATCCGCCGTTTTGCTGTTGGATTGATTAAAATTCTTTTGTCCTGTACATCTAAATTCCAAGCGGCAGGATATCCTATTTGTTAAATTCTATTTATAGAACCAGAATTATCAAAAAAACAAATTATGGATCAAATTAAATATAATAACAAATAACCACTACTTGATCTATGTAATTTAGAAACGGTTTTTGTTAATTTGGTGAGAATTAGTTATAACATATCAAATCCCCCAAAGAACAAATGAACGTCCTACACTGAAAAAAATCCTATATTTTTATTAACTAAAGGAATATTGTTCTCTTACATTAACTAAATGTTTTCAATCCGTACAAAATATGCACCTGATAATAAATGAATTTTAGTTATAATAAATAAATATTTAGTTATATTAGTTAAGATATAAAAATTTCGTTAGAAATACTTGATAATAATTTCATCGGCATGACGGATTGCATTTAGTGTAGAATAGTTTGCATCACAAGTGTTTTGACGCTGAAATTTGCAGGTTGAATTTTATTGTTTTTCAAAATATAAAATAAAAATTTAAGTGCCAAAATATTAAAATTAAAAGTTAAGTGCTTCTATTCTATAATCGATAGTATCAATCAAATTTTGTTAAGTTCAAGTAAATTCATACTATAATTACAAATTAATTTAATATAAATGAAGAAAATTAAAAACGTGTTTTTTTCATGCTAAATTGTCATACAAGAACAGTAAACAAAACAATTTTGGAATCAAAATACGAAAAAGCTCGATTTGAAATTTCAAGTCACCACAATACAAAGCTGCACAACTGGTGTCAATCAATCAATTGCAACAAGAAAAGATCAATTGGGTCCACAGCATAGTTGCAAAATTAAGTTTTAATTATTGAAAAAAAACTTTCAGTTGTATAAATTTTAATTTTAAATTTTACACTAGGAAAAGCTGTTTGAGCTTGCCGTGCAATACTACTAGCCGTGTTCGATTTGACTGAAACAACTGAAAAATTGAATGCAATGGTTGTTGTTTTTTCAGTTGTTTCAGTCAAATCGAACGCACCTACTAATGCCAACCAACATCAAATACAATTTTATTTTTGAAAGAAAAGGAAATTATTAGAATAAAAAAAAATCAGTCATTTTAATCGATAGCAGAATCATCGATCCAAGAGTAATGTAAACATATTTATTTTGATGACATCAATTATTTAATGCTTAAAAATACAAACGATGAACGAGATTTAAATTATATATAAATATTTATTAATTTTACCATTAAATAATCATTTAGAAAAAAGTTTTATCTATAATAACAAAAACTTCTGTAAATAGTAAGTAATATTTCTTTTAACAATAATAAAGTTTATTCAATTTAATAAAGTGTTAAACGGAACTAATTTCCTAAATAAGTTTAAACATTTTCAAAGATAATTCATTATATTTAATTCTATTTTTCCTTATGGCACCATGGCAATGAAGTAAAACTGAACTCTTATCTTTATTTATTAAAACTGAAAGTTTTAATTTGAAATATTTAATGCATTATTGTTTTTAGTTTTAATAGTTTATTTGAATTTGAACATGAAAATAATAATTTTTTAATTAAAATAGAGGAACCGAATCCGACCCGAAACCGCCGGTTTCTCAAAAGTAAAAACCGAAAACTACGGTTTTCTAAAATACCGTTTTTTTTAAAATTCTAAATATACAGAATAAGATGATTAATTTTAATAAAATTATTTCTAATAAATAAAAAAACCCTCTATGGATTTATCAGAATTAAAATATTATGTTTCATTGGTGTGGTGGATGAAAATAATTAATTAATCAAATTAAAAAGATTAATTGATTAACAATTATTTAAATAAATAATTATTTTATAAATTTTTTTTTTAATTTCCAAATTAAATTCCTTTTATAACTATCATTTTATGTCAGATTAAATTCAACACACTCTGAAGTTGAGTATAAATAATCACCACACTTTCTCATAACGAAGACTCCTGAAAATATCATTTTTTAACCCTTCGTTAAAACCCGTTCATTATTTGTAGTCGTAATTATAAAGTATACGTGTTCAGATCGGATTTGAAAATAGAACCCCAGGTAAACGGGTACACACATAACCGCAACAATTTTAAACCCAATTTATTTAAAATGAACATATTGACAAATTATTAGGATAAAAATATTTCAAAATCTATTTATTTACATCTCATGTATGAAAATTTAAAACATTAAATTATATCAAACACGACCAAATAAATCAATTTAAATGAAACTCTGACCAAACTAAATTGATATTCTAAAATCTAAAGTCAACGACAGGACAACAAAAACATAATATAGTTAAAATCCATTTAAAAAATGAATAAAATATCTTGACAACAAAACAATTCGTAAGCCAAATAACGAATTCTTCAAAACATAAAAAAATTACTTGACCTTCTTTAATTTACAAAAACAAACAATTATCATCCCAACACAATCCTTATTAAATTATATATTTAAACACTCATGCATACATACGAGTGCTTTTATTTTTATTTTCTATTTTTAAGTAAAAGTAAAATAGAAAACAAAGAAAAAGAAACATTTCTCTTTCAAATATAAATTCCAGGGTTGTAACGTATAATACGGTAACGTATAAAACACGTATTATACGTACGTATAAAACGTATAAAACGTACAGTATAAAACACACAATTATTTACGTTTTATACCGTATAAAAGTAAAGTCCTTAATAAATAAAAATACATTTGTATAACATTAACGCGGGCGTTAACTCGTATCGTACTCGTGATATTTAATATTTATAAAGCCTAGATTTCGGGACTAATAGGAACAGTTGCTTTAGAAAATATAGCGTCGGCATGATAATTTCTTACCCAACTATTCCTATTAGTTCAGAAAACTTCCACATTTAACGTAAATGCTTTTTTTCAAAACATAATTATTTATTTTCAAAACAGATTTAGTCTGCAATAATTTGACATTTCCAAACATACCTATTATTCATCAATGACCAAAAATGAATTTACTCAATAAACTTCTCACTAAACTTTTTCGTTTGATTGACGTAAATACATATTATTTTAACTATTACAACTTTTGTATAAAAAGAAGATTTGATCTGCAAGAACCTGTTATTTTCAAACTGTGTCTATTAATTGGAAGTGGTGCAACCCGGATTCACACAACAAAATTTTTTTAAAAACATCTCTCTAATGATCTCTAATAATTTCCCTAACTGCTATGAAAAAAACGACATTTATTCTGAAACAACATAATATTTCCAGCTGTTCTTATTAGATGGGAGGAGCTGAAGTTGGATTGAACCATATTTTATATATTCAATAACATTTCATGATGCCAAATAATTAATTTCATGAGCCAAATGTTTCTCATCCAAAATGCTTCCATTAAGTATTAAGTAAATGTTGGAATCAAAATGAAAGAAAATCATATAGTATACGTGGTGAAAAATTCAAAAATAATTTAATTGCTTGAGTTTAAGTGCTCAAAAAAATCTCTAATATATAATTCAAAATTTTCAATATTCAAATCTAGTGAATTAAAAATTATTAACCAGTTTAAAGTACAGTAACATAGTCTTTCGTATAAAGTATAAAAATATACATTCAAATAACATCTAGCTAGAATTTAAATAGTTTTTGTTATAAATTATAAAATATATAAATAATTTATAACTACGTATTTATATTTTTACTAAAATATATATTTTTACTAAAAATATAATTAATATCTGAAGAAGAATTCTTAATTTTTTATGAATGAATTTCAAAATCATTTCATTAATCATATTATATACGTTTTATACGTTATATACGTTTTATACGTTTTATACGTAACGTATTATACGTGTAACGTATAAAACGTTTTATACGTGTATATTAACCCTGATAAATTCTCATTTTTTTATTTTGATTTGTTTTAGTTGTTATGTTTCATATAAGACAGAAAGAATGCAATGTATAATTTGTATATTGCTTATGCCCTCAGTCTGGTTGTACTTTTATTTCTTTCATCAGTATTCTATATACAATTGTTTTGAATAGAGCTAATTTCTCTCTATATAGTGTAACGACTCTTCGTTGGTTCTTTTCGATTATTGAGCAAATACGACAGTAAAAAGACGGATCTTTAGTTAACAAAATCTCAAACTTTATTTATCAACCAGTTACAGCAACTTCCGATTTTAATTCCAATAAATTCCAGGGTCTCCAATTTATGTACGATAAACTTCACCGCTTTTCCACAATTTGAATCAATAATATTCGGAATCGTAAAATCTGTATTTACTACTCCACTACTCCACTACTCAAATTCTTTCACTATTAGTACCCAGGCTCAAGTACCACCGATTATTCCTTATACTTGCGAATATTTATAAAACACCTTTAATTGCAAAATTAAAAACTGACTATCTGATATTTTGTTCGCTTATTTATATTCAAAAACAAATAAACCGAATCTTCTGGTACTCACTGTAGTTTCTAGAAATCAATAGGCCACACCACTTTTTAATTCATTATTTGCATAACAAATTAATTTACATTAATTTATGCCAATGGTATTAGTTAAAGGGAGTTAACTTTTAATTCATTTTCATGAATGAGTAAATTATATTAACCGATTCTGGACGAAGTTTATTAGATTGCCTCCCATTTAGTTTTGTTCGTCCCGAACAATATCAGCTATCGCATTGGTACTGTTACCTTGGTACGGTGCCAACCTTTGCAGATGTATCACTTTCATCTTGGTACGGGGTCCCTTTTGGATGCGGTAGATAACATCATTAATTCGTTTGATTATTTTATATGGACCTTCCCAATCTGGCTGCAGCTTGGGTGATCTTCCCTTAGTTCTCCTGGGGTTGTATAACCATACCAATTCTCCTTCTTGAAAACCGCCACTATTTGCATTTATGTCGTACCTGGTTTTCATTTTGTCACTGGCAATCTTAATGTGGTCTCGAACCTGTTGATGAATTTTATTCATCTTTTCCCTTAGTTGTCCCACATAATCTGTTTTCGTAGATACTAGACCTCCAGGGATGCCGTACTCGATGTCACTAGGAAGATGTAGTTCTCTTCCGAACATGACATTCGCTGGCGTTTCACATGTCGTATCGTGCACTGCGCTACGATAGGCCATCAAGAATAACGGAAGATCCTTATCCCAATTTCTTTGGTTGGCTTCGACTACCTTCGACAAATGTTCTTCCATGGTTCGGTTGAATCGTTCTACCATGCCATCCGATTGTGGGTTCATAGGTGTAGTTCGTGTTTTTCTAATGTCGAGTGTTCTGCACAGCTCTTCCATCAGTAGAGATTCGAAATTCCTTCCCTGGTCGGTATGCAACTCGAGTCTTGTTCCATATCTGCAAACCCATTCATTGAGTAACGTTTCAGCGACCGTAACTGCCTCCTGGTTCGGTATCGCATACGCTTCCGGCCATTTTGTAAAGTAATCAACGACCACCATGATGTATTTGCTACCTTTTGTCGTTTTCGGAAATGGCCCCGCGATGTCTATAGCAATTCTCTCCATTGGGGCGCCTACATTGTACTGTTGCATCTCTCCTCGAGTTCTAGTCTTTGGTCCTTTGCTCGCCGCACAAGTATCGCATCGCCGACACCATTGCTCCACGTCTGTTCGATACCTTACCCAATAAAACCTCTCCCTTACTTTGGCTAGGGTTTTATTGACTCCCAGGTGTCCTCCAGAAATACTTCCATGCAGCTTTCCCAGTACCTCTTCTACTCGATTTGATGGCAACACCAGTTGTTCCAACACTTTCTTTCCATCAGCGAACTCCCATTTTCTTTTTAGTATCCCGTTGTCCATAAATAGTGAGTCCCATTGCGCCCAGTAGCATTTCACCTCCGTACTTAAAGGTGCGACCTCTTTCCACTCCGGTCGCCTTCCCTCGGTTTTCCATTTCAATATTGGAGCCATAGCTGGATCCTTTAACTGCTCCATTTTAATTGCCTCGGTACACCAATCGTCAGGAGTTTGGAACTTAATTTGATTCACTTTCATTGCCTCGTTTCTCACAGTCCTGCTACCTGGCTTGCGCTCCTCAATACAGGGTTTTCTTGAAAGATCATCAGCGTTACAATGTATCCTTCCCTTACGGTGTACAACGCGGAAATCCCTTTCCTTTTTGACATCCACTTGCTTGTTTGAGAGGTTCATCATCTGGACTGGAACTACTCCTTCTTTTGCTACTACTAGTGCTTTGCATTCCCGTCTGATGTGTCCTAACTGCCCACAATTCCAGCATCTTACTCTGCTAGATCTTCTTCTTTGATTTCGTTCAGGTTTATCTTCCAAACTTTTGACACGCATGATCACTTCATCAAGTGCTGCTTTTAGTGGCTCTTCAGAAACTTCCATCTTACGTACCCTATCTGAACCATATGCTCTTTTTCCAGCTTCCATTTGTAGTGCCAATGCTAAGACTTCCGCAGGTAGTTTCTTCCCGCTTAGATACAGCTGATTTCTCATTTGTACATCTCGAAGAGCATTGATAAATGTATCAGCTGCCAGCTCGTCTCGATGTTCAGCGTTATAGTTCGGATATGACAAATCAACCAGTCTCACAATGTCAGCCTCTAATTCTTGCAAAGTATCGCTGACTCCTTGTTTCCGTGTTCTGAGCTGCATGCGATGGAGAGCTTGCATATGACTTTCCCCATATCTTACTTCTAAGGCCTCCATAATCTTGCTGTTTTCACGCTCTGTCGCTGATAGTGTCTGCAAAATTTCAGCAGCAGGTCCCTTCAATGCCAATATAAGGCATTTGCTTTTTGCTGGTGATCAACCCCAGTTGTTGCTATCTCAAATTGCATCTTAAATATCTGATACGATGTAGATCCATCAAATGCAGGTATTTTCACTCTAGCTGGAGCTGAACTAGTTGATGGATTGATCATGTTACTTAACTTCAATTGTGCTATTTCTTGGCGAAATTCACTCGAAAGATTGCGTAATTTCTCTTCATGTTCTTCGGTAACTTTCCGCAGCTCCCTTTCCATGTGGTTGATTTTAACCTCCGCACTGGATATACGTGACTCGATTACTTCACGTAGTTGTTGTTGATCTAATTTTTGTTCTGCTGCCAGTTTCTCTTGTCGGGCCATGAGATCAGCAAGTTGTTGTTGTTGGTTGCTACCTTGTTTGGCCATCATATCAGCAAATTGTTGTTGCTTGTTTCCTTGTTTGGCCATCATATCAGCAAGTTGTTGTTGCTGTTGTGCCATCATTTCTTTCATTAACACCATCATTTCTTTCATCAACACCATCATCGAATCAATTGCTGGGGCATTCTGAACCAGAGCATCCTCCGGCTCTATTTCTATGACCTCTGTGCTTTGGCCTGCCTCTTCTAAAACTTTACGCAGCCGGAATGCAAGTTCTGCCTTCGTTCCATGGGTTGGAGCATTCCTTTTCTTCAACTAATCCTTCAGCTGGGTCTGCTGAGATCACTAATATTTACTGTCTTGACCATTGTTTCAATAATCCCACTTCTGACACCACTGTAACGACTCTTCGTTGGTTCTTTTCGATTATTGAGCAAATACGACAGTAAAAAGACGGATCTTTAGTTAACAAAATCTCAAACTTTATTTATCAACCAGTTACAGCAACTTCCGATTTTAATTACAATAAATTCCAGGTTCTCCAATTTATGTACGATAAACTTCACCGCTTTTCCAAAATTTGAATCAATAATATTCGGAATCGTAAAATCTGTATTTACAATTCCACTAAGTTCAAATTCTTTTACTATTAGTACCCAGGCTCAAGTTTCACCGATTATTCCTTATACTTGCGAATATTTATAAACACTTTTAATTGCAAAAGTAAAACTGACTATCTGATATTTTGTTCGCTTATTTATATTCAAAAACAAATAAACCGAATCTTCTGTTACTCACTGTAGTTTCTAGAAATCAATAGGCCACACCTCTTTTTAATTCATTATCTGCATAACAAATTTAATTTACATTAATTTATGCCAATGGTATTAGTTAAAGGGAGTTAACTTTTAATTCATTTTTATAAATGAGTAAATTATAGTAACCCATTCTGAACGAAGTTTATTAGAATATGTTTCTCTATGGTACAACTCAAAACCGTTAAATAAAAAGTTCATCAAAATTGAAGACTATAGTATGGATACAAACGTATATTTTGTTGGAAATTGGGAAATAAAAAAAAAGATCTTTAAAGCAAGTGATAAACTGAAAGTTAGAACTTCTGGTTTCCAAACACTACAGTACAGTTTTCTTCAAATCTATCGTTCTCATGTAAATGCGGATTATGTATGCTAAAGCTTCACCAAAATTCCTAGTTGTGCGCTCGACATACACTGTTTTTGTACAAATACTAGGGTTAACACAAAATCAAATTTGCGGTATCCAAATTTTCAGACTGGTTCAATTGATAATACCACAATTTTAACAATAATATCGAAAAAATATAAAGGGTACAGGGGAAAAACAACGTAAGTCCATTTTTTTCGAAATCGAGTTAGTGCTGCTATCTATTGAAGAAATACAAAAACTTTCAGCTTGTATGTTCAATTTTGATGAATATCAAACCCAGCTCATATAAATCAATTGAAAAGAATTCGCATACAGGGGAAAAACAACAATTTACAGGGGAAAAACCTTAATCCACCATTTTTACCAAAAAACGTGAAATGATAATTTCACTAAAAACACTTTTATGAACCATGCCTATTCATTGTTTAATCCGAGTTCACAAATTTTCTTGCATTTTAAAGACTTCAAACACAAAAAATCAATTTTCTCGAAATTTGATTTTATGGACTTGCGTTGTTTTTCAACTGTACGTTTCATACAGGCTCTGTAATTTATTAAATTCAAATTTTTCTTTTTATCACAGTTGCAATACCTTCTTCTAAAATTGCTCCTCAACCGTCACAACAACAACCAGGTACTGGTCAACAGCAACCTAATCCACAGTTTAGATCGCTGACTCAATTACAACAAAAACCTCAACAAACACCACCTTCGCAGTTAGCTCTTCAACTCTCTACAAATCAACAAGCTCCACCGCAACAACAACGCCGTCAGGGTCACCCAGCTCCACTGCCAAATCCAACCAATCAAATCAACAATCCAGAATGGAAAAGAATTCCTCCTCGTCCAATTGTTCGTATAAATAACTCCGAAACTGGAATCGTGATATCATGGTCACTTGATGCAATAAGAGAACCTTATGCAGAAGTAACAAGTTATCAAATTTATGCATATCAAGAAACCCAGTCACCTCCATCAACAGATACATGGCGACATGTAGGTGATGTCAAAGCTATGCTTTTACCTATGGCTGTAACATTAACACAATTTGAAGAAGGTTTGAGATACTACTTTGCTGTCCGTGCCGTTGATGAGCATAAACGAGTTGGTGTATTTAGTATGCCCCGAACCTGGTAAAATAAATTATTTACTATAAAACATTAAAAACAATTCAACATAGAGTTTAGATAGAAATATAATATTTAAGTTTGATTAATATTTATTTGTAAAAATCCATCACAAAAATGGTCTATGCTAATTAAATAAAATAAGGTTCATTCAGTTTTATGATTGGGCTATAATAATTAGTTTGCAAAATTTCTAATAAATTATATAAACATTTTTCATAACTGTTTTTCTTTTATTCGTATTATAGATTTAAATTTTTTATTAATAAAATTAATATCGTTTCCTTAGTTTTTAGAAATAGTATTCTAATTAAACATATGTAAATATAGAATACGAAACTTTGATATTAGTCCTATAAACTGAACAATTATGCCCAAAATATAGTCGATGTGAAACAATTAAAATTAAAAAAACTAACTAGTGAATTTTATTTGTTCGGTGTTAACTGAAAAACAATATGTGTTCCATAAACAGGAGATGGATTAATGTTTCAAATCTCTAGATAATTTTAAATATTAAAAATAAAACAAGTGAATGTGTATAATGTGTTTGTATTCATACAATATTTTTTCAAACAAACTACAATTACTGTTTAGGTAGCAGAAAATAATTTAGTTGATACTGTTTATTTTAATTATGGATTAGTGCTGTATTTAAAATATAATGTTAATTATATAAGAAGAAATAAAACTTAAGACTAATAAATTGTTATTTAATTTATCAAATAAATATTGTATAAACATAGAACCTTTCTTCTTTTTGAAATCGGTAGAAAAAGTCCAAGCGACAGAATATCCGCTAGAAATGGGCAGATATGACTTGCCCAATGAAATAATGACGTACATCTATGTGTTTAGTACGTGGGTGATAACATTCGTTGGATGCTAAATGAATTGCGCTTTGATTGTCACTTAACAGCTTCGTAGTCCCTGTTTTTTTCCGTAATTCCTCTTTAAATCCTCTTAACCACAGAGCTTCTTGCATCGCTGATCCTATTGACATGTACTCACTTTCAATTTTAGAAAGTGCAACGGTATTTTGTTTTTTTTTTTAACCCCACGATATAGCACCATTTTGTAGTGAAGACATCCACTCACTGACTTGCGTTCATCCAGATCGCTAGCAAAATCCGCATCACAATTTCCAATTAAATCAAGATTACCATCACGATAATAACACAATTTGTAGTAAATAGTACTCTTGAGGTAAATCTGCTCAGAAAATCAACAGGATAGCTACAGGATATATCTGGACGACTTATTTGAGCTTCAAATAACAAACTGCCAATCAGTTCTTGATATGGTATATTAGACATATTCGATTTTTCATCAACTGATTTTGGACACTGCATTCTACACAAATTTGACATTAACGTCCATTGGAGTTGACACCGAATTGCAGTCAATCATTCCAAATCGCTACAATAATTTTTGAATATACGCTTCCAGATCAATTGATAATACTCCAGTATTCAAATCATGTTTTAAATTCAAACCCAAAAAATATTTAGCTGGGCCAAAATCCTTCATCTGAAACTGAGTCTTCAAATAGTTTTTTAATTTATTCGAAATTATCTTTTGAAAACATTAAGATGTCATCGACATAAACCGCAAATCGCAATTATAGGAAACGAGTTTTCTGAGATGTTAATACACACATGGATCGTATTTTGATTGCTTCATATTATATTTCTTTAATACTTCACATAACTTCAGATTCCAATTTCTTGACGACTGTTTTAATCCATAAATCGATTTTTTCAATTTTAGCACTTTATTTTGAGGCAATTTCAAACCTTTCGGACACGATAGATAAATCTCTTCTTTCAGTTCTCCTTGTAAAAACGCTGGGACAGCATCAAGCTGATCAATTTGAAAATCATACTTGGCTTCTTATGCCAACAAGTATCTAAGTGAATTGTATCTTATTACGGGAGAATACGTATCTGTGAAATCGATACCCTTCTTTTGTCACCCTTCACTACGAGTCTTGCTTTATACAATAACTCACCACTTGCTAGTTCCTTCGTTCTGAATACCCATTTTGAATTCAGACATCGTTTAACAATTTGTACATGACGACAAGCAGGCCGAGGCCCAATGTATTGCCCATAGAGAAAAATAGACGGCAAGAGCCACAATGAACAAACATTATACTTAAACTATACATACATGTAGTGATTGCAAATTACCCGATTTCAAATTACCCGGTTACTCGATTTGTATTTTCCAAATTACCCGGATTACCCGGATAACCCGGGTAGTTATAAAAAAATTAAAAGATGAAAAATAATAAAAAAAACCTCGTAGTAGTAAACTAAAAATTGATCATTTTTTAATTGTGAAATAATATTTCAAAACTATTAAAGCATTTAGGGTAGCTGTACTCATCCGATTTCGTATTTTTTTTTTTAAATTCCTGCAATAGAAAAAACCCGCTCCGATTAAGTGGATGTTGGCTTCACGGTCAATAACGATTGATTTAAATTTTCTATCATTTTTTCGGTTTCCTTTATTTACATACAACATTTTCAGCTCTTTATCAACTGTAGTACCACTGTCATCTATGGTAGATCTTGTGTAGACAGCAATACATTTTTGTAGTTGTAAATTTTCAATATTATAATTAGCCGCATCATTATCCGATTTGATTTTTCATTGCTGACGTATTACCCCATTTAATTGAAATTATTCGTGCGCATCCAACTACGTGGCACCGAGATTTATCTAATGACATTTTCTTGAACTGGTCCCAAACTTTCGATGACACTTATTTTAATTATTAGCTTAAATCTTAAATAAAAACTTATCATAATATATTTACCGTTTCTATTTTAAACTAAGTAAAGATCCTTAATTTTTTATGGCCTAATTTTAATTTTAATAAGAACTAAAATAAATTTTGTTATGTGTTCTTCGTCGTTTTTCTGTTGTTTTCGTAATCCAAACAATAATAATTAACTAGAGGGCAGTTTAATGTTTACGGATGTGGTTGGTTTAATGTTTATGGTTTAATGTTTATGGACATATTGCAATTTGTATGGTTAGAATAGAATCATTTGTCAACAACTGGCATAAGAAATAATTCAAATTTGCAAAAAGAGAATGAGCTGAATTTTATTTTGTAAATTTTATTGAGAAAAAACTGGACTCTTTGTTGTTCGGGTATTCGACCAAAATATCCGGATATTAAATACCCGAAAAATCTGCCTAAATACCCGGGTATCCGGGTACCCGGATACCAAGATTGCAAACACTACATACATGATAATAATTTATATATACATACAGCCATACAGAAAAAAAAGTCCGAGCGGCAGGTATATCCGCTAGAAATAGGTAGATTTTGGGATCAGACAGTTATGTGTGCAATTAGAATCGGATTTATCAGATTACTTTATAAAACAAACTAATTAAAAACAGAAGTATAGGTAGAAACACAACACGGACGATAACGTCGGACGTTAAAAAAAAATGTCTACAATTTCGCTGTTGTAACCACAACAAAGGCGTCAGTGTTAAAAGCTGTCAAAAATAAAATTGCATAAACTAAAATACTTTGTTCTTTGTCAAAACGAATTTCACAAATTTCAATTTTAAAAACAACTAATTTTTACTAATAAATAAATAATAATAATTTTTCTACTAATAACTAATTTTAAAAATAAAATGCAAAATACAAATTATGAAAATATATAAATGAATAAAACCGAACGTTGAACATAAACTCAAAATTAAGTTGACAACTCAAAACAAAAGGATTACAACCTCAGAAACGCGAAAAACATTATAAAATCATATTTTGCAGTTGGCGGCACTGTCACAATAACATTAAAAATTACTCTTGCAGCCAAATAAAAATAGAATTGATATCTGGCAATAATCATCGCCGACGATAAATTAGAAATAGAATCTAAATTTTCTCCGACGAAAAAAACTTTTTCGTTTATCGCTGTAGTTGTGTTTGAAATGTATGTATCCTGTGTATTCTAATGTTACTAACGTCGTCGTCGGACGATTTCGCCCGTGTTGTGTTTCTAGCTTATTAAACAAACTTTAAAAATAAACATTATTTTATACAGTTTTTGGGCTCTAGGCACTTAACCTGTACCCCGATATGGCCAATTGTCAAACATATTCAGGTAACTGTTTGCCGAAACATACCCAGAAAATATTTTTAGCGTAAGTGACAAAATTCTACCGTGAAAGTGCCGCTAAATGCCGTTGTCCTTCACACAGTTTATTGCAGATAGCTAAAGAACCTTTTATTGCAGATGTCTGGCTTTTTAAAAAATGATAGAAATATGTTCAAATAATTAATATTTATTAATTTTGTTTGCATATTTTGCCCCAAACGGCCGTTATAACGCTTTGTTTTTGACAGTTTTAAGGCTCTAGACTCTTAACCTGTACCCGGATATGGCCAGTTGTCGAACTTATCTAAGAGATTGTTTGCCGCAACACGCTCAGAAAAAAATTTTGGTTTAGGTCGAAAAATGCGACTGTGAGAGTGCCGCTAAATTCCGTTATACCTCATATCGTTATATATATATATTGTTACGTTTTTCTAACCTTACTTCGAATTGGCCTTACTCACAATTCGATAAACGCAATTCCCAAATCTCTTCTGAGTTCGATCACTGATTAGTAAGCAAAAACACCAGGTTTTATTAAGTATTCAACACCTTAATTGTTCGACAACAACAGGAGAACAATACAGCAAACAATATTCCTATCTAGAATATTCTTTCAACAGCTTCAGAAACTCCAACGGTTGATTGTAGAAATTTCCAATAATACAACGTTCAAAATAATACACAAATTATTTCTACTTAATAACACTTATAACTTTATTACCCTGATAACTTTACAGAAAAACCAATTTAAAAAATCACTTTTATAATTTTAACTTCACTATCGAAGGTTTAAAATAACACTAATTAAAAACTACAAGAGGTAATTTCCTTATATACATTCTGCTTTATCTCTATTAATCTCGAATATTCGATTATTTTACGTTACGTTGATTTGATTCATAAAATAAAATCATTTGTTTTATGTAGACCCTAATTCTCAGAAGAAGACAACAACAACAATATTCATTTCATTAATTTGTTTGCTGTTTTTTGTTGATTTTATTTTACTGGAAGTGACCGTAATCGTCTAGATTTTTCTGTAATCGTCTAGATTTCTCTGTACTCATAACATTACCCTCCACTTAAGCCTGTTCGTCCCGAACAGGATCTAGCTCTCCTTTGTATAAGACCAATCTTTCCAAATGTACTACTTTCGCTTTGCCTCGATGGCCTTTCCTAATTCTATAAACCACGTCATTCAACTTGGTTATAATGTTGTAAGATCCTTCCCATGCAGCTTGCAATTTCGGTGATAACCCTCGTTTTCGTTGTGGGTTGTATAGCCATACTAATTGTCCTTCTCCAAAACCTTTATTATTAGATCGTATATCATATCGGGCTTTCATTCTACCACTGGTCAGTTGTATCTTCTGCCTAACAAGCTTGTGAATATCCTCAAGGTTCTCCCTGATTCGGTTGACGTATTCTTGCGCAGACAATGATGTTGATGGTACTGCTCCAAATTTGAGGTCACCAGGAAGTCTTAAATCACTTCCAAAAATAGTTTGAGCTGGTGTCATGGTCGTGGTGTCATGAACTGCTGATCTATATGCCATCAAAAATAAAGGAATGTGTTGATCCCAGTTACGTTGGTTCTTACTGACCACTTTTGCTAGAAATTCCTCCAATGTAGCATTGAATCTCTCAACCATCCCATCTGACTGTGGGTGTGAAGCTGTCGTCCTGGTTTTGTTAATCCCTAGCATTTGGCAAATTTCCTCGAATACGGCTGACTCGAAGTTCCGTCCCTGATTGGTGTGGATCTCCATAGGAACTCAATAGCGGCTAATCCAATTATTTATCACAGCTTCAGCGATTGTGGTTGCTTCCTGATTGGGAATCGCACACACTTCCGGCCACTTACTGAAATAGTCCATGATCACAAGAACATATTTGTTCTGATTATCAGTTGTTGGGAATGGTCCCGCTACATCCATTGCGATTCTTTCAAATGGAGCACCTACATTGTATTGCTTCATTTTCCCATGACTCCTTCGTGCGGGTCCTTTTCCCATGACTCCGTCGTGCGGGTCCGGACCGCCGCACACCTGTCGCACTTTTGACACCACTCCACAATTGATTGCCGAGTCCCTGGCCAGTAAAACCGTTATCGTATTTTTGCAAGAGTTTTATTGATCCCAAGATGACCTCCACTCGTCCCTTCGTGATACTCCTTCAATACTGTTAGTATTTTCCTTTTTGGTATAAGGGATTGCTTTATCTTGCCATCTGAGCTTTCCCATACCCTCTTTAAACATCCATTCTCTAGCTGGAGACTGTCCCATTGCGCCCAGTACGCCTTCAAAGTTGGAGTTTTATCAGCAATATCTCCCCATACTGGTTTGCAACCATTTTCCTTGAACTCGATGATTGGTGCAAGATCCGGATCTTCTAATTGATCTCTCCTTATGGCTTCAGCAGTCCATTCATCATCAGGTAGCACTTGTAGTAATCGTACATGGATGATGTTCTCCTTATTTTCTTGACGACTGCAATGCTTGCATTCAGCTTGACAGGGTCGTCTCGATAATGCATCAGCGTTCCCATGTGCAGTGTCCTTTCGATGCTCAATGTCCAAATCGTACGCCTGCAACCGTTCGATCCAACGTGCTACTTGTCCCTCTGGATTTTTGAACTGGAGTAACCATCTTAACGCACCATGATCAGTTCTGAGATGAAATTTCTGACCATACAAGTATTTATGGAAATGTTTAACGCATTCCATAATAGCCAATAACTCCTTCCGAGTTACGCAATAATTCCTCTCCGGCTTGGATAGCATTTTGGAAAAATAAGCTATCACCTTTTCCTGACCATCTATTTTCTGCGACAATACTCCTCCTATACCTTCATTACTGGCATCGGTATCCAAAATAAACTGTACATTAGGTATAGGATAGGATAGAATTGGAGCCGTACATAATCTCCTTCGGAGCTCCACAAATGCTTGTTCCTGAGGTTCATTCCATTCAAATGCCTTATTTTTTCTGGTTAACTCATGCAGGCTTTTAGCAACGTTGGCGAACCCTGGCGCAAACCGTCTGTAATATGTGCACAATCCAAGGAAGCTGCGTAGTTCATGTAGGTTTTTCGGTCTTGGCCAGTTCATAACTGCTGCAATCTTGTCAGAATCGGTATGAATTCCCTTTGCCGTAACCTTGTGTCCCAAGCACTTTACTTCCTCCTTGAAAAGTGAACACTTTTTGGGACTTAACTTTAAACCGGCTGCTTGCAACCTTTCTAGTACCTCCGCCAAGTTCCTCAAGTGATCATCAAAGTCTTTGCCCATGACGATGATGTCATCCAAATATACAAGGCATGTTTTCGAGTGCAAGCCTTTTAGTACCCGTTCCATTAATCTTTCGAAAGTTGCGGGTGCGTTGCATAACCCAAATGGCATAACATTAAATTGCCATAGTCCATTACCTACACTGAACGCCGTTTTCTCCCGATCTTCCTCTGCAACTTCCACCTGCCAGTAACCACTCTGCAGATCCAGTGTTAAAAACAATTTTGAACCCGATAATGTATCTAGTGTATCATCAATCCTAGGCAATGGGTAGCTATCCTTTTTAGTGACTGAATTTAGTTTCCTGTAGTCAACACAAAATCTCAAGCTCCCGTCTTTCTTGCCAACTAACACCACAGGTGAGCTCCAGGGACTGTCTGAAGGCTCTATTACACCAGCTTTTTTCATATCCCTTACCATTTTATCAGCTTCCTCTCTTTTAGCTAATGGTAATCTCCTTGGTGCTTGACGTATCGGCTTTTCTGCTCCGGTATCAATACGATGTTTCACCATATTGGTTCTGCCATTTCCTTCAGGTGTACTACAGAATACAGACTTGTGCCGCTCCAACAATTGACGTGCTGCTTTCTTCTGTTCTTCTGAAAGCCCTTCTGTCCATTTCTGCACAAGTTGCTCCATTTCTGCCTTTTGTTGTTTTGTGTTGACCGAGCAATTGATGTTTTTCTGTTCGCACTTTATTATTTTAGCTACCTCTTCGCATTGTCCTATGATTGATCCTTTCTTAATTGTTTTCTGCGTATCTGACAAATTTAAAACCCTTACTGGTATTTTGTAATCAGTATCCGATCTAACTAAGGTTTTTCCTATAACGACTTCTTTACAATTTTGTTGTTCTTCTTTGTTGGCTTCCACAACTCACAACCTGGGTGACATTATAATTTATGTGTTTTAGTGAAATTGTAGAAACTTTAAACCACTCCGGGTTTCGTGATAAGGTGAACCTGATACGTTATTAATGGAAACCGTTACCTCATTATAAATTATTACTAGTTTAGAAAACTTAGAACCAAATGATTTGAAAAAACTGTACATAATTTGTGTGTTTTAGTTTAGTGAAATCGAAAATTATTATTATCAGCGTAATGAGAAACTTTAAAAAACTACGAATTTCATAGCAAGTTTAACTTGATACGTTATTAATAGCAACCGTATACGTTATTAGAAATTATTACTAGTTTAGAAAACCTTGAACCAAATGTTGGAAAACTGTACATAACTGATTAATTATTATTAATAGTTTAATGAGAAACTTTAAAATACTACGGGTTTCATAGTCAATTTAACATTTTAACGTGATTGATAGTAAATGGAAACCATGTACTGTATTGTAAATTATTACTAGTTTTAAAAAAAAAACCTTTTAACCATTGCTTTAGAAAAACTGTATGTAACGACGTGTTTTAGTAAAATTCTAAATTATTATTAGCTTAAGGTGTAACCTTGTCATACTAAGATTAAAAAAATCTAATAATTAAAAAGAAGATAAAGAAAAAGAAATGTTAACCCGTTGAAATCGGTTTACGAGAAATTTTTGTGAAAATTAGTAGAACCGAAACCGAAAATAAGAAATCTATAATCTATAAATCTATAATAAATATAAAATCGATAAATTTAAATCTATAAGTGTGGAAACTGAACATATAACATATAAAATATGAAATAAAATTCATTGAAGAAGAGAGAATTTCTTTTGCGTTTTAATCAGTGAACTGGTCTTCTCTATTGAACATGGATACCGGAACAACAGTGAAAACCGCGGGATACTAGTTGAGTGCGTATATTTATTTTTAAATATGGATGTATATATATATATATATATATATATATATATATATATATATATATATATATATATATATATATATATATATATATATATATATATATATATATATATATATATATATATATATATATATATATATATATATATATATATATATATATATATATATATATATATATATATATATATATATATATATATATATATATATATATATATATATATATATATATATATATATATATATATATATATATATATATATATATATATATATATATATATATATATATATATATAGGGAATGGTTATTATATTTGCTATGTTTCGTCTAGTCTTTGTTAATGTCACTAGTGTTGCTAAGTTCGGGTCTAATTTATGGTATAATCGGTAATAGAGTGATTTCCGGGCAGCATGATAAGTCCAGGGGGCTACCGAGCCCAGGTAATGCCTTCGAAAACGAAATGCGTTCCTTAATGGAATGATCGGGTGAGAACATGGTGTATGGAACAGCAAGGTAACTAGGGATGGTAGTCTAATTTAAATCGGGTATAAGTTGTTGTAACCGCTCTCTTCTAGGATTACCTGACTTCTGATTCAATCCCACGACAGAAAAAGGCTGAGCCAAGCCGATTGAGCGGGAATCAGATACGGTCAAGTAAACAAATCTCTAACTTTAATAAGTGCCATCTTTTCTCACATCTGAGGGATCTGTATCAGGGAAATGTATCAGAATGCTGGGAACAAAATTCAATACAAAGGACAGCAAAGTGATAAGTACTTTAACGATCGGGGAGTAAGGCAAGGTTGTGTGTTATCACCGCCACTATTCCTCATAGTACTAGATAGTGTCATGCGAAAGCTCGAGAACGAAAGTCCAAATGGCATCCAATGGGGACCATTAAGACGGCTCAATGATCTAGACTACGCAGACGATATCTGCCTGCTTACACACAGACATGTCGACATGCAGCAGAAAATACAGCAGCTATCAATCCTTGCACATGATGTTGGTCTCAAAATCAACATCACCAAAACAAAGCTAATGAGACTGAACACCAACGTGAGTACACCAATCAACATAAATAATACACAAGTCGACGATGTCGACAAATTCGTATATCTTGGATGTACTGTAGCGAAAACAGGCGGAACAGAAGAAGACATCAGTCAACGCATCAACAAAGCAAGAAACACATTTAACTTGCTTCACAAGATATGGAATGCGTCCGTTTTGTCAAGAAAAACAAAGCTACGGATGTTCAACGCATGTGTTAAGTCAGTACTGCTGTATGGATGTGAAACATGAAACAAACACAGAAGATCACAAATAAACTTCAGGTGTTTGTCAACAAATGCCTAAAAAAATTAATCAAATGCTTCTGGCCGAACACCATCAGTAACGATGAACTTCTGCGGCAAACTGAGCAGATAGACATTGAGACCGATATAAGAAAACGAAAGTGAAGATGGATAGGACAAACACTGAGAAAGCCAGTAGAAGACATAACAAAGAAAAAAATCTGACCTAAAGTCAATATGTTGTTATATTTTTGGTTCGGAAATATAGACAACTTTAGGGGAATTTTTAATTTCGGATTGGTTTTTGTGAACAATTAAGCTTAAGTACATATTGGAAATCACTTGAATTTTGCAATTCGAAATAACTGCAAAATTCAAGTGATTTCCATTTTCCAATATGTACTTAAGCTTAATTGTTCACAAAAACCAATCTGAAATTAAAAATTCCCCTTAAGTTGTCTATATTTCCTAACCAAAAATTGTTAGGAAATGAAAATCCCCTTTATCCCTATTCCGTGTTACCCTATGGTAACAACCTTTCTCACACCATTGTCACTTGCATTTCTTAAATCCAGTCCAACACCTTCGTGGTCTTATTTCTTTTATTATTTCAAAATTTTTCTCATGATATATGAAGTTTTCATGGACAATTACCTCAACGGTGATATTTGAATAAAATAACCTTCGTTGTTCCTATTCCAGTCTGCAAGTGACGGAAATGGTTTTCTATTTCTATATAAAATTATAAAATTTGTATAAATTTTTTTTCCCATAAAAAATTGCAAGTATTGCCATTTTTTTTATTTTTTCCTCAAAACTCAGAAAATCGAAAAAATTAGAGAAGGTAGACGGTAGTAAACTACGAACGAAAGTGGTCAAGTTATTTTTATGGGTTAAGAAAAATTGTTAAAAAGAAGATAATTAAAAATTTCTCTAGTTAAGCGAACATCCAAAGTTCTAATTTTCGAGAATTTAAGTGATTATTCTAGTGATAGCAATATTATGTCTCGTTTTGGGTTTCTAAAAAGTTAATTACACAAAGCTATAAGCACTGTAAAAGAAACCAAATTAATTAATGTGTTTAAAGAAAAGAATAAATATTTTATTATAATCGAAATCAGAAAATCTGATACTAAGTTCAATAGTTTAAGTGAATATTTAGAAAATCTGATACTAAGTTCAATAGTTTAAGTGAATATCTAGAAAATCAGATACTAAGTTCAATAGTTTAAGTGAATATTTAGAAAATCAGATACTAAGTTCAATAGTTTAAGTGAATATTTAGATACTTCATTACAGAAAACTATAATAAATTTATTTTAATAAATGAAACACTTGTTTGTATTCCGCAAATTAATTTTTGTTTCTAACTTTATTTATTTTAAAAAAAAAAAATTAAAATTAAAAACAGCTCGACCGGTTTCGGTTTTTACACCATTTTCAAGAGCTTTAAAATTGTTACAAAGAAAAAATAATACAACATGTCATTTATATACAAATAAAATTAAATTAAAAATGAAACTAGATCAAAAATGAATACAAAACAATTTTTAAAAAATTTAAATGATAGTAAATTCAAAGAGCTGACATTTTTTAAAAACTATTGTTTATCCATTAAATATTAAAATTAATATATGAAATAATGACTGCATCTTGGTATATAACAAAAGGAAATCACAACACAATTTAGAATTTTCTGAAAATAAGTAAAATTTTGTGTTAAAGAAACAGATCTGGGTTGGTTAAAGGCGAATAAATGACATCTGTTTGTAAATTTAATAAACTTTTATTTAAATAAAGAGCTTTACGAATTTCAAACGATTCAAGAATATCAAGTTTGGGGCCTTTAGTTTCAACATGATGAATTTTTAGATTTTCGTTATTAAGAAAACAGCTATTATGGTTTTCGTTAATTAAATGGTTAGAAAAAGTTGAACTTGTATGTCCCAATCTTAATGCCCTAAAATGTTCTGAGCATCGCTGCTTGAAATTACGACCAGTTTGACCTATATATATAGCATTACAATCTTCACAACTAAGTTGGTAGACACCAGATTTCAAAATTAAATTTTGTTTAGGTTTGTTGTTAACTAATAAATTATGTAAGTTGAAATTGTTGTAAAATGCACAGCTTAAATTTGTATATTTAGATAATGTATTACCTAGTCTCTGACTTAAATTACCCGAATAATGAATTTTGCGCCAATGTTTAGTATCTTCTAATGAATTTGGATAAATCAAATTGTAAGCAATACGTTTTAACTTTCGTTGAAGGATTTTGTGAACTAATTTTGATTCGAAACCGTTGTTTTTAGCAATTAATAAAATTAAATTTAGTTCTTTTTGAAAATTTTGGTCAGAAAGTGGTGTTTTAACAAGTCTCTCGACGAGTGAAAAGATTGCGGCATTTTTTGCATTAAAAGAATGATTTGATGACGAATGTATTAAAGTATCAGTACATGTAGGCTTACGATATATGTCAAATTCAAAATTAGTTGTAATATGTTTAATTTGAATATCTAGAAAATTTAAAGTTTTATCAATTTCCTTTTCAAAGGTAAATTTAATTGAAGGATGTTTTCTATTAAGTAAAATAAGAAAATTGTCTAACTGTCTTTCTGTACCGGTCCAAAGGCAAAGAATATCGTCTACGTATCTATACCAAAATAAAATATTACTAGCTTCTTGTAAGTTAGCATCTAGGAATTGATGTTCAAACCAATCCATTTAATTTCCATTAAATATACTAAATGATATTGTAATTCAAATTATAAACGTAAATGTATTATCTGCCGATATTAGAGATGAGTTAATCCTTATATATAGGACTTGCGTGGAACAAAATTATTTCACTTTCGAAAACCAATTTTTTAAATTCACTGACGGACTCCCTATGGGTTCGCCTTTATCACCCTTACTTTCCGAAATTTTTATGGATTGGTTTGAACATCAATTCCTAGATGCTAACTTACAAGAAGCTAGTAATATTTTATTTTGGTATAGATACGTAGACGATATTCTTTGCCTTTGGACCGGTACAGAAAGACAGTTAGACAATTTTCTTATTTTACTTAATAGAAAACATCCTTCAATTAAATTTACCTTTGAAAAGGAAATTGATAAAACTTTAAATTTTCTAGATATTCAAATTAAACATATTACAACTAATTTCGAATTTGACATATATCGTAAGCCTACATGTACTGATATTTTAATACATTCGTCATCAAATCATTCATTTAATGCAAAAAATGCCGCAATCTTTTCACTCGTCGAGAGACTTGTTAAAACACCACTTTCTGACCAAAATTTTCAAAAAGAACTAAATTTAATTTTATTAATTGCTAAAAACAACGGTTTCGAATCAAAATTAGTTCACAAAATCCTTCAACGAAAGTTAAAACGTATTGCTTACAATTTGATTTATCCAAATTCATTAGAAGATACTAAACATTGGCGCAAAATTCATTATTCGGGTAATTTAAGTCAGAGACTAGGTAATACATTATCTAAATATACAAATTTAAGCTGTGCATTTTACAACAATTTCAACTTACATAATTTATTAGTTAACAACAAACCTAAACAAAATTTAATTTTGAAATCTGGTGTCTACCAACTTAGTTGTGAAGATTGTAATGCTATATATATAGGTCAAACTGGTCGTAATTTCAAGCAGCGATGCTCAGAACATTTTAGGGCATTAAGATTGGGACATACAAGTTCAACTTTTTCTAACCATTTAATTAACGAAAACCATAATAGCTGTTTTCTTAATAACGAAAATCTAAAAATTCATCATGTTGAAACTAAAGGCCCCAAACTTGATATTCTTGAATCGTTTGAAATTCGTAAAGCTCTTTATTTAAATAAAAGTTTATTAAATTTACAAACAGATGTCATTTATTCGCCTTTAACCAACCCAGATCTGTTTCTTTAACACAAAATTTTACTTATTTTCAGAAAATTCTAAATTGTGTTGTGATTTCCTTTTGTTATATACCAAGATGCAGTCATTATTTCATATATTAATTTTAATATTTAATGGATAAACAATAGTTTTTAAAAAATGTCAGCTCTTTGAATTTACTATCATTTAAATTTTTTAAAAATTGTTTTGTATTCATTTTTGATCTAGTTTCATTTTTAATTTAATTTTATTTGTATATAAATGACATGTTGTATTATTTTTTCTTTGTAACAATTTTAAAGCTCTTGAAAATGGTGTAAAAACCGAAACCGGTCGAGCTGTTTTTAATTTTAATTTTTTTTTTTTTAAAATAAATAAAGTTAGAAACAAAAATTAATTTGCGGAATACAAACAAGTGTTTCATTTATTAAAATAAATTTATTATTAATAATGTTTCGCCAAGTGCCAACAGTAACCTCAATAAATACTAGAAAACTATAAGTACTGTAAAAGGAACCAAATTAATTAAGGTGTTTAAAGGAAAAATAAATATTTTATTATAATCGAAATCAGAAAATCTGGTACTAAGTTCAATAGTTTAAGGGAACATTTAGATAGTTAATTACTTTGGACTGATTAGAGAATGATTGTAATAACCTAGTTATAATTTGGGGTTCTAAATAAAAATAAAAATAGAAACGCAAATATTTCTTTTAACGTATGGGATACATTTGGAAGGTGGTGGGATAGTGAGTAGACAACGCCGATAGGACCAACAGCTGCATTAGGCTAAGAGTAAGTAATAATGTTTAGTACTTCTTATAGTCAAATTTTTTCTCAATATATAAAACTAAATCTATAAAATGAATAATAACATTAAGATCATGTCGTAATAAACTACTAATAGTGAGTGTGTGTGTGTGTGTGTGTGTGTGTGTGTGCGTGAATTGAGTTAGCGAGGGCCGGGCAGTTCCAAAGATGACTAGGGTCTTCAACCCTCTACCGGCACCTTTTCTTATAAGTTTCAAAGTAATAGCTCCCGCTATCCCAGCTATTACAAAATATAACAACATATTGACTTTACGTCAGATATTAAGTTTTTCGCATTGATTGGCAACAATCAATAATGACTTTACACTCGTGACTTAGGATGTTGATTAGAATGTTGACTTACCCGTCAAACAAACCGCGTCTGTGCGTCTGTTCAACAAGCGCAAATACGCCCAATATTTTATCTTGCGCCTGTTTTACGTACACAAAAAATATAACTTTTCAAATTTTCTACAAGTGCCTTTGCATGTCCTTTTCTTGTCGGTTGTTCTCAAACACAGTACAAGTACTTAGCAACCACAGAAGTTTGATCTTTTCTGTATGCCTTGTGCATGTCGCGTTGCAAACCTGCAATTTTTGGTTATAAAAACAATTTTTTGGATTATAAACATACAAAAAAACATTTTTGTTTGCCTGTTCTGGGCATGGTCGGTGTTCTCCCTTACCAAAAGAAAGGAAATACATAAATTACTAAAATCTAAATATAAATAAATTATTATTGTTAACACAAAACATGTGTTATTGTGGGTGTTTTGAGCATGAACCGCGTTCGTCGCTATGTAATACAAAAAATATATACAAGAATAACAAATTTTTAAGTTAAAAATAATGATACAAGTTTGTGTGTATGTTCTGGGCACGGCTGGCGCTCGTCCCTACCTAACATAAATTAATGTAACAACAGAATGAATTATTTGGTGCATGTACTGCGGATGAGCCGCGTTCTTCCTTACCGAAAAGCATGATATAAATTAGTATTGTACACATAAAACATATGTAACTATGTATGTTTTGAGCATGGTCCGCGTTCGCCGTTATACTAAAAAAAATTAATGATTAGGTATTACAAGTTGTTCATGTAAGAGTAATGAGCTATACAAGTTTTTGTGCATGTTCCGTGCATGAACCGCGCTCGCACTCATCAAATAATAAAAAAATAAGTTAGTTTGGGAATTAACATACACATGTCGTTATTTACAATTCGACTCGTACGATTACCAACTTTGCTTAGGCAGTTGGAATATAGATTTTGAAGTGATTTATTCTGTGCATTTTAAAAATAAACTGAAAAATTATATTATAGTATAGTATTTGTATATTATATATTATTTGATTGAAATATTATTTGAACTAATTTAAATAAAACTATAAATAAACAATTGCGTTTTTTTTTTCAAATAAATGTTTACATAACTCATACTCAAATGGGGAGGATATTTTAAATAGGCGTTACATCTTCTTGCCTAGTTTTTTCATTCACTTTATAACACGTATATGCAATATTGTTATTTTTATTGCACAACAAGTACAGATGTGCTTGTTAACACACATTTGAGGCTGCCTATAAGCACTACTTTAAGCTTGTTCTGTGGCCATACGCAAAGGGTTTTAAACCATCGGTGCAAGTGAAATGGATATGCAACATACTTTTGAGGCTGCCCATAAGCATTGCTATGAGCTTGTTCTGTGCTCAAGCGCAAGATACTGTACACTGTCAGTGCTAAAAGGGATGGATATTAAACACACTTTTGAGGCTGTCTATAATCAATCATTTGCGCCTGTTCTGTGCTCATGCGCAAGAGTTTGTACGCTGTCAGTGCAAGTGACATGGACATTAAACATACTGTTGATAAATAAACATAAACAGCCCTTTGAGCTTGTTCTGTGCTCATGCGCAAGATGCTGTACACCGTCAATGGTAAATGGCACAGATATTAAACACACTTTTGAGGCTGTCTATAATCAATCATTTGCGCCTGTTCTGTGCTCATACGCAAGAGTTTGTACGCCATCAGTGCAAGTGACATTGACATTTAACATACTTTTGAGACTAACCATAAACATTCCTTTCAGCTTGTGCTGTGCTCATGCGCAAGATACTGTACACCGTCAGAGCTAAACAGAATAGATATTAAACACACTTTTGAGGCTGTCTATAATCAATCCTTTGCGCCTGTTCGGTGCTCATACGCAAGAGATTGTACACCGTCGGTACAAGCGCTTGCGCTAAGGGGTTTAATGCATTGTGTATGTACTTCTTAATGACTTGTGTCGTACTGCGCTTGTCTCATACACAAGGACGCAAAACATACATTTTACAAGCCCAAATGTTAAAATTGTTTGACGGGTTAAGCCGCAATTAGACTATTGCAGAACTCTACAATATTTCTGCAATGGTATATTGTAAAATATTCATTGCAGAAAAGTTTGGCAATGAACTCATTGCAAAACATTACATTGACTCATTGTAATGTTTTGCAATGAGTTCATTGCCAAACTTTTCTGTAATGAATATTTTACACGCTACCATTGCACAACTATTGCAGAAATATTGCAGAGTTCTGCAATAGTCTAATTGCGGTTTTAGATGTTGACGAAATATTCTCTCATCCTATGAATTCACACATCGTAGTATCTAGAAATTTAATACAAAAAATACCAAATTAATTAGAATAGTTTTTATCCACGACTACTAAAGAATATATACTTTCCATGCGTATATCTTTCATTGTAATTGTATTCATTCCTCTTTATATATAACATTCTTCTTTATTTATTTCATTACACTTTATTTATTAAAAATTCCCCTAACAAATTAAAAACTTGATTTGTTGGTATAGTAATATAAACTAGTTAAAACAAGAACAATACATATATAAAATATAAAATAAACAAACATGTTTTGTTTTGTTTTCTATTTCATTCAATATGGCGATATAAACTTTTACAGGAAAACTTGAATGAAATTATTTGAAATATTTGTAGTCGTGGATAAAATAGTATCTTGTATTCGCTTAGGATGAACGCAATTCTTCACTCGGATGATTCCCTCCACTCGCTACGCTCGTTCCGGGCAACTTCATCCTCGTGAAGAATTGCCTTCATTCTAAGCTCATACAAGAATCTACTATTCTAAATAGTTTATTTAAAAAATGGCGAATGGAAGAAATATGAATGAAATTTCTATAAAAAATTAACAAAACTGAAGTATGAGACATTATAAAATACAGGCAATATTTTTCCTTTTACACCAGAAGTTAAATTAATTTTTGTTGGGATTATTCACAATAATAAGAAATTACAATACGTATATACAATGCCGTGCGTACGTAAACTTTTTGGTATTTAATATTTGTTAGAATTATAAGAACTATTTATTATCGTGGAACTTTTTATTGTGGAAGTTATCGCCACTGACTCAAATTTCAATAAATATTTGCATTAGTTAGAGTTTGTATGAATTACACTCATATATCTAAGAGAATCATTGGACTTTTTTGGAATTTGGAACTGGGGGATCGATGTAATGTTCAGGGTAGAATTTTTAGTACCCTTTAGTTCATCCTCATTATTTTGTAGTTTGAAGGACTAGGAGTGAGTAGAGGTACAACAAAAGACCATTTACCTAATGTGCAGTACTGTACCATTTAAATGGGCACTTAATTGAAATAACCTTACAGTTTCCCATTTAATGTTAAGTCGCACAGATTTTCAAATATTGTTATAGGTCTGCTTAAGAATTCCTTAAACATGTGGTAGTTTTCTTTAATTTTTTCTCTACATATCAGACATCGCTGCAACATTTAGTCGTATCATCACCGTATGTTTGATACCAACCATTATTTTAGCTTTCGTTGCGCATGAGTTACATTACATGAGTTGCATGGGTTTGTTATTTTAAGATTTTTTAGAAGTTTTGAAATTTTAATATATATTTTATTATAAAATATGTCCTGCATTATTCAAAAAAAATTTATAAAAAAAATTTATAAAAACTTATAAATTTTATAAAAAAAAAACCATAGATGTATCTCAAATGTAAAATTATATATGTACTGTAATTCCATAGTTTTATTTTAACTTATTGGTTATATAAATATTATAAATCTATATTTGATTGTAATCTTCTTTGACAATTTATTATTGGAATTTTGTATTAATTAGTTATAACATGAAACCTATAAAATCAATCAAATGCATCAGAAATTGTTTGTTTTTTTAAATTGAAGGCAATTGATATATAACGAAGTGTTCAGTTCTCCAAAGATTAGTTGGCTAAATAACACTTAAAAATTCAAAATGTTTTTGATATATTTAATTATTTTTGTGAAAATTCAGTTATGCATATCAGTAGGCATGGTACAAATTTTTGTTAATTTTATCAAATAATTATTGATTTGATTTGGGAAAGTTTTATGTAGATTTTTTAGGAGAATAAAGAGCATCCTCTTTTGCAAAATTTGAATCAATATTTCAAGTTTGCAAAGGAGATTAATAGAATTGTAGTTTTGTGTAAAATCTCAATCATACAACAAAACGATAATTTTGTTTACCTGAATGCGTGGTTCTGAATGCATAAAATTGTTATGTAAAACCAAAATTCGAGTATAATTATTTGTTTCAGCTAACTTTTTCTACTCTTTTAACTTGTAGATGAAGCCAGAAATGGAGGTTTACAATGTTAAAGTCGTTATGGCGCACGCTGACTACATAAAAGTAGATTTAATACGGTGCAAACATCATAATCGTACAATACAAATTGTAGACGCTGAATTTGATATAATAAAGTCTATAGATGAACCCATACGCATATCAATCACAGTATCTTCATTTAATGGTAATGAGTACCGTCAACTTGCTGAACTAAAATTTAAAAGTATTTGTGAGGCAGTTAACTCAAAGGCAGTGGCAGAGCATTACGATACTATATTACTAACATCTAATATGCCTGCTCGTGAAACATGTGCTTTTACACCAGTAAAATTTTTTGATTTATTTAAAATTGTTTGATTTTTCAATTTTGTTTTACTTTTATTGTATTCTTAGAAACATTATTACATTAAGGGCGCCAGATTAGATTGCGAAGATGTACCAAAAGTTTTATTGCAGAATGATCAATGGTTGATAACTTTCAAAGGATTAGAGAATGATGCTGTAATTTATCATTTTGAAATTTACATTAAAATTAAGAAATATTAAACGACAGTAAATGTTGGTATCAAATAAAGAAACATTTATAGTGAATTCTTTTCTACCTGTTCGGTACAAGTTCCAACACAGAATTAACGAAATCTGTATTCTTTGTAAAAAAAGCAATGTAATATTGCTGATGTAATATTTTAAATTACAGACTAATAGCAGTCCTATCTTAAGTATATGAACATTATATTGATGGTATTATAACATTGATGGTATATCAATCTGATTCAAAATTTTCTCACTGCCGATACACATAAATTAACCAACGTTGGTGTACCCTAAGAGTCAGATTTGCCCCTCAGTATATTTTTAATTTATATCAACGAACTGTTGAAAATCGACAATGACCCGATAAATAGATTTGCAAATGATAATACATAGGACATGCCATTTGAAGAAAAATTTGAAGAAGAAAAAATCCCTCCCGAAGAAATGCGGCCATAAATGTAAACGACAACCGAAAAACATAGCCGATGAATTGATTTTCTAAATTTTAATCGCTTCATTGATTGTTTCTAGATGGATATTTCAATTAGTAAGTGTGGCGAACAAATAGACTCGATTATTGGTAGTCACAATTTCCAATGACTTCCTCTGGAACAATCAAATAATGGCAATGTGGCAAAGAGTCAGTCAAGAAAACTTGCAATCCTCAAAAGGTGTAAACATTTTCTATTTATCTTACAAAACCGGCATATTTCCTGGTTTTTTTAAACTGGCCCGCGTTCAACCCATATCAAAGCAAGGCAGTAAGACAGACCCTGTAGTTAATATTTCGGTAACACTACTAATTATTTGTGTTGCAAAATGTAACGTTTGTTTTGCTTGTTGTGCATAATAAAGTCACTTGATGTCACTTAATATTGCACTTAAACTATTTGTAGCTCACAATAAAACCACTTAAATATTCAACTTATATTTCATTTCAATTTTTTACATAAAGTTTTTATTTTTAATCTTTATTTTATTAAATTTATTATATAGGCACAAAGCACTGTATTTATATACAATAGGATTTTTGATCCCTAATTTAACGTTATAGGTTAAATTATTTGAATAAAGGTTGACGGCTATAACGGTTATTAAAAAACAAACTGTTAATCGTTATAGTTTTAAAATTCGACTTCTTAACGGTTGTGTGTGTACTTAACTTGGTAACGGGTGTGTGTGTACTGTTTGAAAAACTTAATTTCAAACTCCACATCAGTTTAAAATTGTGGAAGGGCAATTGTTTTTACAGCGCGTGCTTCAATAAACCAATTACTTTGAGAATTTCCAGTGGTTAATTTCGGCACGCGATACAAAAACAGGCAACTTGTATTCATTTACATGGCTTCGATTTAAAACAATTATTTTCATTATAACTGAATTTTGCCGAACTACTCGTTAATCAAATGCCATAATTGTTGTTTTTATTGCATTAATTAAAGTGCATTTACCATGAGTTTTATATATCAGAATACAAATTAACTCGTATTTTGAAATATAAGGTGAATAGAGGTTTCAAAATTTATGCTATGAGAAAACAACTGCAAGATATAACTTCTTTCAACTATTTGTCATTGCATAAATCTGTATCACTATAACCCTAATAATTCTAAACCAATTGCAACTCTGTCGGTTTTGGCTAACATATTTGAAAAATATGTTAACTACAATCTAATAGAATATTTGGAGATGTCACGAATTATTGATGATAACCAGTATGGTTTTCGTAGAAGTTATGTAACAGGTGATCTGTTAGCCTACGTATCCCATCTCTGGGAAAAATCGCTGGAAAACCATTGTGACACAAACATTCAGTATTTCACTTGATATTTCTAAAGCATTTCATAAAGTGTGGCATATAGAAATCTCATAGGCTAAATTAAAATCTTATGGTATAGTTTTCTTACAGGTCGCCAATTTCATGTTAATATAGATGGTATGACATCCAATATTTTCACAACCAATGCTGGTGTTCCACAACGCTCTGCACCCTCACCAACCTTGTTTCATCTATACATTAATGACTTACTTATTTCCACAGTGCACCCAATCCATAGTATTGCTGATTACAGCACATGTCATGCATCACATGCATCTTCTAAATTTCGATCCCAATCTGCAGTCACCAGTGATAGAGGAGAGCTGCTACTTAATTCTATCAACAAAGCCTATTCCACCAAACTTACAATTCTACAATTACATCAATATTTTCACAAAATTTGTAAAATTCGATAAAAATTGTAAAATTTGGATTTCAACAACTACAATTTTTTTAATGTAACTACAACTACACATTTTACTTCGGTCTGAAAGACCTAAGTATTACATTCATGAGCTCAAAGTGAAATTCTTACCCCCACTTTTTTCGCATTTCTCGACGTTTTAGGACCTACTGATTCTAAAAAAGCAAAAAAAAATGTGTGTCTGTCTGTCGGCCGTCCGGCCGTCACAACCGACGAAATCTAGAAAACCGCTGGACGGATTTCAAAATTTTTTTTCTTCTAAAAATAGGTTTACTCAATGGGAAGAGCCGAAATGACGATGTGTTCGATAACTGTACCGGAAGTGTGTCAAAAAAATCGTCAAGTTTGTCAAAACAAAGAAATTTGCATATTTTTTGCTTAAAAATCGTCCATTTTAAGTGATTACGAGTAGGAACATTAAATTTGGAGAAATCTTGATGGTCGGGATTGGTATGTGAGACCAAAATCTAGATTACTGCATTATAAGTTTGTCAAAAAAATGTTATCAAGTGTGTCAAAAGAAAGATTTTTATTTATTTTTTTACCCAATTTTTTGGAAAAAAATTAAATTAAAATTTTGTTTGAAATGAAATTTTATTTATTATTATTGAGAATTATGGCATTATAAGTTTGTCAAAAAAAATAATGTCAAGCGTGTCAAAAAATGATTTCATTGATTTTTTTAGTCAATTTTTTGGGGAAAAAAATGTAGCTGTTTTTATGACGTAAATGTAATTGAAAATGAAATTGGACATGGAAATTTTTTAATTTGTTATAGTTTTTGAAATTTTTTTGGAATTTTGAAAAAAGTTTGTACTTTTGATTTTGTAATAATTTTTGCAATATTTTTAAAATTTTGGAAAAAGTTTTAAGTTTTGATTTTGTAAGAATTTTCGGAATATTTTTGGAATTTTGAAAAATTAAAAATTTTTGATTTTATTATAATTTTTGGAATTTTGAAAAAAGTTTCAATTTTTGATTTTGTAATAGTTTTTGGAATATTTTTAGAATGTTGAAAAAAGTTTGGTTTTATTATAATTTTTACAATATTTTTGGAATTTTGAAAGAAATATGAATTTGTGATTTTGTAACATTTTCTCGAATCGCTAAATTGAACGTTTTTGAATAGTTTGCTGAAAATGTAAATGAAAATGAAATTGGACATGGACATTTTTGAATTTGTTATAGTTTTTGAATATTTTTGGAATTTTGAAAAATTTTAAATTTTTGATTTTATTTTAATTTTTATAATTTTGGAAAAAGTTTCAATTTTTGATATTGTTATAATTTTTGCAATATTTTTAGAGTTTTGGAAAAAGTATGAATTTTTGAATTTTTAAGAATTTTTGAAATATTATTAGAATTTAGAAAAAGTTTAAATATTTGATTTTATTCTAATTTTTGGAATATTTTTGGAATTTTGAAAAAAGTTTCAATTTTTGATTTTGTATAATTTTTGCAATATTTTCAGAATTTTTGAAAAAAGTTTAATCTTTGATTTTGTAATAATTTTTGGAATATTTTTAGCATTTTGAAAAAAGTTTGATTTTATTTAATTTTTACAATATTTTTGGAATTTTGAAAGAAATATGAATTTGTGATTTTGTAATCTTTTCTCGAAACGCTAAATGGAGAGGTTTTTGAGTAGTTTGCTTATTGTATCATCTTTTCACTAAATTATGTTAATTTATTATCTTTTATAATTTTCCGGCAACGTATTGATTTTTCGTGTTAGTATTGTAATAAATTTCTAAACAGAGATAAAAATACAATGTACTTTAACAAAGAGTTATGTTTGATATACATCGCTGCCCAAAACTAAAAACTATGTCCTCATAAAAGTTTTTTTGCCGAAAACTATATCGAAATCCTTGACCCAGACCGAAGTCTTGATATCTCAGAGCTGTGAGATTTCAGCCCCTCCATATTTTATAGTTGTAATCTAAAATGTAGATTTTTTTTATGAAAAATTGATTTATTGGCAAATTTTTTATTTCATTTATACAAACCAACAAATTGTGTGTTTTAGAGTGTTGTGATTTTTGTTTTTTTTTCTTGCTTTGATGGGTGGAATTTTGTGATTCATTTTTCAGTAACTTCCCATTATGTGATTGATCCCAAATTGAAAAGACAAGTTTGTTGAAGCAGTCAGTACGTATTTCTAAAACTTTTAAAGCAAAAAACTTTATAAATCTGAAGAAAAAAAATTCAAATTTTTCTTCATTCTGAAAGACCTTTAAGAATTGCACTGAAATCCTCATCCTCTGGTTGACTCATTTTGAGCGAAGGAATTTTGGTAATACTGTGTATATCATTATAATCATAGACATCATACATGTTTGTGTCATTTCATATGGATAAAAGACCTTACATTATAAATAATGAACACAAAAAAAAAATAAAAGTATGACATTTCGTTCAAAGCTTATAGACCTTTTTTCTTAAAGTTCAAATCGTTATTTTGGTGTATTTGACAGATTACATACAGCAATGATAATTAAAAATCAGTTATTATGTATGAAAATATGAAAATCCATAAGATCTGAATGCCCATTTACCGCGCTGAAATTTTGCTCATACTGAGTATCTCATTATAATAGAGGACATATTACACATTTTTGTCATTTTTATATGAAAAAATGGCCTTAAATTGTAAATAATGAGTGATTTGTATTTCGAAAATTTTAAATAATTGTTATTTCTTCTAAATCCAGATTGTTTTGTGTTCTCGTAAAGTTTTTTTTACTATAGTTGCATAATTATTATTTTTTCAATACATTTTAATACATAATTAATGATTTCTAATTATCATTGTTGTATGTAATCTGTCAATTACATACACTAATATAACGATTCGAATTTTAAGGAAAAAGCTCTATAATTCAGACCTTTTTTCCGAAAAAAACTTGACATTTGGTGCGAACATATATATTTAATAATTTATGTACAACTTAAAAACGTACTAAAATTTTACACTGGATGTTTAAATAACGTTATAGTGCAATTAACCTTATTAAAAGTACTTTAAATTTCAAAGAATATTAAATTTTCGGTAAGTGATTTAATTGCTAGTTTTACTTATGGTGTATTTTCTGTGAAATAATGTGGTTAACTTATTTGTAGGTAAAATTATATAACTAAAAACTCTAAAATAAAAAAATAAATAAAAAAAATTTAAAAAACGCACTTTTTGAAAAACGAACTAAAAAGTAGAAAATAAATTTTGCATTAACACCAGCGTTATGTCTTTTATAATTATATTTCCTTTGAAATTGTTAGAAGAAAAAAATATTTAAATGGTATTTAACACATCTTAGCATAGATGCAAATATTAACTTTTTGACTAATTTAAAATGCTAATTTTCGATTGATAGTTTTCCGTTCCCATTTGTTACATAAAATAAAAGTGGGTGGCGCATTCAGAAAGGAAAAGGAATAAACGTTGGTAGTCTCTCTTGTTAGAGATTAACATATAATACATTTGTTCCTTTTCTATATAAATGTATGCGTCACCCACTTTTATTTTATGTAACAAATGGGAACGGAAAACTGTTTGTCAATCGAAAATTAGCATTTTAAATTAGTCAAAAATTTAATATTTGCATCTATGCTGGTTAATGCAAAATTTATTTTCTACTTTTTAGTTCGTTTTTCAAAAAGTTTGTTTTTTAAATTTTTTTTATTTATTTTTTTTTTATGACTAAAAAGATTAGAATTATTTTCTGTGATGGTTTTATTTTTAGTCGATTATCATATTATAATTACTTCGGTCTTAAAGACCTAAGTATTACATTCTCGAGCCTACGATGGTAACGACCGAAAGGACGGTGTGTTCAAAAACTGTACCGGAAGTGTGCCCAAAAATTCGTCATGTTGTCAAAACAAGGAAATATGCATTTTTTCCTTAAAAAACGTTCATTTTAAGTGATTACGAGTAGGAACAATGAATGTGATCGCGATTGGTATGTGAGACCAAAAAATAAATGATTGCATTATAAGTTGGTCAAAAAAATATTGTAAAGTTTGTCAAAAGAATGATTTTCATATTTTTTGGAAAAAAGTTTTCGGAATTGGAAAATTATATGTGAGATATGAAATGAATTTAACATGAAATTGTACATGGAAATTTTTGAATTTATTATAATTTTTGGATTTTGAAAAATGTTTTGTGTTTTTAATTTTGTTACAATTTTCAGCATATTTTCAGACTTTAAAAATAAAATTGAAATTTTGCATTTTGAATTTTTTAAATTTTCTAGAATTTTAAAATGTTTCAATTTTTGATTTTATTATAATTTTTGGAACTTAAAAAAAAGTTTGTATTTTTGATTTTGTTATAATTTTTGCAAAATTTTTATAATTTTTGAAAAAGTTTCGATTTTTGATTTTGTTATAATTTTTGCAAAATTTTTATAATTTTTGAAAAAGTTTCGATTTTTGATTTTGTTATAATTTTTGCAATATTTGAAGCATTTTGAAATATGTATGTTTAAATTTTTGATTTTATTATTGCTTTTACAATATTTTAAGAATTTTGAAAGAAATTTAAATTTTAGATTTTGTAACATTTTCTTAAAACGTTAAATGAAGAGGTTTTTGAGTAGTTTGCTGATTGTATTATTATTTCACTAAGTTACGTTAGTTTTGTAATAAAATTCTAAGCAGAGATAAAATACTCGTATTTTTACAAAATGTTTAATATACATCGCTACCGATAACTAACAACAATGTCCTCATAAAAGTTTTTTGCCAAAAACTATATTAAAATCCTTAACCCAGACCCAAGTCTTGATATCTCAGAGCTTGAGATTTCAGCCCCTCCATTTGTAATGAAGAGCTTTCTCATTGGCGAACCAATGAGAATGGCATAGCAGGATGCGTACCTAGAGTAATTTAACGCCGTAACGACTAAAGCTCAGCCATCGTGGATTTGATAGATTTTTACCTGCTGCTTCAACACAAATGCAGAAATGTACGCAATTTACGAAAATATACAGAAATGGAAAAAAATACAAGTGAGAAAAGGAGACTCTGGCGACCCCTTTTGCGAAAGAACCACCGTCAGCGCGTCCAACCCCCACAACCACTCCCATGCACCCACACACTCACGCTTCATACATGCTAACATTCACCCACACACTCAGACTGCGAAGCAAGACAATCAAGCTCAAAGACCCACAGCAAGTACTGCAACTGGTAGTAATCAAACATAAGTTGTATTGCTGTCATCTGATCAATATGATACAGCTTGTACACCACTGCCATTGCTGGTAAACCGAGAATCAACTCTTCGAGCACGGGAGAGCGTCACACGCTATATTGAAAGTCTTTATTAATTATTTCCCTTTTTCTTTATTAGTAACATTTCTAGAAATTTATAAAACCATACGTAATTCCCCAAAAAATATTTACAGCTCAAAAAAAGTTATAATTTGATTTGTGAGTTGAATAAACATGTCCAAACCAGTTTGTTTCAATACCTGTTTACATTTGTTTAATGTATAATATGGTTAATAAACATAAAACATGACAAGGATTTGTTTTTTTTTTGTTTGTATTACAGGTTATTGGAGAATGATTTTTGGATTTACTTAAAAATATAAATTCATAAATTTAGGTAATATAATAAAAGAAAAGGTATTTGGAATACTAAGTATTACCTCGGAGCAAAAATATTTTGATTAGAATTAGTTCCAATTTCGACTAAATGTGTCTCGCTACACGCATCGCCAGCTCACACACACACACGCATCGACAAGCAAGCCCCCATTCAATCACTTGTACACCCTTTCACACGCATTCATACCTCTACGTTAAAAAGAAATAGTTAAAATAAACCAAGTTCACTCACCCCATGTTTAATCCTCCAGGCTTCAAAGTCTTACGGCCTTAGCCCTCCATCAGCGATGAATAATCCATCAGGTAAAGTATTACGGATAAAATTGCATAAATAATACTTGAATGCTGAGTTGAAATTCGGTTGTAATCACGCAAGAAAATTGTATATCAATGTTGAGTTGAACTTTAGTTGTAATCACACCAAAATTGGATATCACTGTTGCGTTGAAATACGATAGTAATAGCCAAAGTTTTGTATGAATGATGTGTTGAAATAAATCAGGTAATGGTAGTAATAAATAACATAAATTTTGACTAAATGTTGCGTTGAAATAAATCCGGCAATCGGGGTAGCAAATAACATAAATGTTGCGTTGAAACACTGTAGTAACGAGGCGTCTGAATAAATCAGGCAATTGTTGTAACAAATAACATAAATTTTGAATAAATGTGTCGTTGCAATACGGTATTAATAGCACCAATCTTATATCAATGTTGCGTTGAAATACGGTAGTACTAGTAAAAATTTGATGTCAATGTTGCGTTGAAATGCGGTAATAATAGAAAAAATTTGATGTAAATGTTGCGTTGAAAATCGGTTGTAATAGCAAAAATTTTATTATATAAATGTTGCGTTGCGATACGGTGGAAATACGGTAGTGATAACCAAAAAATTTTATATAACGGTTGCGTTGAATTATATTAACTGGCGATTGTTGATTATAACGGAAGAAATATTGATGAATCAAGCACTGGTGAATAACTATCTGGCCGCTAGTAGGTATATTTATTAATGCCGTGTGATGTAGGGAGTATAGATGAACAGCGAATGGCGGTAATGATGACGAAACTATGGATTCAGGCAAGAGAGCGTGACGGCAGAATAATCGTATATAACAAAAAAACTATAATGTATATGCATTCAGCGAACGTGGACGAATATCGAGCGATTAGGGTACTTTACAACTATTGATGCCCGTAATGATGGCTGGATGCAGTTATATTGCTGTTGAATTCATTGATGGTGGAAGAAATGCAGAACAACTTGTACGTAATTCTCTTCAAGGTTACTTCGCATATTAAATAACGTATGGTCACCCTATTTACTCCAATCGTGCTCACGATTATCCCAGACTAGCATTTGTAGTCACCATATACAAATGCGAATTAATTCAAACACAATATATATTCTTCGTTTCTTTCTTTCTATTCGATTATTTTAATCTTACATCGACAATTACACTACACATTGATTTTAATTTATAATATCACCGACAATGTATCTTTTGTCTGATATTAAACTAATCAGGCAAACTTATCATTTAACCAAATTATAAATACACTAATAATTATTTTACCGACAAAAAAAAATTGATCTATTGACTTCACAGATAACACAAAAGTTAATTAACACAATGACATCGGGCATAAATAAAAAAATGAGATCTAATACTGAGCTTCTTACGCATGCAAGGTTTTTCTAATAATTTTTTTGTCGATCGCACGGATCTTTTAACAAAAATTGTACTATCGTTTTATCACTTAAATAATCAGAAAAAAACTTACGTACAATCACCAAGGTTGGATTGGTCTCCTCACAAAAACTAAATTGTATTGATATTTAGAAAATAAAATGCCGTCCACCATCATCAATTTTCCTGTTTAGCATCTTCACCCAACAAAAGAAAATCCAGACGTCACCAATTTTTGCAATCCAATCTCACAAAAAAAACAAAATTGACTAACAGACGTCAAACACGCAAAAAATTCGAATAGGAAAAGGAATAGACTAAGAGAGACAAAATCGTACATTCATCTCTTTTATAGCAATTTTTAATATCGAAAAATTCGACAAAGTGTTTCTGTTGAAAGGAAATTTATATTAATTTATGTTATGTTAATAAATGTTAGTACATTTTCCGTTTCAAAAAAAAAACTGTTTGTTATTTTGTAATACATAACATTGTAAGATGATTTCACGAAATAAGTTATTTCCAACGCATTGGGAAAAGATATTAAAATAGATTAAACGTAAGTTTAACCGATTTTATGATGTTTGTGTATTATGAAATTACAACAGTGTTACAATAAAATTACAACAGTGTTACAACAGAAATTACAACAGTGTTACAATAAAATTGAGACTCATAACGGAAAATGAAATTGTTAGCATTAACTATATAAGAAATATAATATCTTTTCAAAGACAATGACAAAACTGATGGTAGAATAATAGTTTTTAAAATATTGAGACGCTTGGACAAACATGCACAGCTGTTTGAGGTTTGAAAACATTTCAGAGAAACTACGGTTAAGGTCCGGAGAATTCAAATTTTGGTAGTAGGGTGAAAAAATCTCATGCGTAAAAGATTTTTCATCAAGTATATACACAGTATCAATCAACTACATATTTGAATATTTGTTTTCTTGTTGTAATCAGTGAATAACTTGTATTGTCAAACTACGTTAATTTAAATTATTTAAAAAAGAAGCTTTCTTTAATAAACATCAAATTATGGCGTTAAAACCGGAAAAAAAATGCTGGTGAAAACGCAGTATGAACCAATATTAGGGGATTGCACAGTAAAATATTATGATTAATGGTATTGTTATAAAAAAACTATGTGTAACGGAAACTATATAAAACGATAAGCTATAGATTATGGATGAATGGGAAATGATGTGAACTATGCGTGATAGGTAAAATGGTGCGATGCAAGGAAATGGAAATTACCGGAATCTATGACTGTACTACACTACGTGATCATACTCCAGTCTACATAACACATTTTCATGTTATGATCGAACTTTTTAGGTTTCCCCATATATTATTTTTTGAATATAATTAAAATTAAATTAAAAACATAAAACAAATTAAATAAATGTGTTGATATTTTGAAATTGGGGATTTGGATTCTAGAAAACGATTTTGAATTTTTTTTTCATTTATTAAGTTTGCGAGTTTTTCTTATATTTTAAAAACAAGCTTCCAGCCGTAGCTATCTGTAAATATGATATATTTTTAAGGAGCTACATTTAAAAGTAAATCTAAACCTTTTGATGAGATTGCAAAGGTTATCTGTTCATCTGTTTATATATACCTACCAACTTTTTACCGCTAATTATCTCGCTAACCAAATTTATTTATTTAAGAAATAAAGTTAAACATAAAGTTAAACTTAAAATTAAACACGAAATTTTTTTAGAGTCTTCTATTGTATTCAACAGACCCTCGTTCCTTTCATTTGATGATTACCACATATTTTATAATTCATGAGATGCCTATCCTTGACATGTGCGACAGCTTTTTTAGCTGCCATTTTCCTCGATTAGATCGATTTTTCCACTCGGCAAACTCCGAAACATATTGATTGCCCGGGATCTTGTACATTTACTACCATAATTTTATTTTTTTATTATTTGGGGGTGAAAAAATGTTTTAGAAAATGAGGATATGTCCGGAAAAAAATGGTGTGCTATTGTCAAGTCCGACAAGGTTACTCTCGATTTCTAAAACAAATTTCTCCCCTCATTAATAATAAACAAAGTTTTGATAGTAAATTTAGAAGACTCCGAGCAATCGCCATATTTAGTAAAAGCGGTTGAATCGAGGAAAATGGCAGATAAAAACGTTGTCAGACTCGTCAAGGACAGACACCTCACGAAGTATAAAATATGTGGTAATCATCAAATGAAAAGGGTGAGGGCATTTTAATTGCGAGGGTAATTTTAATTGCCTCTTTGCATTTTCACTACTCAATACAGAACTGGAAATCCACTTAACAAGAATCCACTCTTTTTGGATCTTGTCCCGACAAACCAATCTATTTTCATGGAATGGATTTGTAATACCTTCTAAGACCTTATCAGTAAGCATTTTATAGCCTCAAAAGCGACGTGCATTGGCTTTAAAATGCTTCAGGGTTTCGATTTTTAAAGTACTTAAGATCAAATTATGGTTAGAACATCCCAAAAATTTATGCGGTGAAATACTTGTATTTCTTGTAGATCGATAAGTCTTTCGGTTAAAATTATGATACAACTCAAATAATTTAGCTTTGCTACCATTGTCATCAGTGCACTAGTTGTGTATGAGGTATGACCCATTCTATGTTCTATGTTGGGCCCTATTCCCGAACACTTAAATGTGAATTTTGACAATATTGTGAAGTTTGTATTGCATAACATCAAACGGTGACGGTAACGATTTTCCGAAAAACGAATTTCAAAATATTGTATAAATTCATTTTTGACAATATTGTGAAATTCGTTTCTCGTAAAATCGTTACCGTTACCGTTGAATGTGATAAAATACAAACTTCTCTATATTGTCAAAATTCACATTTATGTGTTCCGGCATAGGGCTCCTGTTTAATGTGAAAGTATAATGCTGTATTTAAAGTTTTTCACTTAGGAACAGCACTGATGTTTGTGATTTTAAAGAATTGTACTGATAAACTATAGTGGTTTTCAACCGTCTTAAAAAGGAGGGTTTGTGTTTCATTTTTGGTTTTTTTATGTATTGTACCGATTTCTCGAAAATGGCTTATTCGATTTAGATGATTTAAATTCTATTATATTAAGGTATATTCTGAGGTGGTTCCGTGTTTTTTTTCTTTGATGTGAAAAATACAGTTTTTTCAGGAGATTGGAAAAAAATTATTTTTTATATATTTTAACCGATTTTTTCAAAACAGCATATATATATAATTATATACACCCTAAGCACTGCAGATCAAAATTTATAGATTCCCTTAACACTCATTTTAAAATAGTTATGGATCAGGGTATTGCTAACAGTGTTGAATTCAATACAAACAAAACACAGGTTTGTCATATATTTCTATAGACTTATGACACCTAATCCTTTTTCATTAACGTTTGGTCTCAAAGATCTATTCGTGAATGAGTCTGTCAGACTTCTACTAGGAGTTAAGATTATAAATAATTTTAAGTGGAATGATCATATTTTTAAACGTTATGATTTTTAGGGCGATGTTGTGAGTTTTTCAACAGTGAACAGTTTCTTCTAGTTTTTAAATCTTTTATACGTCCCTGCATGGAATACTGTTCTCACATAGGGAGTGGAGCTTACGTGAATATTCTAAATTGCCTTGATTTCACTGGCAAAAACTCAAGTCTTACTAACTTACTAATGATGAGTCCTATCAATTCCAATGAGCTATAAACGACTTAAATCGGTTTAGTCAATCGTTAGCAATCGACATTCAAAGAAACTCATGTTTCGCAAACCCCTAAAACTTTGCCGCCACCCTGTGTCATTCCTAGAGCGAAATTTCATTTTTCGAAAGAAATGGCATTTTTATTTCGTCATTGGTTATCTGTGTATGAAATTTCATCGAAATCGTAGGAGGTCAGTCCGGATGCTAGAACAAATGCTATTTCAAGTGTGTTCATTAAAAAGAATACTTTAATTAAATAACATAACCGTATTTTATTTTCTATAATTTAATAAGCTTAATGGCCTTTAACACAGAAATCATAATTCATTAAAGTCACAACACAAACACAAGATAGATGTATGCATATAAATAATTGAATTTGCATTATACATTATATAAACACCTACAAGCGTAAATTGATTAAAATAAAGTAAAAATAAAACGAAACAGAGGTAAAACAAAATTACGAATTAAAATTTACAATTAAAAATTTGTGATTATAATTTATGTAAAACAGCGTTTCACCAAAAATTTTGATCAATTGTAATTACAATTTTATCAGTTTAAGTGTAAGGGCGAGTGAAATTGAATAAAACTTGCTTCTGTAGTACATGTGAAGAAAAACGGTCAAGTTGTGAAACTTGACCGTTTTTGATTTTCCTGAAACTTGGCATATAAGTAGTATGGACAAAATAAAAAATGCTGCATATTTTAGAATTTTTTTAAAGTGCATAGTTTGAGCATAGGGGACACCCCAACATTGCTCAAGCACGGTTATACCGATTTCATCAAACTTTTTTTTGTTTGATAGATGATTAGTTAGTCGTTTGAAAAAAAAATTAATTATTTTTTTTGTAATTCATTTTTAAATAAAAATTGTAATGAAGTGCTTTCTCATCGAAGGATGAGAATGGCATAGCAGGATGCGTACCTAGATTTTTTTAACGCCGTAACGATTAAGGCTCAGTCATCGTGGATTTGAGATGTTATAAACCTGCTGTTTCAGCACAAATGCAGAAATGTACGCAATTTACGTGAATGTTCGGAAATGGAAAATAATGCAAATGAGAAAATGAGACTCTGGCGACCCCTTTTTACGAAAGAACCGCGGTCAGCACGTTCAACCCCCACATTCACTCACATGCGCTCACACACACACTCATTCACACCCCTAAATCATAAGAATAAAAAAAGAAAATTAATTCAGTTTCACTCACCCCATGGTTATATCCTCCTGGCCTCTAAGTACCAAGTGTCTCAGCCCTCCATCGGCACAGTTGTATACAAATAAGTTGATTAAGTTGAAAAGGTGATGTCAATATCGCATATAATTGCGTTGATTACGAGGAAAATATGGTATCAAAATTTGTATTTATAAACGTTGAATAAAGTGCAAATATAGTTGATTACGTTGACAATACAATGTAACAATTGGTATAAATAAACGTTGAATAAATTTGTAAATATAGTTGAATACGTTGAAAATACCATGTAACAATTTGTATAAATAAACGAGGAATAAAATTGTAAATATAGTTGAATACGTTGAAAATGCAATGCAACAATTTGTATAAATAAACGTTGAATAAATTTGTAAATACAGTTGAGTACGTTAAAAATACAATGTAACAATTTGTATAAATAAACGTTGAATAAATTTGTAAATATAGTTGAATACGTTGAAAATGCAATGTAACAATTTGTATAAATAAACGTTGAATGAATTTGTAAATATAGTTGAATACGTTGAAAATGCAATGCAACAATTTGTATAAATAAACGTTGAATAAGTTTGTAAATATAGTTGAATACGTTAAAAAATACAATGTAACGTTGAGTAAATTTGTAAATCTGGTTGAATACGTTGAAAATGCAATGCAACAATTTGTATAAATAAACGTTGAATAAATTTGTAATCACAGTTGAATACAAATATGGAGGGGCTGAAATCTCAAGCTCTGAAATATCAAGACTTCGGTCTGGGTTAAGGATTTTGATATAGTTTACGGCAACAAAACTTTTATGAGGACATGGTTTTTAGTTTTGGGCAGCGATGAATATCAAACATAACTCTTTGTTAAAGTACACGTATTCAGAGATAGACTCTGTTTAAAAATTTATTACAAAACTAACACGAAACATCAATACGTTGCCGGATAATTGTAATCAAAATTCCAAAAATATTGTTAAATTAAATAAAATCAAACTTTTTCAAAATTCCAAAAATATTCTAAAAATTAGAATGAAATCAAATATTTAAACTTTTTCTAAATTCTGATGATATGCCAAAAATTCTTAAAAATTCGAACTTTTCCAAAATTCTAAAAATATTGCAAAAATTATTACAAAATCAAAAATTAAAACTTTTTTCAAAATTCCAAAAATTATAATAATATCAAAAATTAAAAATTTTTCAAAATTCTAAAAATATTTCAAAAATTCTTACAAAATCAAAAATTAAAACTTTTGCCGAAATTCTAAAAATATTGCAAAAATTATTACAAAATCAAAAATACAAACTTTTTCAAAATTCCAAAAATATTTCAAAAACTACAACAAATTCAAAAATTTCCATGTCCAATTTCATTTTAAATTACATTTACGTCATAAAAACAGCTACATTTTTTTTCCCAAAATATTGGCTAAAAAATTGAATGAAATCATTTTTTGACACACTTGACATTATTTTTTGACAAACTTATAATGCCATAATTCTCTATAATAATAATAAAATATCATGTCATACGAACTATTAATTTTACTTTTTTCTAAAAAAATTGGGTAAAAAATAAATAAAAACCTTTCTTTTGACACACTTGACAACATTTTTTGACAAACTTATAATACCATAATTCTCAATAATAATAATAAAATTTCATTTCAAACAAACAATTTATTTTTTTTTCAAAAAATTGGGGAAAAAACTAAATAAAAATCTTTTGACACACTTGACAACATTTTGTTGAAAAACTTATAATGCCATCATTCTCAATAATAATAATAAAATTTCATTTTAAACAAACAATTTTATTTCCAAAAAATTGGGAAAAAAAAAATAAAAATCTTTGTTTTGACACACTTGACAACACTTTTTTGACAAACTTATAATGTAATTCTCCATAATTCTCAATAATAATAATAAAACTTCATTTCAAACAAACAATTAATTTTATATTTTTTTTCCAAAAAATTAGGTAAAAAAATAAATAAAAATCTTTCTTTTGACACACTTGACAACTTTTTTTTGACAAACTTATAATGCAATAATCTAGTTTTTGATCTCACATACCAATCCCGACCATCAAGATTTCTCCAAATTCAATGTTCCTACTCGTAATCACTTAAAATGAACGTTTTTTAAGCCAAAAATATGCAAATTTCCTTGTTTTGACACACATAATGATTTTTTTGACACACTTCCGGTACAGTTATCGAACACAGCGTCCTTTCGGACCTGTACCTTGAGTATACCTATTTTTAGAAAAAAAAATTTTTGAAATCCCTCCAGTGGTTTTCCCTGCAGCGTAGGTAATGACGGACGGCCGGACGGCCGGCCGACAGACAGACATACATTTTTTTTTTTTTTGCTTTTTTAGAATCAGGAGGTCCTAAAACGTCGAGAAATGTCAAAAAAAGTGGGGGTAAGAATTTCACTTTGAGCTCATGAATGTAATACTTAGGTCTTTCAGACCGAAGTAATTAATGTGATTTTTTTGTTGTTATAATATAAATAAATGTGATCAGATACTGAATTGTACTAAAGAAATATCGTAATTAGTCCTTTAGCAATATCAAATAATCATGTTTCATTTTTTCAAAAGAGTGGATACATTTGGATACATTTTTTTAAAAAATTGGATACTTTTGAATTTTTTTGAGTGGCAACGCTGCGTATGATAAGTTGCAAACATAATCTCTCTGAGGATAAATTTAATTCCAAACATTCAAGTGAAAATAATAATTAAAAAAGAAAAAATGTTACAAATATAAATTTTAAATAGTATATTGTTGTTAAAAATCAATAAATCAATAGTGATAGCTGCCTTTTAAAGCAAAATAAATTGTTAGTAAAGTGTAACATTAAATTTATTTAAATGGCGTTGTCAAGAAGTTTCAAGTGTAAAAATAGCACAAATTCATTTTGTTTTATTTGTGGAAGTTACATAATACATACTGCTAAATCACCCCATTTATAAGAACTGCCTATCGTCATTACTAACTGATATTTTCCAACTCCTAAAATAAATCCGAGGTGGGAGGAGCTAGATTATGTCCAAAAACTTCACAAAAAAAATTTCAATTTCGAAATTTTTCATATACAAATAAAATACAACTTTTGTCAAAAAAAGAAATTTCATAATCAACTAACTGATATTTTTCAACTCCTAAAATAAGTCCAAGGTGGGAAGAGCTAGATCATGTCAAAAAACTTCCCAAAAAAAATCTCAATTTCGAGAAAAATCATATACAAACAAAATACAACTTTTGTCAAAAAAAGACATTTCATAATCAACTAACTGATATTTTCCAACTCCTTAAATAAGTCCGAGGTAGGAGGAGCTAGATCTACTACGAAAACTACTTCTATATAAATCAATTATGTTTCAGAATTTAAATTATTCTTAAAGTTAAATTTTTATTCCAAATTTTGAATTTTGACTTTCTTTGGAAAAACTTGAATAACTTGGTGCAAACTGCACCAATATTCGTATCTTTTAGCTTAAAAGAAAGAAAATTGAAATTACTATAAGTTCCAAGAAATAAAAAAAAATTAGTGTCTTTATTTGTTCAAAATTGATGGTGTTGAAAATGGAAAAATTAGAAAAAAACGTGAATTTTTCGTATTTTTTCAACTTTTTTCGACTGTAACTTCCAGAATCCTTAATGGATTTTTACAAAATGTAGCTCAAAATATTTGTTAGCGTATTTACTATGAACATGTTTCATTAATATATTTTATTTGTTGGTTTTGTAAAATATGAGACCCAAAAACCGAAACAACATTTTTGATCACCAAAAAAATTGGTTTTTCGTGAATATCTCAAAAACAAGAGCTAACCAAAAAAAATGAATATGATATTCGTGTTCAAGAGGTCCAAATCCATAAGAAAAGTTGGGTTTTATTCAGGGAGACAAAAAAAGTTCAAAATTTGTAAACTAGTGTAATCAGTTTATTCCAACACCATTGCTCAAAAAAGAAAAAAATCGAGAGTATCATTATGTATCATTATCAAAATAAATAAATATTGGTGTTTTCAAAAAAATAATAAGTTTTGTTTTGTATTTTAAATATTTTTTTATTAACTTATCGTTCGTGACAGAATTTATTCAGATTTTCTTAAGTTACTTGTATTTTTTTCCATTATTTGTAGAAGTTCAGTGAAGTAGACTATGATTTTAGGTCAAAATGAAAATGAAATGAAATGAAAATTAAAATGTTAAAACTTAATTATAAGAAGAATTTATTAATAGTAAGAGTAATTTTTGTTAAGTGCAATTAATATTGCAATATAAATAAGTAAATTTGTTATTTAAACCGTTGTTTATAATTTAAATATTTCCTTAACTATACCTTATAATATCAATATCATCATTTTGGTAACATTTTTGTCATTCCGGGAACGGATGATCGTTTCCGGGAACACTTCAATATTTCAATAAAATACGCATAAATTGAGCTATTTTTTTTTAAACATAGTTTATTACATTACAGAACTTTCATTCTCTTCGTGTAACGTAATTGTATTATAAGAGTTTTGAATATTTTAAAATTTCTTTAATTTTATGCACGATAATAGCAACTTCTTTAATTTTTTGACGTATTTTGCTTGTAGAAGATTTTGTATGCAATTTCTTCATAATTGCTTATATAATATAGATACATAATATACCCATGTTATTAAACAATGCTTAAGTTATGTACTTTGTTTTGTTTTTGTTCATTTTATCAAACTTAGAAAAACGTTCCCGAATTGACAGTTTTCTGTAAGATATTGACTAAAAAGCAATATTGCAAAAAAAGTATTGAGTTTTGTGTGCTGCCCTGTCAAAGTTTATTAATATACAAATTTTGCAACAGTATGAACTAAGAATCATCATTATAGCTTGAATTTTTTTTTGGCATAAAAATTATCTTGAAATTTGCAACCTTGGTGATTTTGAGCCAGTTGTTTGAGACTTTGCTATGATTTTCATTCAAAACTTACAAATTATCCTATCTCTGCGAATTTTTTCAAATTTTTCTGTCAATCATCGTCGAAACGTAGGGAGCGAAACGATCTGAAATTTGCACTTTTTTAATAATAACTCAAAAACTTTACATCACAAAATTCTAAAAAAAATTGCAATGATTTATAAATTAGGTGTTCTTTTAAATGACATCTCATTCGCTTGGGTCCAAAAAGATTTTCTTTTACCCTCTTTACCCCGGTCCCCTAAACACACAGAAATATAATTATTTGAGACCTCGTTATAATTTTCATATAAAATTTACTAAATTTCCTAGCTCTGTGAATTTTTTCAAATTTTTCTGTCAATCAGTGTCGAATCGTAGGGGGAGGGAACGGTCTGGATTTCGCACTTTTTTGAAAATAACTCAAAAACTGTGCATCGCAAAATTCTAAAAAGAATTGCTATGTTTTTTAAATAAAGTCCTCTTTCAAATGACACCCCACTTGACCCCATTTTAAATAGTGATTTTACCCCTCCTCATATCCACCCCCTTAATAAATCTAAGTATGAGAATATGACACTTTTTTATATTTTTTATTAAAAACGTACTAATTTTTCTATCATTTCTAATACATTTGAAAATTTTCGATTAGTTAGGTTCGGAGCTAATCGAGGTAAGAAAACACGAAAAAAACGTCATTATTCCAAATTATACAAAAAATGGTGAAGTGTAAAATTCCAAAATAAATTTCTAAGGAATACTGAAATAAAGCCCTTTCATATGATAGCCTACTTGAATCTATAAAAAAATATATTTTCTCAAAGGTCTCACATCGTACCCCTGTAAACCAAACGAAAACCACTTTAGTTTTATTTGTATCCGTCATTTCATGTGAGCAGATTAGTTTTATACGCACCTCAAATTTCAAGTCCATAGCATTTATATTTTACGAGATAATCGATATAATGTGAAAAACACGTTTTACTCTCACCAATAGTGTTCCGTATAAAAAACGGAGCCCTAAAAATGACTCTTAAGAACTGGTAATTTGTTTTTGTAAAATGCTTGTTTTGTGGATACTAATAACAATAATTTATTAATATAAATTATTGATTTTATTTAATTTATTTGTGCTGACAATTAGTATAGAGTACAGAGGTAATATATTTCTTGATACAAATGTGTTAGAAGGCAGAATATAAAATTAGAAGTGAAAAAACATCAGTAGCCCTATTCCGGTAATCATCATCATGAAATCAATTATGAAATATAAGAATTGAGAAATAAATTATAGCAATTTTTTCAAAACTATAGTATTCCGTGCTGCGGGAAATAACAAATTCGTATATTAGAAAATATTTCTTTATTTCATTTATAGTCCCTGGGCCGGCGCCGATTTCATGTGATGATTTCCACATATTTTTTACTTCGTGAGACGCCTGTCCTAGATGAGCCCGAAAACATTTGTTCTGCGATTTTTCTGAAATCGGCCGCTTTTGCGTTCGGCAAGTTTCGAAAAATGCCGAGTGGCCGGGATCTTGTAAATTTTTGATTTTTTAACTATGGGGGCTGGAAATTTGATTTAGAACACGAGGGTACCCTTTTCCGACAAAAATTTGTCTGCTATTGTCTAGTCCGACAATCCAAACATACCAAAATTTCAGTTGTCGGACTCGACAATAGCAGACACATTTTGGTCGGACAAGCTTACCCTCTTGTTCTAAAACCCCCACAGCTAAAAAAAAATGTGCTAACAAATTTACAAGATCGCGGGCAATCGGCATTTTTTGGAGCTTGCCGAACTCAAAAGCGGCCGATTTGAGAAAAATCGCAGAACAATTTTTTTCGGGCTCGTTAAGGATAGGCGCCTCACGAAGTATAAAATATGTGGTAATCATCACATGAAATCGGCGCCGGCCCAAGGATTATTATTGCACTTTTTTTCTCAATTCCTAATTCCCAGGGAAATGCCGAAATAGGCGTACAGAAATCGTTAAACGAGCAAATTTCCGTTAATATTTGCAATGCCTTTCAGAATAAAAAAATCTACCTAAAAGCTTAATGAGCCTAAGTCCAGATTTTTGGGTTGAAAATATTTTAAACGCTAACATAGATAAATATCAGATACTGGTTATATACCTATAAGTAGTAAACCACTCGTCTCCTCTAGCATAACAAATTTACAGAGTGTTTCTTGTATGAATGAGTATTTAAAAAAAAAATTGTTTCATTACACAAGAATTTCATTTTGATATATGACATTCAAAAGGACGATCATTTTATTTGTTCGATTTATCGATATCGGTTATTAAAAAAATCGGTTGAATTTAGTTTGTATTAATTATTTAGAACACGAACTATGTAATCTTTTGCATCTCTTAATAATGTTTGTTATAATATAGAAATGTTTAGCCTCTTAAAATCAGTAAACACTTAAGCGTTGTCTAACGTATATTTGAATTGAATAGAGAGTTTATTAATATATTTTAGCTATGCTAATTATATATTTAATTTTTGTTCTACAATTTAATCTATATTTTACGTTTATGGTAAATCTATAATTAATTACGTCTTAGACAAATTTTTAAGCGTAGTTTGACTTTACGGGTCTTAAAATGTTTTTAATTTCATTACATATTTTGGCCCGTACATATTTTTGGTGATGTTGAAAAAATTGTGTTAAATTTTGTCGTAATATATTTACATTTACGGTTATTTGTTGATTAATTAATTTATGATCAAGCATAGCCTCGGCTAGTCCATAGTATGGAATTAGTACTTTACCAGATATTTGGTTTATTACATTTGATGTATAACATATTGCAAATAACATTCTAATTGGTTTTGCAAAGGCGATCCAATGGATGTGTCTTTGTGAGTAATCGCAATTAATTGCGTTCACTTTCAATAATTCTTCCGTTGTAGCTCTACTACATTTTGACGTATACTGGTTCCTACGGCTTCGGAGTAGTAGTAATATTAATACAAAAAATTCGGCCAATTAGTCAGTATAATATTTCTAAGTGATTTTGGTTTGTTTATTTTGAGCTAGCTATAGTTGAAATGAGTTTCAACTATAGTTAGCTTAAAATAAACAAATCAAAATCACTGAGAAATATTACACTGACTAATTGGCAGAATTTTTTGTATTAATATTACTACTGCTCTTAATCTTCCTCTAATCAACCTTGCCTGAAACATATCGAAAATAATTTTACTATATAGACTTGTATATTTTGCGGGTATTGGACTAACTTTCTGTTCACATCAAGTTTTATTGATTACAAAAATAAAATTTCTTCTTTATTCTATACAGACTGAAAAATTGGCTTGTGAAGTTTATAATATTAAAATGATAGAATTAAATAGCGAATATTTTGTCGTTCATCATCTTCGAACCCGACATCACAACCGTACCACACAAATTATCGAGATTGAATTCGACGTACTTCAAACAGTAGACACTGCAGATATACAAATTGTAGTGTTTGGAATGTATGGAAATGAATTTCGTCAAATAATGGATTGGAAATTTAATAGTGTTTCTGAAATGATGAATTCAAAATTGATGAAGGCTGCATACGATGATTTACTTTTGGTTTCAAATTTCCCACCTCGTGACAACTGTATATTTGAACCAGTAAGTTTAAAAAAATTAAATTATGTTATATGTTACAATGTTTTATGTTAAAATATTATTTTTTGAAAATTGTATTTATAGAAACTCTATAAAGTGTATAATGGCGTAATTTCATCGGACAGTATTCCTGAGTTTTTGTTACGGAATGGAGATTTAATGATTAAGGGTATATTAAAAATTAATAAAAAACTAATTGCCTCTTATGAAATTTATTTTAAAATTATAAGATATTAGTTTGCTGCTTTAATTTATATTTATTTGTTAAATTAAGAACACTTTTTACCAAACCTCTATTATATATGCCAAAAAAATTAAGGGAAAATATAAATTATATATATAGTCCAATTAAAGTAATATTGCTCGTAGTGTGTGTAATATAGGTTATACCATATCAAATAGTTTATAAAATAAACCAGTTGAGGCAGTATGCTGGGAGTTTGAACCCCCCCATGTTGCATCAAATCGGTTAATATACACTTACATGGAATTTACATTTCAAATTACTATAGTTAAAACCTAATTGTCTCTATCAGATCCCTTATTTCATATTTCATAATAACAGTAGTTATTTTTTTTTTGTACATACATTGTACATATTATTTAATCTGGAATTCAATTTGAACAATAATTCATAATCATATATTTATATTATATTTTTATGTGTTAAATACCGATTTTTTATTTTAATCTTTAATATATGTATAAATAAAAAAAAACATAAAAATCAAATTGAATATTTGAAGCGAAACCTCCCTACCTCCCATAGCTCGATCCTGCGTACGCCCCTGAGTTGAGATAATATATAACCTAGTTTGTAAACCACTAGACTATGTATTTATCCTAGCAACAACGATCGAATTCCAGTCAAGTTCAACGGATTTGTCTGAGCTTTAAACTACAGAGCCGTTTAAGATATTTAGTTCATTTCTTAAGTATGTCTGTGGGTAAATTGCACAATTGATCTTTGACGTTACAGTGCTGTAAGTAATCTATCAAACTAAACCAGTTTTTTTAGTAATTGAATATTTCCGTTTTGTTAATAATTGATTATTGATAACAGTTATTTGTATATTAAGTTGTGTAACAATAATAACATTTTAACGGTAACTACAAAACGATGTATATATCAAACAATTAATTATTTAATTAAAACATGAATGATACGAATAAATAAAACATCGTTCATGATTAGTTTATAATCCAAATTTTTAGTCGAGAAATGGAGAACATTGGGTCGGATCACTCCAGTTATAACACTCCAATTTTAACAGTTACCATAATGGAGTTACAGGCTAACATCGTAGCAAATTTAACACTAATGGTGAAAATTGTTCAACAGTAGTGCTCAGGTTGTTAATTTGGATTACATACAACGAGAGCACTTTTGACTGAAAATAGTTACTGTGGAGAGATCAGTTTTTGGAGGGATCCATAGTTATTGTGGAGGAATCAAAGTGAAGAGATCAGTTTTTGTTCATTTATAAATTTTGTAATTTTTGACATTGCTTGTTCGAAGAAACAAGGTAGTGCAACACATGTTCAAGGCATATGTCATGGCCTGGAGTATTGGCAACTCAATTTTAGTTTTGATGACAGCAAATTTTAAAAACATTTCTCTTTATGTCTTATTTTACATATATGTATTTCCCATCATATCATGAAATATTGCCTTTTATAATATTTTATCATGTGATAGAATTTATTGTGTTAGTTATCGATTTCTTTAAAAGAAACATTCAAACAAAAATTACATTCATCAACTTCGGAAGCTTAGAAAATTAATAACACAATACCGACTTCATTTCTGACTACAAATGCAATCTTATTCAAAATCTGAAAACAATATTATAATTTAATATGGTTTTTTATAGTTGTCCTTGGCTTTGTGCTTTTGTTACTTTGATAATCAATTATTAATTATAAAATTTTTATTTTTGGATAATTAAGTTGATACTTGATACTTTATAGTAAAAACAAAAACTGTCTCTATCTACTTAATTATCCAAAAACAAAAATCTTTTAACCTTTTCCTATGCAAAATAAAAACATTTTACGTTCATGAAATTGCCCACTCGACCCTAACGCGTCTCGTGAGTAAATTTTCACTCACGAAAAGGTTAAATAAAATCAAACTTTTTTCAAAATTCTAAAAATATTCCAAAAATTATTTGTTATGTTTAGCCTGGAATATAGGGACGTAGTGTCGTACACTACTGATTCATGTAGTTTGTATTTCATCTCATATCACCATTTTACATATCATGTGTAGTTCATAACATTTCTCGTGCATCCGTAATCTATAGTCCTATTTTCGTATAGTTTCCGTTACACATATTTTTTTTTTAGCACAACACCATTAACCATAATATTTTATTCTACAATCCCCTATTATTGGTTCACACTTCGTTTTCACCAGCATTACTTCCCCATACTGCATAAATTTGAATTCTCCGGACCTTAACCGTAATTGCTCTAATTATTTTCAAACCTCCAATAGCTGTGCATATTTGTCCAATCGTCTTAATATCAACAGAATTATTATCCTACAATCCGTTTTGCAATTGTATTCAAAACATATTATATTTCTTATATAGGTATTTTTATCAGTTTCGCTTTTCGTTATAAATCGAAATTTTACTGTAATATGGTTGTAAGCTATTATTTCATAATACATAAACATCATAAAATCGGTTAAACTTACGTTTAATCCATTCTAGTATATTAATATTTCTTCCCAATGCGTTGGAAATAACTTATTTCGTGAAATCATCTTACAATTTTATATATTACAAAATAACAATCAGTATTTTTTTTACGGAAAATGTACTAACATTACCCCTTCAAAAAAACTTTGTAGCTCAATTTTCGATATTAAATTCCTATATAAGAGATGGATATATCGTCTTTTGGCTCTTACTTATTTACATTTCATTTTGTCCATTGTGACTGTTTTTGCTTCATCGAGCGATTGTCAACGGAATAACATCGGATTTTTTTTTGATGTACTGATCGATTTATGGGATTCAGATTTATTTGAATATATTTAAAAATCGTAAATGCATGAGAATCAAATGTTAGTAATGATTCATTCGTTTTTCTGTGTTAATTATTTTAAAATACGGGCAGTGAATATAACAGTGTTATCGGTACCAATGTGTGTTTTTTCTAAATTGTAAAGTAGTTCCGAACCAACAAAAGAAAGTATATAATAGAGTAGTGACATCACGAAACAGATGACCGAATTCATCCTGAATAGGGTTATTCCTACATTCATAATCTATCTTAAGGTGAGATAATGCTATTCTATAAACACAAGATATAGTCTAATAAAAATACAAAGTAAATTACAAATATACATCGATGAGATTTTTCTGTTGTTTGTGCATGTAAAAGACTGAGATCATAAAGTATACTCTACACCTGCGTTATTAACTGATATATTAAAAATAACTGTGTTAGACATTGATGTCTTGATTAATTGTGCTAAATAATTTATAATAAAATAGCTATGATAGTCCTGTATTCATTGATTAACTGTGATAAATAATTTATAATAACATAACTGTGATCATCATTTATATATTGATTTTGATATCTAATTTATAATAAAACAACTGTGATGTTAAATTGATAATAGTAAAACTTTGATAGATAATTTATAATAGATATATTGTGATAATAATTTTCTTTAAAAGGACTGCGATCCTAATTTTTGTGATTAATATCTATTAAAAAAACGAAATAGTCAATAATTTGATGCATACTCCAGAATTGTATAAAGAATCTTGATTTGATAACTAACTGTTGGTCAATAAATTTGAATTGTAACTGTGCAAATCGTTATTTTTCATTCCGTGAGGACCTATGGGAGGTCAACTGAAGGTGGACCAATCAACAGCTGAATAACAACAAGCATAATTTTTTTATATATCTACTGTGTGGTGTATTTCGATGGCGGCGTGGGCTTGAGATTGATGAGAACAAGGGGATATTACGACGATTACCTTCAGACTACCGTAAATACCAACAACTCCAGCGATCATCAATTAGCTTTCGCATCCCACAATTTTGATTTATATGCTCTACATCCGGCTTGTGGAATATTAATTGCTGATCGCTGTACATGAGGAGGATGAGCACTTAATTGACCTTTCGGGGAAGCTGGAACGGGACAAGACCATGAGGTGAGTCGTAATTCACTTTTCATTTTAAGCATGTATGATTGGGGATAAGTGTGTGGGTATGGGAGCATGTGTGTATGGACGTGTGGATGTGGTTACGTGTGAGCGAGTGTGTTGGTAGCCTGTGTGTTTTGTAAAAATGTAAAAACCAAAACAAGAAAAAATAATATTAATACTACTAAAAGAATTTATTTCCATAAATATTGATTAACCAAGAATTTATTGGCGTAAGCCGATAATTAATTATCAATCTAACTATGAGCCGAAACCTCTAGACTCGCGGTTAAAATCAGTTTCAATCCGGAAATTTTGCATTACCGTTTTATTCTTCTTGAATGGTAACCTGTGAAAGAGTATGTCAACGTCATTAAAGCGTTTTGCAGGTTCATAATTGATGTTTTTTTTTCATAATTTGGTACATTGGTCAATTAGTTTCACGGCACAAATCATCAAGGTGTTGACGGTTGTCCTAGGTCGTAAGGGCTACCATCATTTTTTTTTTTGATTTATTTCAGACGTCAAACCGGCTTTTTTTTATTATTTCCATCACATCACGCCAAGACCTACCGTTATTTGGAGATTCGGATGTTATAATTTAATTTAACTCTAAGGGAAACAAAAGGTGGTTAATAATACTTGACGTTGGGATCCGACCATGCATAAATAATGATTGATGGTAATATTAGTAGGTAATGGATTGCAGACTCCTCAATCAAAGAATGTTATATTACATTGAAAACCACCCAAAGTAGTAGTACATGAAATAAATTTAACGAAAACCGAAACCTCGTCAACTTCTACCACAACTATTATTACCATAGCAACGAATTGTAGCAACAGTGGCTGTATTAGGAGTGGCAACCATACAATTAAGTTAAATCATTTGGGAAAATCCCCTGGCAATGAATTTCAACTAAAAGCCATGCAAGGCTCAGAGTTGTTTTCTTATGAATACTCATTCGTCCTGAGTGTTACCAATCTCTTGAGATCCATTTTCAATTCAGCTATATCCGAAATAGGTTTATGGAATATTCAATTAGATACTCAAATTATATTTATTGTAAATAGTACCGTATTAATCCTATTAACCCAAAATTATAAATTACATTCACGAAACCGACTCGCTTGATTGAACTATTATACCTTTGCTTTTATAATAATAATAATTATATTGGATCATATAATTTAACAAAAATTTTAACGTAGCACATTTGATGTTCTCCATAAAATTAAAGTATCGCCTATGATAAGAATAAATTAAAAGCCATTTGAACAAAATCAAATATTTGGTTTAAACAATAAAATTGAAGGTACCAGCATAGGAAAGAATGGAAAAGAAGTGAACGAGGGTGGAATGCCTGTTGTGAACCATGTATCTCATCCACTTAAAGCCAGTCAAAATGATATTGTAGTTAATACCAACGTGTTCTCCCTGAAATATACTAATAAAATGCTATTTTTACTAAATGCCAATGACTTAACTAGTCCTGAAATACCTATAAATAATCGAAACCAACACAGATGGAAGTTTAATGAATTGATAGATGATTCATATCAATTTTTTCTTGAACTCTCTTCCAGGCTATTGGACTGTTTCTAGGGTGTGTGTGTGTGGGTGTGTGTGTGTGTGTGTGTGTGGGTGTATGCAGTGTGAGAAGGTGAGCACATGTGTAGTAATCTAGGGGGGGTTGGCCGTGATGATCGTGGTTCTTTCGCCCATGGGATCGCCAGAGTCTCAGTTGTTCATTCGTATTGTTTCCATTTTGGTTTATTCACGTAATTTGCGTACATTTCTGTATTTGTGTTGAAGCAGCAGGTATTAATCTATCAAATCCACGATGGCTGAGCTATAGTCGTTACGGCGTTATAAATCTCTAGGTACGCGACCTGCTATGCCGCTTCATTGGTTCGCCAATGGAAAAGCTCTTCATTACATATTACAAAATCAAAGATTAAACGTTTTTCAAAAATTTATAATAATAATATCATCAATCGATGATAATATCAATAATAATAATATCATGATCATTACATTTCATTCCATCCAACTAAATAATTTTATTATTTTCTAAAAAGAGAAATGAAAATCATTCTTTTGACACACTTGACATTATTTCTTTCACAAACTTATAATGCCATAATTCTCTATGATAATAATAAAATTTCATGTCAGACAAATAATTAATTTTATTTTTGGTTAATCTAGTAATAATCTACTACTACTAATCTAGTAATAATCTAAATCTACTAATAATCTAGTTTTTGGTCTCACATACCAATCCCGACCATCAACATTTCTTCAAAATCAATGTTTCTATTCGTAATCACTTAAAATGAACGTTTTTTAAGCAAAAAATATGTAAATTTCCTTGTTTTGACAAACTTAACGATTTTTTGACACACTTCCGGTACAGTTATCGAACACATCGTCCTTTCGGCTATTCCTATTGAGTAAAAATATTTTTAGAAAAAAAATTTTGAAATCCGTCCAGCGGTTTTTTAGATTTCGGTTGTGACGGCCGGCCGGCTGAGAGACATACATTTTTTTTTTTGCTTATTTAGAATCAGTAGGTCATAAAACGTCGAGAAATGCCAAAAAAATGGGGGTAAGAATTTCACTTTTGGCTCATGAATGCAATACTGATGGTAGGGATTGGTATGTGAGATCAAAAACTAGATTATTGCATTATAAGTTTGTCAAAAAAATGTTGTCAAGTGTGTCAAAAGAAAGATTTTTATTTATTTTTTTGCCTAATTTTTTGGAAAAAAATTAAATTAATTATATGTTTGAAATGAAATTTTATTATTATTATTGAGAATCATGGCATTATAAGTTTGTCAAAAAAATAATGTCAAGTGTGTCAAAAAATGATTTAATTTATTTTTTTAGCAAATTTTTTGGGAAAAAAAATGTAGCTGTTTTTATGACGTAAATGTAATTGAAAATGAAATTGGACATGGAAATTTTTGAATTTGTTATTGTTTTTGAAATATTTTTGGAATTTTGAAAAAAGTTTGTATATTTAAATAGTCGGATATTCAAATAGTCTGAGTAATGAATATTTCATATTTAGTGTGCCAAACATGTCTTACTAATTAATAAAAAAAAATACTAATACATAAGACCATAAATGGCCATGACCAATAACATTTTTTTTAATATGGATTCTTCTTGCTACTAGGTAGATGTTAGCACTTAGCATAATCAATTCGGTCGCTCACTCATAGCTTTGAGGACCAAGGTCATTCTAAATTGTTGTTTTCGTTGTTTTTTTTTGCCTTGTTATCTGGTTTAATATCTGCTATATCCATAAGTGCTACAGCAAAAACTATTTGATTTATAATAGTACTTAGAAAAATTTAAAACAACATGGGTTACTCTTGGCTTTAGTAGCTAAACGGTCTTAAAGTTGTTATTATTTGAAAAAAGGTCAAAGTTGAAGGTCAATTAATCTAGAAGCCATAGATCGATCGTTTTGAGATACTGCTGTAATTTTGCTACAGATTGTGAAGGTTAGGTCCAGGCTAAAACTCTATGGAGCAAGTATTTATTTTTTTATACCATGCTTTTTTTCGTTGTCCAATATGCGTTTTACAAAATGTACCATTAAATGCACATTTTACCTATTTCTCATGCTATTTTTGATTTTGCAATGATCAATAATCAATTTTTTATTAAGACCATAATTGATTTAGTAAATAGTTTCAAAACCGCAATCCTACAATATCCCTCCTCCTTTCAATAAAAAATAATATAAAATTAAAATATACTTTATTTCGTTTATTTCGTATACTTCATTTCATTGTTCCTTTAGTTGAGGATTGAAATGCACCCGTCTTGTGGTCTCGCAATCCCCAGATGCCAGTGCGGAATTGTGGTTTTACCATCAGATCCCAAAAATAAACAGCACCCCATAGTAGAATACTCCAGTTTAAATAAAAAATTAATATTTGAAAATTGATTTGAAATAGTTAAAATGTGCATAAAGGTACATTTTGTAAAATGCATATTGGACGACGGAAAAGGCATGTAATAAAAAAAAAAATACGTGTCCCATGGAGTTTTAGTCTGGACCTTAAGCTACACAATATGGAGTATAACCATAGCTAAATCTCAAATTTATTGACTCAGAGTAGAGTAATTGAGATTGAATTTAGACCTTTTTTTGAAAAAATTGTCAAGTTTGAGAACGTTTAGCTACTAAAGCCATGTTGTTTTAAGTAGCCCATGTTGTTTTAAGTTTTTCTAAGTACTGTCATAGGTTGACTAATTAATCCAATAGTTAGTGCTGTGAGCCACTTATTGCTTTTGCAGATATTTAGTCAGATAACAACATTTTTCAATGACCTTGACCTTCAAAGCCATGGGTAAGCGACCCAATGAATTATGCTAATATCTACCTAGTATCAAGTAGTATCAATGTTAAAAAAAATATCATTGATCACTCATGTTTTATGAAATAGAATGATCACATTATTTAAACAATTTACCCGTGACCTTAAGTTATGACTTCAATTCAAGGACAAACGGGTTACATTTAAGAGAGGGTAAACTTCACTTTTTCTTATCACAGTATTACTAGTATATCCTGAAAGTTTTAGGAAAATTGAAGGCATCAAATATCAAAAGTGTCCAACCTTAAAAAAATGACTTTTAAAGAACTGGTAATTTATTTGTTTTTGTAAAATGCTTGTTTTGTGGATACTAATAATAATAATTTATTAATATAAATTATTGATTTTATTTAATATATTTGTGCTGACAATTAAGGTTAAAACAACATTCAACCAAGTTTATTTTAAAGCTTGTCCCAACATTGTTCGACCTTAAAAGAAGCTTGGCTCTATGTAAAAACAATCCTATCTGCTACCTGGCAAGTGACAAACCGGAAGTTGGTATGCAGACATATTGAAAACTGTATTAAAACCTTATATACTAAGTTTCAATAAAATCACAAGTCAGAATTAGAAGTTATTCAAGATTTAAACTTAGAGGTGTTCGGGAAACCCCCCGCCATTTTGTCCAAATTTGAAATGAATCCAGATATTCTATTTTCAAGTGAACCTGTATCAAAATTTCAAAAATCAAGATCATATGCAAAAAGGTCACCCACCCACCCACGCACCCACCCACACACAGACGTACACCAAACTTTTTATTGGCTATTTTTAATATAGAGGATGTTCCAAAACAAAAGAAAAAACAAAATTTGGGGTATGTAAGATATTTTTTTTTTCGATAGATGGCACACTTCACACAATTTAAAATTGTGGTGAAGTAATTACAATAAATCTACGAATTTTGGTAATGAGTTGGCGCTAATAAACGCATTTATTATTCTTACGTATAAGAGTTTATAAAGTATTGGAACAAAGTCATCAGTTATTAATGATTATATTTCTTTCTTTCACGATTTCATTTATGATTCTGGTTGAAAATTTTATATTCCTGATTCCTGTCCATACTTTCAAAAATGCTTTTATTAAATACACAAACTTACAACAAATACACGAATCTGCTTTAATAAATGCTTGTTTATAGTATAAACAGATGTTATAAATATTTCGTATTATTTGTGAAAGAATTTATAGATTTCACGAATAATTTAGTTATAAAACTTCATAAACATCGTTTATTGAATCTTAATGAATTTTTTTTTGAATGCATATGATAGTATGTACATAGGACATGTCATTTGAAGAATAAAAAATGCCGCCCGAAGAAAGTCGGCCATAAATGTAAACGACAAAATAAAAAACATAGCTGATTGAGGTGATTCAAATTTTCTAAATTTTAATTTCTTTAAAATACAGCTATTGATTGTTTCCAGATGGATATTTCAATTAGTAAGTGTGGCGGGCGAACAAATAGACTCGATTATTAGTAGTCACAAATACTTACTCTTAAACTGATGTTGCTTTATATCTTTAGTCTTCAGTGTGGTTTAAGTGCAATCACTCGCGTTTGAAAACGCAGTTCGCGCTAGTAATACACACTAGTTTTTGTAACAAATGCACAAAATTTATTAAATATTTATATAATTGTTGATTATATTTTATTTAACAAATTTATAAAGAAATTTAAAATATTTAAATATAAACTAAAGTGCGCCATCTTCGATGTAATATTTGTATTCAAAAAGAGTATATAAAAATATGAGCTTAACAATCCGGTTACAAACAAATTTCGAAACTTTAAAAAACATTATCATCTGTCAATTCAAAATAGCTATTTATGTATTAAGGGCATAAAAGTATGTCTTTTCCGCTTGAGAGTAAAATTGTTGCTCGAGGCGTTAGCCGAGAAATTACTCGAAAGCAAAAGAGATACTTTATGCCCGAATTGCAAACAAGATTTTTTGTATGAGTAAGATTCTGTACTATTTGCATAAATAAAAATGCATATATTTACACAAAATAGTAAAATATTTTTTTAGAAAATTATTTTATCCAAGTAGTTTTTCGAAATAATAACTTAAGGCATTGTTATTTCAATTTTGGCATTGTTATTTCAATCTTTTTCGCGTGTACAAAATATTTTTTATTCGCCTACATATTAAAGTGGTACTTTATTACTGTGATTTGCGGCTGTTAAGTGTCACTTTTTAACCATATATTTTGTTGTCATAGTTACGTCCAAAAAAGTAAAAAACATTTGTATTTGTTTAAATTCTATAAAAAACAGAAATTTTTATCAAAGCAACCTTTAAATTCAAAATTTCATTATCCAATTAAAATTATTGTTATTATTTGTTGTCATAGTTATACAATTATTTTGAAAAAAATAACAAATATTTTGTCAAAGGTTACTTGTTCAACATATTTTCATTTCAAAATTTATGCAAAATTATAACTTTGATTTGGAATAAACAATTTTTTTTAAATATTTTGCTAGTGGCGAATAAAAAATAGTATATGACGCACTGTGAAAATCTCGGCTATCGCCACGATTTGCTAACCCCACATACGTCCAAAATCTTTAACTTTACGTCTTTGCATCATAATGTACTATTTGCGTGCACAATAGTACATTATGATGCTAGGACGTAAACTAAAGATTGTGGACGGATGTGGAGTTTGCAAATCGAGGCGCTAGCCGAGATTTGCACCCACATTAAGTCCAAAATAGCTTACGTCCGTGCATCATATACTATTTTTTATTCGCCGCAAGCAAAATATTTTAAGAAAAGTTGTTTATTCTAAATTAAAATTATAAATTTGCATAAATTTTAAAATGAAAATATGTGGAACAAGTAACCTTTGACAAAATATTTATTATTTTTTCCAAATTATAGTGTAGCTATGACAACAAATGATAACTATTTTAATTGGATAATGAAATTTTGAATTTGAGGGTTGCTTTGATAAAAATTTTATTTTTCATAGAATTTAAACAAATACAAATCCTTTTTACTTTTTTGGACGTAGCTATGACAACAAAATAAATAGTTGAAAAGTGATACTTTAAAGCCGCAAATCACAGTAACAAAGTAACACTTTAATATGTAGGCGAATAAAAAATACTTTTTTATTCGCCTATGTATTAAAGTGTTACTTTATTACTGTGATTTGCGGCCTTAAAGTGTCACTTTTTAGCCATATATTTTGTTGTCATAGCTACGTCCAAAAAAGTGAAAAACATTTGTATTTCTTTAAATTCTAAAAAAACAGAAATTTTTATCAAAGCAACTCTTAAATTCAAAATTTCTCTATCCAATTAAAATAGTTGTTATCATCTGTTGTCATAGTTATACAATAATTTGGAAAAGATAACAAATATTTTGTCAAAGGTAACTTGTTCCACATATTTTTATTTCAAAATTTATGCAAATTTATAATTTTAATTTAGAATAAACATTTTTTTAAAAAATATTTTGCTTGCCACGAATAAAAAATAGTATATGATGCACGGACGTAAGCTATTTTGGACTTAATGTGGGTGCAAATCTCGGCTAGCGCCTCGATTTGCAAACTCCACATACGTCCAAAATCTTTAGCTTTACGTCCTAGCTTCATAATGTACTATTTCGAAAAATTAAAATTATTTTGTTGGTAAACATGCGACAAAAATATTTTTCGTTTGTTCTCGGGTAGAAGCTGCCAATGTTAAACGGGCCAGTATTGTCGAGCCAAGCCTTTGCTAGTTAGCTTTGGACCAGGTCTGGCCCAGTTGTAAATGCCTAGACTGAACCAAGAATCAGTTTATTTTATTAAGCGTTATTAACCAGTCTTATGCATTGTAAACATGTGTAGGCCATATTGTGTTTATCTTTATTTTCATATGTGTTACTCTTTCCACAACCTCTTTCCACACATTTAAAGGAGGAAAAAAATTCTTTGGTAGACTAGGAAACTAGTAGACTTTGGTAGTCTGGAAAAAAAATTGATTTGGTAGACTAGGCCCAAGTCTTATTTGCCAAACTTGACCCTAGGACATCATTCCAAGCTTGGGCCATTTGAAAATGTTAAGCCTGGCCCAACACCCAAAAGCTTGGGTGCGGTCTTGGCCTAGGCTTGGCCCCTTAGCTTTTTCTTACCCAGGTTTTATTTTAGAACAAACTTGGATAGTTTTTGTGCATGTGTTACAAAAACAATATTATAAATCTATATTTGATTGTAATCTTCTTTGACAATATATTATTGGAATTTTGTATTAATTAGTTATGACATGAAACTCATCAAATCAATCAAATGCATCAGAAATTGTTTGTTTTTTAAATTGAAGTCAATGTCAATGAAGCGTTCAGTACTCCAACGATTAGTTGGCTAAATAACACTTAAAAATTCAAAATGTTTTTGATATATTTAATTATTTTTGTGAAAATTCAGTTATGCATATCAATGTCAATGAAGCGAAGTAGGCATGGTATGAATTTTTTGTTAATTTTATCAAATAATTATTGATTTGATTTGGGAAAGTTTTATGTAGATTTTTTAGGAGAATAAACAGCATCCTCTTTTGCAAAATTTGAATCAATGTTTCAAGTCTGCAAAGGAGGATAAAAGAATTGTAGTTTTGTGTAAAATCTCAATCATACAACAAAACGATAATTGTACTTACGTGAAAGGTTCTTAATGCATATAATCGCTATATGTAAAACCGAAATACCAATACTCACGAATCGAGAATAATTTTTTGTTTCAGTTAACTTTTTCTACTCTTTTACTCTTGTAGATGAAGCCAGAAATAGAGGTTTACAATATTAAACTTATTACGATTAACCCTGACTATGTAAAAATAGATCTGGTACGGTGCAGACATCATAATCGTACTGTACACGTTTTAGACGCTGAATATGATGTACTAAAGCCTTTAGGCGAAACCACACGCATATTTGGGTCAGTATCTTCATTTAATGGTAATGAGTACCGTCAACTTGTTGAAGTAAAATTTAAAAGTATTTGTGAGGCAATTAACTCAAAGGCCGCGGTAGAGCATTACGATAAGTTATTAAAAACATCTAATATGCCTACTCGTGAAACATGTACTTTTACACCAGTAAGATTTTTTGATTTATTTAAAATTGTTTGATTTTTCAATTTTGTTTTACTTTTACTGTATTCTTAGAAACATTATTACATTAAAGGCGCCATAATCGATTGCGAAAATATACCATTAGTTGCATTGCAGAATGATCTATGGATGTTAACTGTCAAAGGATCCGAGGATGATGTTGTAATTTTTCATTATGAAGTTTACATTAAAATTAAGAAATATTAAACGACAGTAACACCCCGATTACCGAAGGCAAGTCATGTCACTTTAAATGACTAAAGTCACATCGCATATCAATTTTCGTATTGTTGAGGTCGTTTTTTACGCCTCAAGTCATTTTATACGACAGATGTCACTTAAAATGACATTTTAGTCGCCTCAATTTTTCATGTGACAATAATTTTTTCAAACGTCTTTAATTGTTTTTGTGAAATTGAAGAACGTAAAATGTAATTTTTTTTAGTTTTGGAGTTTTTTCGTTTCAGAATTTCTAGTTTTAGTCGTGACGGTTTTTATCGACTTCAATAATACCGAATTTTAGCAGACGTGACATGACTATAGTCATGTCACCTGATGTGAAACGACTTCAGTAATCGGAGTGATGTGGTTATCAAATAAAGAAACACTTAGTTTTGAGTTCATAACAACTCTAATATTTGATATCTAATTTAATTTCTACATACATACTTTCAATTTTATTAGATTGATTGAAATAGATATAAACAAAATATTTTTTCTCCGATAGACAGCAAATATAAATTTTGCAGACTTATTTCAGTCAGCAAAGTGGCACTTTTCCTGCCTAGGCAGCAAAGCAAGTACTTTGCTGCCTAGGCAGCAAAATAATTAGACTTCATAGAAATAAACAGATATTGCGATTAAAAAACAAATTTTTTTAATCGATTTCTTTTTTCATTTTTAAAATTTTGCTTTATTTTTAAAGTAATAATTATTAAATTACATATCATTGTAATTAATCGGAGAAAAAATTATATGTTCAACTCGGCAGCAAGGTAGATTGACTGCCTTGGCTGAATTCCTAGCCTCGCTCGCTCGGCTATGAACTATCAGCCGCGGCAGTCAATCTACTACTTTGCTGCCTAGTTAAACAAATAACTATAAATAGGTCACTTAGTAAGATTTATTTTATGTAGTTCAAAGTTCAATTAGTAGATTAAACTTTAAAGAGTGCAATTAAAATTAATTATTATTTTCAATACAAAAAAATATGGAGGGGCAGAAATCTCAAGCTCTGAGATATCAAGATTTCGGTCTGGGTTAAGGATTTTGATACAGTTTTCGGCAAAAAACTTTTATGAGGACATGGTTTTTAGTTTTGGGCAGCGATGTATATCAAACATATCTTTTTGTTAAAGAACATGTATATTTTATCTCTGTTTAGATATGTGTTACAAAACACACGAAACATCAATACGTTATTGGAAAATTATAACAGATCATATATTAACATTATTTAGTGAAAAGATTAAACAATCAGCAAACTATTCAAAAACCTCTCCATTTAGCGTTTCGAGAAAATATTTCAAAATCACAAATTCATATTTCTTTCAAAATTCCAAAAATATTGTAAAAGTTATAATAAAATCAAACATTTTTCAAAATTCTAAAAATATTGCAAAAATTATTACAAAATCAAAAATACAAACTTTTTTCAAAATTCCAAAAATATTTCAAAAACTATAACAAATTCAAAAATTTTCATGTCCAATTTCATTTTCAATTACATTTACGTCATAAAAACAGCTACATTTTTTTTCCAAAAAATTGGGTAAAAAAATAAATGAAATCATTTTTTGACACGCTTGACATTATTTTTTGACAAACTTAATTGCCATGCCATAATTCTCTATAATAATAATAAATTTTCATGTCATACAAATTATTAATTTTATTTTTGTTCCAAAAAATTGGGTAAAAAACTAAATAAAAATCTTTCTTTTGACACACTTGACAAATTTATAATACAATAATCTAGATTTTGGTCTCACAAAACAATCCTGACCGTCAAGATTTCTCCAAATTCAATGTTCCTACTCGTAACACTTAAATTGGACGTCTTTAAGCAAAAAATATGCAAATTTCCTTGTTTTGACACTCTTGACGATTTTTTTGACACACTTCTGGTACAGTTATCGAACACATCGACTTTTCGGCTCTATCCATTGAGTGAACATATTTTTAGAAAATTTTCAATCCGTCCAGTGGTTTTCTAGATTTCGTAGGCTGCGACGGCCAGCAGACAGACATACATTTTTTTTTGCTTATTTAGAATCAGTAGGTCCTAAAACGTCGAGAAATGCCAAAACAGTGGGGTTAAGAATTTCACTTTGAGCTCATGAATGCAATAGTTAGGTCTTTCAGACCGAAGTAAAAATAATGTGGCAAACTTTAAAAAACGATTCAATAGATAAAAAATAAAGTGATTGCAAACTTTTGTAAAGAATAAGTCGTTACAATTAAAGTTCCATCTATTGGTACGTGTCCAGCTTTGGCCCATAGAATTTGACAAATTGATTTTACAACGCACACATTAAACACTCTCACCGACCTGAGTAATTTCAAAATTAGAGAAATACTTAGCTTCAACAGAAGCTGTAAATAATTCGAATAGGTTTAGGAGATCCTGTGGTATCACGACGACGGACCCATTTTGGCCAATACGTGTGTTGTCCTGACCTAGTGTTATGATGACAGCCACTAGAACTTTACCTAACCTTAACCTATTAATAAAGGTGTAGTTAACTTTTTAGTACTTATTATTATGGATTTTATTTAAAGTGTCCAATATTCTGTAGCCAAATATTAATTTTTTTTAATTCTGTAATACCGAGCCTTAACACCGGTAATACCGAAATAAAATTGTATGGTCAATACCGGTATTAACGGTAATACCGATACCGGTATTGGAAGCCCTGCGGTTAGTATCAAGTAGTATCCATGTTAAAAAAAATATCATTGATCACTCATGTTTTATGAAATAGAATGATCATATAATTTAAACAATTTACTTGTGACCTTAAGTTATGACTTTATTCAAGGTCAAACGGGTTACATTTAAGAGAGGGCAAACTTCACTTTTTCTTATCACAGTAAATTACTAATATATCCTGAAAGTTTTAGGACAATTGAAGGCATCAAATATCAGAAGTTTCCAACCTTAAAAAAGTCAGACAAGTGCGAATAAAATTCGCTCGTCAGGGGTTCCGTGAATGTAAAAGAACACAATATCAAAAACTATTGACAAAAAGTTGTGTTGTAATGTCCTTATATTTCCAGACCATAGACGCATTACAAAATAATTATGTTTAACCGTAAATGTCAATAGTAAATTACAATCAAATCCACATTGATCAAAAATAACTCAAAAAATGTTGCATTAGGTTAAATCTCATCCATAGATGTTTATGGTAACTCAAGAAAGATTCACCAGCTTGTAAATGGTTTAAATTTGATTATTTTTTCGGTCAATCAATTGTTGAAATTTAGGGGGGGTAAAGAGGCTACATACTAAAAATATTTTATTTCAATAACACAAAAACTGTGCACCGCTAAGTTTTAAAAAAATTGTAATGTTTCTTAAATTAAGTGCTCCTTCATATGACACCCTATTCGCTTGGGTCAAAAGTAGTTTTTTACTCTCCTTACACCCATCCCCTAAACACACAGAAATATAGTTGGCTCAAAATCACCAAGGTGCAGAATTAGCTTCGCCAGCAATTTAATGTCTTAAATCTTGACTTTATTGAGAAAGGAAAATTTATAAAATACTACAACTTAACTGTTTTGTGTGTACATGAAACAATACAATTTATTAACGAAGTAAATTTTAAATTAAATCCATATAAATGCAGCGAAAGTCATTTCGGGAACGCGTCCTAATGAACCTTCTTCAACAACAAGTCAAAAATATTAATGAATAATGTAAGATATTTAACACCTGTCATTACTTAATATACCGTATTTTTTATACAAAATCTAGTTTTGAAAAGTATACTAACAGATTTTTTTTTTTAAATTATAAAAATGCAAAAATAGTTTGTCCGATAGCGCATAATTCATTTCAGTGAACGCATCGATAATCGAACAAAAATAATTTTAAGTGAACGCAGCCATTCGGTGTCAAACGTCAGTAGAGGAAGCAAACAATAACAAAGCCGGCTTATAGTGTATTTTTCGTCAAATAAATTATATTTAAGTGGTAAGTACCTTTCAATTCATTATTCATAGAGCGTACATCAATAGTCCGTCAATTTGTGAACGTCGTTATTACATTTATTGGTCGTGGCCCATTTCTCGATGAAATTGAAATTGAATCTGCAAATCGACTAAAAAATTTCAATTTACTCTGCTATCGTACTTGAGTAAATTTTGACAGATTGTGTTGAATTTCAAATAATATTTGTTTTTCAATAATCATTTTTTCTTAGTTAAATTTTTGTAGAAGAAAATAAAGCAAAACAAAATAAAATATTTCAGTGAGAAACGTCAAAATTTCAATTTCATCGGCATTTTTGAGAAATGGGCCACGGCCATTATTGATGAAATTCTTTTTCACGACACGAAGTAACAAAGTACCCTAAAATATCTTACTATTCGTAAAGTGAGGTCGCATTTAAGATGGCCGCAGTATAATCAAAACGCGCGCTTATTTGAAATCGTCATTTCGTGAACAATCATTTTGGAAACGTTCCCGGACATGATGGCACGTTCCCGAAATGACTGTTGCGTTCTCGGAATGATAATTATTGTTTCCAAGGGCGATTCACTTACAATTTTTTATTAATTTATTTTACAAATTCGTTGCTTTTTAATAACAGCGTAATGAAGACTCCTGCTAAAGAAAAAAAAACTCAAAAACAGCTTAAAAAGGATAGTGCAGCTTATTTGCGCCAAAGAAAAAAGGCAAATGCTAGAAGAAGAAAGTTTTTGGATAAGATGTCTGAACAACAAAAAAAAATTAAACGGGCTAAGGACAGGGAATATTATTAAAAGAAAAAGGCAGAAAATAAAATGAAAAAAATTACTGATATAACCGAACGAGAGAAGCAAAAGCAGAGAAAAGATTGGGAAAAAGCATAAAAAAAATAGAGAAAAGAAAAAAGGTTTAGCAAATCTAATAAGTGATACGCCGCCACAATCAGATGACGACTTAGCCCCTGTATCTTCAGAGAGAAGACAAGTGGGGAGAAAAACTGTGCGAAAAGACGGGGTGAAAGCATACCGAAAAATAAAAAAGCAGGAAGAAACTGTAGTGCAAAAGAAGCGGAAAATTCAATCTTTAAAGAAAAAACTACAAAGAAGAGATGCAAAAATAAAAACTGTTCCAAGTCCTATCAGGAAAGTTGATGCTTTAATTAAAAATATTCACGTACCTCCTGAAAAACGCAAACGACTTCTATATGGCAAAGTATTGACTGAGCAACTGCAAGAAAAGGCTGATGCTTTTCCAAAAAATTCAAAAGAGAGAGAAGTCTTTCATAAATGTATTAGTGGAAGCAATTTGCGGAAATACAAAATGCTACATATGGCCAAAAAGATTTTACCAGCTAGACCAAAGAAAAGAAACTATAAATCAAATTTAAAGTCTGATGCCAAAGTTCGCGAAATTGTTTTAAAGCAACAAGTTTTCGAAAAGGCCACCACTTTTTTCGAACAAACCTACAAGCAACAAGCGCACAAATCTACTTGGACTTTTAGCGAGCATGGTAAGGGTCCTATGGATAGTATAGGAAGATACCTAAGAAGAACAGCTGACAGACATGTGTTGATGGGACATTAGAACAGCCTCAGAATTCGACGATTTGTTCAAAACCTCTGCTATCGAAGTAAAGATAAACCCAGAAGACGACGTGATTGAGGAAAAAAATAACGTTCCAAATTCTTTGGATGCAATTCCAGCCATAATGGACATCACAAAAGTGTGCTGGCAAAAAAGGGTTAGACGTTTTAATACAATTATATAGATACGAACATTTTCATAAAGAACTAAAACTATCGAAGCTTTCTAGCCTTTGTAACGTAAGTGCAGTTGAACCTGAGGATGTTCTTATGATTGCAATTGAATCTCCTGTTGACGAAGAGCCCATGATAACAGATAACAATTTGAAATTTAAGAATAGAGTAAGCATTTATAAAGCTGTATACAACTCATCTTCCTCGGAAAATGAAGATTTAATGGCAATATCTCTTCGTCAGCAGATTAAAGATAAACAGATTGATGTTGAAGCAAGTACATCTTATGGTAAACAAAATATACATCCAAATCTCGTATCCTTTGGGACATTCTTGCTTGTTAAAGTTCCTACTGAGAAGCCAAGTATTTGCTTCAGATATGTTGCTACCTGCCAGACATGTGTCGATGACGATTATGGAGAAATTTTAGTAACCTTTTTGAAATCTGTGCGTAACAATATGAGAAAATTCTAACAAGAACCAAAGGATGTGTCATATATTAACTTTGAGCAAATAACACTAGTTTACAAGAAAAATCTCCCGAAATAAAACCCAACTTTTCTTATAGAGTTGGACCTCTTGATCACGAATATCATATTCATTTTTTTTGGTTAGCTCTTGTTTTTGAGATATTCACGAAAAACCAATTTTTTTGGTGATCAAAAATGTTGTTTCGGTTTTTGGGTCTCATATTTTACGAAACCAACAAATTAAATATACTGTAATAAACTTCGTCCAGAATGGGTTAATTTAATTTAATCATAAATAACCAATACGTTCCGCCTAAATGTTTTCTCCATTCTATGGCAAAATCAAAAGTTAACTCCCTTTAACAAATACATTTTGCATAAATTAAATTTGAGTTCGCTAATACAAATGCAAGTATGAATGAAAACAGGTGTGGCCTATTCAAGATGTACGGACTACGTAGTATTGATTTCTAGTGGATTATAGAAGTTTCGATTTATTTATTTTTCGATATAAATAAGCGAACAAAAATATCAGATAGTCAGTTTTTACTTTTGCAATTAAAAGTGTTTATAAATATTCGCAAGTTTAAGGAATAATCGGTGGTACTTGAGCCTGGGTACTAATAGTGAAAGAATCTGAACTTAGTGGAATAGTAAATACAGATTTTACGATTCCGAAAATTATTGATTCAAATTGTGGAAAAGCGGTGAAGTTTATTGTACATAAATTGGAGACCCTGGAATTTATTGTAAGGAAAAACGGAAGCTGCTGTAATTTGTTGACAAATAAAGTTTGAGATTCTGTTAACCAAAGATCCGTCTTTTTACTGTCGTATTTGCTCAATAATCGAAAAGAACCAACGAAAAGTCGTTACAGTGGTGTCAGAAGTGGGATTATTGAAACAATGGTCACGACAGTAAATATTAGTGATCTCAGCCAGACCCAGCTGAAGGATGAGTTGAAGAAAAGGAATGCTTCAATCCATGGAACGAAAGCAGAACTTGCATTCCGGCTGCGTAAAGTTCTAGAAGAAGCAGGCCAAAACACAGAGGTCATAGAAGTAGAGCCAGAGGAAGTTACGGTCTAGAATGCCCCAGCAATTGATCCGATGATGGTGTTGATGAAAGAAATGATGGCACAGCAGCAACAACAATTTGCTGATATGATGGCCAAACAAGGAAACAACCAACAACAACAATTTGCTGATATGATGACCAAACAAGGAAACAACCAACAACAACAACTTGCTGATCTGATGGCCCGACAAGAGAAACAGGCAGCAGAACAAAAAGTAGAGCAACGACAACAATTTGCTGATATGATGGCGAAGCAAGAAAGTCTACGTGAAGTAATCGAGTCACGTATATCCAGTGCAGAAGTAAAAATCAACAACATGGAAAGGGAGCTGCGGAAAGTTACCGAAGAACATGAAGAGAAATTACGCAATCTTTCGAGTGAATTCCGCCAAGAAATAGCACAAGTGAAGTCTGGTAACATAATCAATCCATCAACTACTTCAGCTCCAGCTAGAGTGAAAACACCCGTATTTGATGGATCTACATCGTACCAGATATTTAAGATGCAATTTGAGATAGCAACAACTGGCTTCGATCACCAGCAAAAAGCAAACGCGCTTATATTGGCGTTGAAGGGACCTGCTGCTGAAATTTTGCAGACACTATCGGCGACAGAGCGTGATTACAACAAGGTAATGGAGGCCTTAGAAGTAAGATATGGGGAAAGTCATATGCAAGCTCTCCATCGCATGCAGCTCAAGACACGAAAACAAGGAGTCAGCGAAACTTTGCAAGAATTAGAGGCTGACATTGTGAGACTGGTTAATCTATCATATCCGAATTATAACGCTGAACATCGAGACGAACTGGCAGCTGATACATTTATCAATGCTCTTCGAGATGTGCAAATGAGAAATCAGCTGTATCTAAGCGGAAAGAAACTACCTGCGGAAGTCTTAGCATTGGCCCTACAAATGGAAGTTGGAAAAAGAGCGCATGGCTCAGATAGGGTACGTCAGATCGAAGTTGCTGAAGAACCTCTAAAAGCAGCGCTTGAGGAAGTGATCATGCGTGTCAAAAGTCTGGGAGATAAGCCTGAGCGAAATCAACGAAGTAGATCTAGCAGAGTAAGATGCTGGAACTGTGGAAAGTTGGGGCACATCCGAAGATAATGTAAATGGGAGCCGCACCCGGAAGACAGATGCCGCGTTCCGGATTCGGGAAACTAGATCGTGCCAGTTTTGAAGGGTGAAAGCTGGCTCAATTACAATGCCCTACATTGGTGGTATCACAAGTAAAAAGAGAAAATAGTAGTCTTGTCCTTCAGGCAACCGTTGGAAGCAAATCGTGCATGTTGACTTTGGACACAGTTGCTTCAAAATCGATAGTGCGTCCAGATGTGGTTCATGATAGTCAGATCGATACAGCAAGACGATTCACCTTAAAAACAGCTACGGGTGAGACAGTTCTAGTTCATGGAGAAAGCGACCAAGAAGTTCACCTTGGAGGAAATTCATTTAGGCACCGATTCATTGTAGCAGATATAGAAGATGAGTGCATAATTGGGCTTGACTTCATGAAAGAATACAATTTTATATTAGATCTGGGTAGCCACGTACTGAGATATGGAAACACAGAAATAGTGCTACACGCCACCAACGACAATGCTGAGGTTCGTGTTATTAGTGATGGACCAACTGAGATCCCGGCAAAATCTGGGAAGATCATATGGACTAAGCTACTAAATAAAAGTAACCAAAATTCACCTGTGATGATTGAGCCAGCTAACAATGACTTCGGGGGAAACATTATGATTGGCCGAACGTTAGTAGCAGCCAAAGAAGGGGTAGTTCCAGTGCAACTGATTAACTTCTCAAATAAACGAGTGATCATCAATCATGGAGAAGAAATCGCCAAATGCAGCACCATAAGAGAAATAATCAGCTGTCAAGAAGAGCAAAAGGTCTTCATGCAGAGAAACAATCCCGCATTAGTAGCAATACTTCAAGATCTTAGTAAAAGAATGAATCCAGCCGAATTCAAAGAAATCAAGAGGGTATTAACAAAGATGAGCAGCGTTTTCTCTACTGGAGATGAAGATGTTGGAAGAACAAACATCGTGCGACATAGGATCAACACTGGAAACGCTCATCCTATCAGACAGCCTCCTAGAAGACTACCACTGGCTAAACACGAGGAAGTGCAAGGAATGCTGGACAAAATGAAAAGTGATGGAGTCATCAGGCCATCTAAGAGTCCATGGAGCTCACCAGTGGTGCTAGTTAGAAAAAAAGATGGGTCAGCTCGGTTTTGTGTAGACTATCGAAAGCTCAATGAGGTAACCATTAAGGACAGCTATCCACTGCCACGAATTGATGACACACTGGATACACTATCAGGGGCCAAATGGTACAGCACATTAGATCTGAAGAGTGGCTACTGGCAAGTTGAAATGCATCCAGAAGATCGACGAAAGACAGCATTTTCTACAGGCAATGGGTTGTGGGAGTTCAATGTGATGCCGTTTGGTCTATGCAATGCCCCAGCAACATTTGAACGTCTAATGGAATGCGTGTTGCATGGTTTAACCTGGAAGGCTTGCCTAGTTTATCTTGATGACATCATTATAATGGGTCGCAACTTCGAAAAGCATCTAATGAACCTCGAAGAAGTACTCAGAAGAATAAGTAATGCCAACATGAAGTAGAATCCGGAAAGATGTTCGTTCTGGACACAGACGCAAGCAATGTAGGAACCGGAGCTGTTTTGTCACAGAAAGTTGGAGACGATGAGAAAGTGGTGGCGTACTTCAGTAAAGTTCTGTCAAAGCCGGAGCGGAGTTACTGTGTCACGAGGAAGGAGTTGCTAGCCATCATCAAGGCTGTGAAACATTTCCACAAGTATTTGTGTGGACAACCATTCCTGATTCGCACGGACCATGCTGCTCTAAAATGGTTATTACAATTCAAATTTCCTGAAGGACAAGCAGCAAGATGGATAGAGATCCTGCAGAACTACGACTTCAAAGTTGAACACCGCAAGGGAAGGATCCATGGTAACGCCGATGCCCTGTCCAGAAGACCCTGTATAGAGGAGTGCAAGTCATGTAGCAGAACTGAGGGAAATGAGGCAATGAAAGTGAACCAAATCAAGTTCCAAACTCCTGAAGATTGGTGTACCGAGGCAATTAAAAGAGAGCAGCTAGAAAATCCAGCTATGGCTCCAATATTGAAATGGAAAACTGAGGGAAGGCGACCGGAGTGGAAAGAGGTCGCACCTTTAAGTACGGAGGTGAAATGCTACTGGGCGCAATGGGACTCACTATTTATGGACAACGGGATACTTAAAAGAAAATGGGAGTCCGCTGATGGAAAGAAAGTGTTAGAACAACTGGTGTTGCCATCAAGTCGAGTGGAAGAGGTACTGGGAAAGCTGCATGGAAGTATTTCCGGAGGACACCTGGGAGTCAATAAAACCCTAGCCAAAGTAAGGGAGAGGTTTTATTGGGTAAGGTATCGAACAGACGTGGAGCAATGGTGTCGGCGATGCGATACTTGTGCAGCGAGCAAAGGACCAAAAACTAGAACTCGAGGAGAGATGCAACAGTACAATGTGGGTGCCCCAATGGAGAGAATTGCTATAGACATCGCGGGGCCATTTCCGGAAACGACAAAAGGTAACAAATACATCATGGTGGTCATTGATTACTTTACAAAATGGCCGGAAGCTTATGCAATACCGAACCAGGAAGCAGTTACGGTCGCGGAAACATTAGTCAATGAATGGGTTTGCAGATATGGAACACCGCTCGAGTTGCATACCGACCAGGGAAGGAATTTCGAATCTCAACTGATGGAAGAGCTGTGCAGAACACTCGGCATTAGAAAAACACGAACTACACCTATGAATCCACAATCGGATGGCATGGTAGAACGATTTAACCAAACCATGGAAGAACATCTGTCGAAGGTAGTGGAAGCCAACCAAAGAAATTGGGATAAGGATCTTCCGTTATTCTTGATGGCCTATCGTAGCGCAGTGCACGATACGACATATGAAACGCCAGCGAATATCATGTTTGGGAGAGAACTACATCTTCCTAGTGACATCGAGTTCGGCATCCCTGGAGGTCTGGTATCTACGAAAACAGATTATGTGGGACAACTAAGGGAGAAGATGAATAAAATCCATCAACAGGTTCGAGACCACATTAAGATTGCCAGTGACAAAATGAAAACCAGGTACGACATAAATGCAAATAGTGGCGGTTTTCAAGAAGGAGAATTGGTATGGCTATACAACCCCAGAAGAACTAAGGGAAGATCACCCAAGCTGCAACCAGATTGGGAAGGCCCATATAAAATAATCAAACGAATTAATGATGTTATCTACCGCATACAAAAGGGACCCCATACCAAGATGAAAGTGATACATCTGCAAAGGTTGGCACCGTACCAAGGTAACAGCACCAATGCGATAGCTGATATTGTTCGGGACGAACAAAACTAAATGGAGGGCAGTGTAATAAACTTCGTCCAGAATGGGTTAATTTAATTTAATCATAAATAACCAATACGTTCCGCCTAAATGTTTTCTACATTCTATGGCAAAATCAAAAGTTAACTCCCTTTAACAAATACATTTTGCATAAATTAAATTTGAGTTCGCTAATACAAATGCAAGTATGAATGAAAACAGGTGTGGCCTATTCAAGATGTACGGACTACGTAGTATTGATTTCTAGTGGATTATAGAAGTTTCGATTTATTTATTTTTCGATATAAATAAGCGAACAAAAATATCAGATAGTCAGTTTTTACTTTTGCAATTAAAAGTGTTTATAAATATTCGCATGTTTAAGGAATAATAATAACTTTAGCCTGGGTACTAATAGTGAAAGAATCTGAACTTAGTGGAATAGTAAATACAGATTTTACGATTCCGAAAATTATTGATTCAAATTGTGGAAAAGCGGTGAAGTTTATTGTACATAAATTGGAGACCCTGGAATTTATTGTAAGGAAAAACGGAAGCTGCTGTAATTTGTTGACAAATAAAGTTTGAGATTCTGTTAACCAAAGATCCGTCTTTTTACTGTCGTATTTGCTCAATAATCGAAAAGAACCAACGAAGAGTCGTTACAATACTAATGAAACAAGTGCATAGTTAATATACCAACAAACATTTTGAGCTATATTTTGTAAAAATCCATTAAGGATTCTGGAGGTTACAGTCGAAAAAAGTTGAAAAAATACGAAAAATTCACGTTTTTTTTTAATTTTTTCATTTTCAACGCCATAAATTTTGAACAAATAAAGACAATAATTTTTTTTAATTTCTTGGAGCCTATAGTAATTTCAATTTTCTTTCTTTTAAGTTAAAAGACACGAATATTGGGGCAGTTTGCACCAAGTTATTCAAGTTTTCCCAAAGAAAGTTAAAACTCAAAATTTGGGAAAAATAATTTTTTACTTAATTTATTGTGCCATAAATAATAATTTTATAAGTTCAGTCGTTCTCAAACATCAGTAAAGAATTATTTTAAAATAGTAAAGTATAATTTCCATTTTTGTTATCGAAGTTGAGAATTGGATCGATATGAGACGTATATAGAAAAATATAAACAAAAGATAATGAATTAAGAGGGGAGGCAAAACATCATAACATCAGAACTATTTAAGTTACTTCAAGCACCATAAAGTTAAGCCCCTATTTATGTCTATTAACACCTGTAAGGTTTGTTTCTTTTCTTTTTTCTCTTTTTTTTTGTTTTTTGACAATGTACATTTTTTTCTATCATCGCCCACCTTGTGTTACTCCTTACATTTATGATTATTTTAAGTTTAATTTAAGAAAGCAATTACTTCTCCTTTTTAATAGTTTTTCGTTTTGCCCAACCTTTGTTTAATTAGTTTAAAGGGATTTCTTTTTAAGTAGATAATTGTCGTATGATCAGCGTTGCCACTTGGATACATTTGTATCCATTTGGATACATTATTTGAAAATTTTATTAAATGGATACTGGATACAAAAAAATCACAAAATTGCTAGAATGGATACATTTTTTTAATATGCATTTTAGCTGTGTTTTCGTTGAAAATGTTTATGAAATTTGACAAAAAACTTTGAAAATGTTTATGAAATTTGTTTAAACAGTTTTTGAAAAACGATCACATTTTTTTTAACAATTTAAAAGTCGATTTAAAAATCATTTTATACAATTTTATAAACCCTCATTGTTTCTTAAAGAAAGGAATGTAAATGAGCTAGGTTTTGAAAACGAAGAAAACCATATACCATTGGTTGACTTACTTATATGGGGTATGCAGTACAATCATTTTTAGCATACAATAAACTGAAAAATGAGGAAATTTCGGAGCTGACAAAAAATGTGAAAAAAATGTATATGGAATTTATTCATCAAATAAAACATAAATAAAAATCAGCAGATAAAAATTTGAGTTGAAATATTTAATTTAATTTTGTGGAGAACAGACGTGTTTTTAATTACAGCCAAAAAATAAATAAAAATTAAATTAAAAATAATTATAAAGTGATTGTGCAAGTATTAATTACAAATTTCTCTATAATATTTAGACATTTTATTTTGTATATATGTTTTATTTTATTGAGTGCATGTTTTATTATACCGAAATTTAAAAAACTATAAAGTGAAAACATTAAAATATTTATGCAAAGTTAAATAACTATAAACATTCCTGTTCTGATATGGCACCAGGGAGGAAACCTAATAGAAATCAACTGAATAGGATGGAAGCTACCGTTCATTCCAGTCATCAAAAATGTGGAAATTGTAATGAAATTTGCAATAAAAAAGATAAGAAGTTTAAATGCAATACATGTGACAAAACATTTCACCTTGAATGCACCAACGCTGATCGTTTTCAATATAAAAAATACACTGAAGATCATCAATGGTACTGTACTATTCAATGCAAGGATATGAGTAATGAGAACAAAAATAATACAGTAAACGAGATTGTAATTACTAACCGAGAGATTGTTTATGATGTCAATAACCGAGATAAAACATTTGACGAAATTATTAAATCGCAAATTATATCTCTGATCAATTGGATACATTAATTCAAGAAAATCAATCTCTAAAATCAATCCTTAAGACTTATGCGGAAAGAACTAAAAATTTGGAAAAAGCTGTGCAAGATCTCTCTAATGATGTTGAAGAATTAAAACAAGAACGCCTTGATAATAACATGATTATAATGGGTGTTCCTAAAAATGCATCTGAAGATGATAAAATTGCAGTACAACAAATTGCTGAGGAATTAAAGGTAAATCTAGCAGTTAAAGACATTGTAGAAGTTCATAGACTTGAAAAAAAAAACACTGGAGAGGGATCCGTACAAACTCACCCACCAATACTTGTAAAATTTATTCGAAAGGATATTAAAGATGCTATTAAGACAGCAAAAAAAAATTATGATGGGAATTTATTAACACAAAAAATCTTTACTCGTGAAAAAAATGCTACCTTGCAGATATACTTGAATATGCATCTTACGCCTTATTATCACGATTTATTAAGAGATGCTAGACAGTTGAAAAAATCGTTTAACTATAAATATGTATGGTTCTCCAATAACAAAATATATGCTCGTAAAACTGAAACTTCTTCAATCATCTTAATAACATCCAAACTGCAAGTGGAAAACCTAAAAAGATACTAATCTAAATAAAGTGTAAAATTTAAAAAAAAATTATGGATTCAAGTGAATTAGTTCAATCAATTGATATAGAACATACTGTCAATAGTTTTTCTAGTAAGTTATATAAAAAAGATAATCTTAATATATTATACATAAACATTAGAAGTTTGAGGAATAAGTTGGATTCATTGAAGGATATACTTGCATCATATACATTTTCAATTCATATAATAGTGGTAGTAGAAGTGTGGATTTATAATAATGAATGTGATCAATATTCGATAAATAATTATACTCAACATTTTCAAACAAGAGAGGATTCAAGAGGTAGAGGTATGGCGATCTACGTCATTAATGATATACAATCAAATATTATCTATAGTGAGTGCAATGAGAGTAACGAGTTTTTAGTTGTTAATCTCATAGACTTAAAAATAAAATTAATATCAGTATATAATCAATCAGGTATGCACACACATTCATTTTTATGTAACTTAAATAAATTACTTGAAAGACACCAGAATTGCGTAGTTATTGGTGATTTTAATTTGGATTTGTTGAAACGAGAAGACAGTCTAATCGCTGAATATAAAAGTATTTTGAATTCTAACGGTTTTCTTGTTTTAAACAAAATCGAAAAGCCTTATGCAACAAGAATTGCACATACTACTATATCATCAACATACACAATTCTGGATCATTTTATTACTGATATGGTGAACCGTAATTTCTCTTTATCGCTTTTCGATCACTGTATAAGTGATCATCGTTTATTGCTTGCAAATCTAAATACAACAGAACTTAAAAATGTAAAAGCAAAAATAAAAAGTCAGACAAGTGCGAATAAAATTCGCTCGTCAAGGGTTCCGTGAATGTAAAGAAAACAATATCAAAATAATTTACATAAAGTTGTGTTGTAAAGGGTTTATATTGCCAGACCATAGACACATAAAAACTAAAAGGTTCATCGTAAATATCAATAGTTAATGTCAATCTCATCTAAATTGATCGAAATGATATAAAAAATATTACTTTAGGTTAAATGATATCCATAGCTATTTATGGTAGCTAAGGAACGACTCAATTCTGTTAAACAACGACGAAATTTAGGGGTGGAGTGGTGTTAACGCTAAAAATAGGATTTTTTTTTGATAATAATTCAAAAACTGTGCATCGCAAGATTCTAAAATAATTGTAATGTTTCTCAATTTTGGTGTTCTTTCAAATGACACTCATGCGAGCCAAAAAACCTTTTTTTCACGATTCCTCACTCCTATCCCCTAAACACGTAGAATTAAAACTACTTGAGGCTTCGCTATATTTTTCGTTAAGGGTTTATCAAATTTCCTATCTCAATGAATTTTTTCAAATTTTTCTGTCAATCAACGAAGAAACGTATATGGGGGGGGGCCAACCTTTTGTTGCACTTTTTTGAGAATAATTCAAAAACGGTGCATCGCAAAATTCTAAAAAAACTGTATTGTTTTTTAATTTTGGTGCTCTATCAAATGACATCCCACTCATGCGGGTCAAAAAACAATTTTTCACCCTTCCCCACTCCCATCCCCTAAACACATAGAAATAAAATCACTTGAAGCTTCGCTATATTTTTCGTGTTTCATAGAATTATAGGCTCATCGCTTTACTAAAATTTTCAGTTCTTTCTATAGCAACAATTTTTTTGTGTTAGATTACATAAGTTCGACATTTGAGTCGGTGCTTGAAAAACAACGTATAATTTTAACAATATTTAAAATTAACAAAAGATCAATGTTTGACTTAAACAATAGCATATTAAACAAATATTAACCCTAAAATAATTGCAGGTTATCGAACTTACCATTCAATTAAAACTCAACATTTTCTAAAGTTAAACAAGAAATTTATTAAACCAGTAATTATGAATGGATTACAAACGTGGATCTTAACACAAACTAACAAATCACATCAATCTGATTTGAACCTTGAGAATTTACGCCACCTTTTGGGCCCACTTATGGCATACAATACAATACAATATACAATAGATAGTAAAGGACCGTGATAATTTTAAAAATAAAGTTCTTTCTTTTGGATAACTGGTTATATTCACTCTAAAAGAGTTGCAAAATTAAGAATTGCTCTAAGAATCAGTACAAAGGATGACATGACTAAAAATGTACACGCCAGTCCCACTAAATATTGCTATTCGGGTTAAAAAAGCTTTATTTCACCTTACCATTCCTACCCTTTCAAAACGATTAATAAATATTTGATACACGGGGGGACGGTCTGAATTTTGAACATTTTTGATCATAACTCAAAAACTGTGCACCGCAAAATTATAAAAAAAATTGCAATAATTTTTAAATTAGGTGCTCTTTCAAATGATTTTCCATTCGCTTGGGTCAAAAAAAGTTTTTTTTTACCCTCTCTACCCTGGTGCCCTAAACACACAGAAAAATAATTATTTGAGACTTCGGTATAATTTTCATACAAAATTTACCAAATTTCCTAGCTCTGTGAATTTTTTCAAATTTTTCTGTCAATCAGTGTCGAAACGTAGGGGAGGGAACGGTTTGAATTTTGCACTTTTTTGTCCATAACTCAAAAACTGTGCACCGCAAAATTATAAAAAAAATTGCAACAAATTTTAAATTAGGTGTTCTTTCAAATGACACCCCACTCGCTTGGGTCAAAAAAGTTTTTTTTTTACCCTCTTTACCCCGGTCCCCTAAACACTCAGAAATATAATTATTTGAGACTTCGGTATAATTTTCATACAAAATTTACCAAATTGCCTAGCTCTGTGAATTTTTTCAAATTTTTCTGTCAATCAGTGTCGAAACGTAGGGGGGGGGGGAACGGTTTGAATTTTGCACTTTTTTGTCCATAACTCAAAAACTGTGCACCGCAAAATTCTAAAAAAAAGTGCAACAAATTCCAAATTAGGTGTTCTTTCAACTGACACCCCACTCGCTTGGGTCAAAAAAGTTTTTTTTTTACCCTCTTTACCCCGGTCCCCTAAACACTCAGAAATATAATTATGTGAGACTTCGGTATAATTTTCATACAAAATTTACTAAATTGCCTAGCTCTGTGAATTTTTTCAAATTTTTCTGTCAATCAGTGTCGAAACGTAGGGGGGGGAACGGTTTGAATTTTGCACTTTTTTGTCCATAACTCAAAAACTGTGCACCAAAAAATTCTGAAAAAAATTGCATCAAATTTCAAATTAGGTGCTCTTTCAAATGACACCCCACTCGCTTGGGTCAAAAAAGTTTTTTTTTTACCCTCTTTACCCCGGTCCCCTAAACACTCAGAAATATAATTATTTGAGACTTCGGTATAATTTTCGTACAAAATTTACCAAATCGCCTAGCTCTGTGAATTTTTTCAAATTTTTCTGTCAATCAGTGTCGAAACGTAGGGGGGGGGGACGGTTTTAATTTTGCACTTTTTTGTCCATAACTCAAAAACTGTGCACCGAAAAATTCTAAAAAAAATTGCAACAAATTTCAAATTAGGTGCTCTTTCAAATGACACCCCACTCGCTTGGGTCAAAAGAAATTTTTTTTTACCCTCTTTACACCGGTCCCCTAAACACACAGAAATATAATTATTTGAGACTTCGGTATAATTTTCATACAAAATTTACCAAATTTTCTAGCTCTGTGAATTTTTCCAAATTTTTCTGTCAATCAGTGTCGAAACGAAGGGGGGGGGGAACGGTATGTTTTTGACAATAACTCAAAAACTGTGCATTGCAAAATTCTAAAAAAAATTGCTATGATTTCTAAATCAGGTGCTCTTTCAAATGACACCCCACTTGACCACATTTTAAATAGTGTTTTTACCCCTCCTTATTTCCACCCCCTTAATAAATCTAATTATGAGAATATGACACTTTTATATATTTTTTATTAAAACTGTACTGATTTTTCTATCATTCCAAATACATTTGAAAATTTTCGATCAGTTAGGTTCGGAGCTAATCGAGTTAAGAAAACACGAAAAAAACGTCATTATTCAGAATTATACAAAAAATGGTGAGGTGTAAAATTCCAAAATAAATTTTTAAGAAATACTGAAATGAAGCCCTTTCATATGATACCCTACTTGAATCTATAAAAAAATCTATTTTCTCAAAGGTCTCACATCGAACCCCTGTAAACCAAACGAAAACCACTTTAGTTTTATTTGTATTCGTCATTTCATGTGGACAAATTAGTTTTATACACATGCCAAATTTCAAGTCCATAGCATTTATAGTTTACGAGATAATCGATATAATGTGAAAAACTCGTTTTACTCTCACCAATAGTGTTCCGTATAAAAAACGGAACCCTAAAAAGAAGATTTTGGACTATGATGCAATAAATGACGTTCACTTATCACAGATGATTAACTCTTGTCATACTTTTAAGGAGCTAATAAATGTGTGTAAACAAACTATTGATAAACATTCATATGAATTAACAATTGATCTTTCTGTCAATTCCCGCAATCCTTGGATTTCGAAATTGATAAAAAATATGTAAAAATAAGAGATAAATTCTATAAACTAAAAACTAAATATCCAAATAATTTGTATTTTTCCAATAGATTTTTATTTTTTAAGAGTGAAGTTCTTAAAATGATTAAAGAGGAGAAAATAAAATTCTTTCGAAATGAACTGCACAAAAATGATGTTCGAAGTTTATGGCAAATTCTAAATAAATACGTTTTCAATAAAACAAAAAATCAAAAAAATATTAAACTTAAAGATGATTTTGGAAGAATTGTTGATGACAAAAAACAAATTTGTGATAAATTTAACAAATACTTTATTAATTGTGTTGATGACCTTATTTCTGATACTCCTGATGTAAATAATGATACTCCTTATAATGATATGATTGATCCTCCTTTGATAACTGAGCCATTTGTATTGACACAAACCAACGAAGAAGAAATTATGGATATAATAAATAGTTTAAATAAAAAATCGGCGGTTGGATTTGATACCATCTCTTCTAAATTTTGTGCTCTTTTTAAGAAGATATTGTCAAAAAAAGTTGCTGACCTTATTAATGACTCAATGAAATCGTTTACTTTTCCAGAGGAACTAAAAGTAGCACAAGTTTGTCCTGTTTTTAAAAAAGGGGACACTTATGAGATCTGTAATTATAGGCCTATCTCAGTGCTTTCAACATTTTCTAAATGTATGGAAATAGTAATTTATAAACGCTTAGATAAATACTGTATAACTAATCAAATAATAAATGAAAATCAATTTGGGTTCATTCGAGGCTCCAGTACACTAGCAGCTGTAAGTCAACTGATTCTCAAAATCAAAGATGGGTTAGATAAGAAACTATATACAGCATGTTTATTTATCGACCTTCAAAAAGCATTCGATACAATATGTTTTAGATTGCTTTTATACAAACTCAAAAAGATTGGCATAGCTTCTAATGAACTCAAATTATTTGAATCGTACCTATCCAATAGACCCCAATATGTGAAAATATCTGACTCTATAAGCGCTTCATTAAATATTAAACATGGTGTTCCACAAGGCTCGCTATTAGGACCTCTTCTTTTCATAATTTATATTAATGACTTGCTGTCGTTGAAATTGCATGGATTACTACAAATGTATGCTGACGACACTGCCATCATTTATGCTGAAAAAAATAGCAACGATCTAATGACTAAGATGCAAGAAGATATAAATAAAATTAACGAATGGATTATAAAAAATCATCTTAAAATAAATACATCAAAAACAAATTATATAATCTTCGAAACAACAAATAAAAATCTTAATGACCTGCTTTCTTTCTCAATTAAGGTAGATGACAATACAATTAAACGTGTCTATGAATCAAAATATCTTGGTCTAACACTAGACTCATATCTGACTTTCGATCATCACATTCAAAATATTAAAAGTAAAATAAAATCGATTTCTTTTATTTTATACAAAATGAAATTCATATTACCAATAGCAACAAAATATCTTATATTTAACGCCCACGTGATGAGTCAGATAAGATACCTTCTCCCAATTTGGGGTTTCTCAATTTAGATTAAATGATGTCAAGCGGCTTATCAATAAATGTTTAAAAAGTGTTAAGGGTCTACCACATTTAACCTCGTCAAAAACCTTATATAGTAGAAATATTCTATCCTTGGATTCTCTAATAAAATATGAATCGGTTCTTCTAGTCTTCAAAATCCAAAATAATTTAATAAGAAATACAGTCATTTTGACAAAGGTGGATTCAGTACATGATTACTCCACAAGGCAAAGAAACGATTATTATATAAATTTCTATCGAACTTCGGGCGGTCAATCAAATTTTTTATATCAGGGACTGTCAGTTTTTAATAGTTTACCAAACAATATAAAATCAGAAAAACAGATCTCTAAATTTAAGGAATCGTTGAAAAATCATATATTTAAATTGTCACTAAAATAAAATTTTATTATTCGGTATATGTTCACGAGGAAGTCCTCAAAAACTATCGAACTTTTTAATTGTGCAGTTCATATCAACTCAACTCATAATTTTCCATCTTTATCTGTTATTTAATTTTTGTTGTAATTATTATTAAATTAAGAAGGCCTATTAAACTTAGAATATTAAAAAGAATTATAATATAATATGTTTAGAATAAGAATAGTTAAAACCTTTTTTGTTTTTTATATTAAATATTTATGTATAATATTAATTTAACAAATACACGTAATTAAAAACGTCTGTTAATCCAATATAAAAAACCAAATGTTTACGGATAAGCACATATTGTGCTTTTGTAAATGATAGCTTATAAGGCATAAATTATTTTAAACTCAAAATTTGAAAGAATTTAAATCAAAATTGTAAATTTTTCTCTTATAAACAAAAGAATAAAATATGGAGGGGCTGAAATCTCAAGCTCTGAAATATCAAGACTTCGGTCTGGGTTAAGGATTTTGATATAGTTTACGGCAACAAAACTTTTATGAGGACATGGTTTTTAGTTTTGGGCAGCGATGAATATCAAACATAACTCTTTGTTAAAGTACACGTATTCAGAGATAGACTCTGTTTAAAAATTTATTACAAAACTAACACGAAACATCAATACGTTGCCGGATAATTGTAATCAAAATTCCAAAAATATTGTTAAATTAAATAAAATCAAACTTTTTCAAAATTCCAAAAATATTCTAAAAATTAGAATGAAATCAAATATTTAAACTTTTTCTAAATTCTGATGATATGCCAAAAATTCTTAAAAATTCGAACTTTTCCAAAATTCTAAAAATATTGCAAAAATTATTACAAAATCAAAAATTAAAACTTTTTTCAAAATTCCAAAAATTATAATAATATCAAAAATTAAAAATTTTTCAAAATTCTAAAAATATTTCAAAAATTCTTACAAAATCAAAAATTAAAACTTTTGCCGAAATTCTAAAAATATTGCAAAAATTATTACAAAATCAAAAATACAAACTTTTTCAAAATTCCAAAAATATTTCAAAAACTACAACAAATTCAAAAATTTCCATGTCCAATTTCATTTTAAATTACATTTACGTCATAAAAACAGCTACATTTTTTTTCCCAAAATATTGGCTAAAAAATTGAATGAAATCATTTTTTGACACACTTGACATTATTTTTTGACAAACTTATAATGCCATAATTCTCTATAATAATAATAAAATATCATGTCATACGAACTATTAATTTTACTTTTTTCTAAAAAAATTGGGTAAAAAATAAATAAAAACCTTTCTTTTGACACACTTGACAACATTTTTTGACAAACTTATAATACCATAATTCTCAATAATAATAATAAAATTTCATTTCAAACAAACAATTTATTTTTTTTTCAAAAAATTGGGGAAAAAACTAAATAAAAATCTTTTGACACACTTGACAACATTTTGTTGAAAAACTTATAATGCCATCATTCTCAATAATAATAATAAAATTTCATTTTAAACAAACAATTTTATTTCCAAAAAATTGGGAAAAAAAAAATAAAAATCTTTGTTTTGACACACTTGACAACACTTTTTTGACAAACTTATAATGTAATTCTCCATAATTCTCAATAATAATAATAAAACTTCATTTCAAACAAACAATTAATTTTATATTTTTTTTCCAAAAAATTAGGTAAAAAAATAAATAAAAATCTTTCTTTTGACACACTTGACAACTTTTTTTTGACAAACTTATAATGCAATAATCTAGTTTTTGATCTCACATACCAATCCCGACCATCAAGATTTCTTCAAATTCAATGTTCCTACTCGTAATCACTTAAAATGAACGTTTTTTAAGCCAAAAATATGCAAATTTCCTTGTTTTGACACACATAATGATTTTTTTGACACACTTCCGGTACAGTTATCGAACACAGCGTCCTTTCGGACCTGTACCTTGAGTATACCTATTTTTAGAAAAAAAAATTTTTGAAATCCCTCCAGTGGTTTTCCCTGCAGCGTAGGTAATGACGGACGGCCGGACGGCCGGCCGACAGACAGACATACATTTTTTTTTTTTTTGCTTTTTTAGAATCAGGAGGTCCTAAAACGTCGAGAAATGTCAAAAAAAGTGGGGGTAAGAATTTCACTTTGAGCTCATGAATGTAATACTTAGGTCTTTCAGACCGAAGTAATTAATGTGATTTTTTTGTTGTTATAATATAAATAAATGTGATCAGATACTGAATTGTACTAAAGAAATATCGTAATTAGTCCTTTAGCAATATCAAATAATCATGTTTCATTTTTTCAAAAGAGTGGATACATTTGGATACATTTTTTTAAAAAATTGGATACTTTTGAATTTTTTTGAGTGGCAACGCTGCGTATGATAAGTTGCAAACATAATCTCTCTGAGGATAAATTTAATTCCAAACATTCAAGTGAAAATAATAATTAAAAAAGAAAAAATGTTACAAATATAAATTTTAAATAGTATATTGTTGTTAAAAATCAATAAATCAATAGTGATAGCTGCCTTTTAAAGCAAAATAAATTGTTAGTAAAGTGTAACATTAAATTTATTTAAATGGCGTTGTCAAGAAGTTTCAAGTGTAAAAATAGCACAAATTCATTTTGTTTTATTTGTGGAAGTTACATAATACATACTGCTAAATCACCCCATTTATAAGAACTGCCTATCGTCATTACTAACTGATATTTTCCAACTCCTAAAATAAATCCGAGGTGGGAGGAGCTAGATTATGTCCAAAAACTTCACAAAAAAAATTTCAATTTCGAAATTTTTCATATACAAATAAAATACAACTTTTGTCAAAAAAAGAAATTTCATAATCAACTAACTGATATTTTTCAACTCCTAAAATAAGTCCAAGGTGGGAAGAGCTAGATCATGTCAAAAAACTTCCCAAAAAAAATCTCAATTTCGAGAAAAATCATATACAAACAAAATACAACTTTTGTCAAAAAAAGACATTTCATAATCAACTAACTGATATTTTCCAACTCCTTAAATAAGTCCGAGGTAGGAGGAGCTAGATCTACTACGAAAACTACTTCTATATAAATCAATTATGTTTCAGAATTTAAATTATTCTTAAAGTTAAATTTTTATTCCAAATTTTGAATTTTGACTTTCTTTGGAAAAACTTGAATAACTTGGTGCAAACTGCACCAATATTCGTATCTTTTAGCTTAAAAGAAAGAAAATTGAAATTACTATAAGTTCCAAGAAATAAAAAAAAATTAGTGTCTTTATTTGTTCAAAATTGATGGTGTTGAAAATGGAAAAATTAGAAAAAAACGTGAATTTTTCGTATTTTTTCAACTTTTTTCGACTGTAACTTCCAGAATCCTTAATGGATTTTTACAAAATGTAGCTCAAAATATTTGTTAGCGTATTTACTATGAACATGTTTCATTAATATATTTTATTTGTTGGTTTTGTAAAATATGAGACCCAAAAACCGAAACAACATTTTTGATCACCAAAAAAATTGGTTTTTCGTGAATATCTCAAAAACAAGAGCTAACCAAAAAAAATGAATATGATATTCGTGTTCAAGAGGTCCAAATCCATAAGAAAAGTTGGGTTTTATTCAGGGAGACAAAAAAAGTTCAAAATTTGTAAACTAGTGTAATCAGTTTATTCCAACACCATTGCTCAAAAAAGAAAAAAATCGAGAGTATCATTATGTATCATTATCAAAATAAATAAATATTGGTGTTTTCAAAAAAATAATAAGTTTTGTTTTGTATTTTAAATATTTTTTTATTAACTTATCGTTCGTGACAGAATTTATTCAGATTTTCTTAAGTTACTTGTATTTTTTTCCATTATTTGTAGAAGTTCAGTGAAGTAGACTATGATTTTAGGTCAAAATGAAAATGAAATGAAATGAAAATTAAAATGTTAAAACTTAATTATAAGAAGAATTTATTAATAGTAAGAGTAATTTTTGTTAAGTGCAATTAATATTGCAATATAAATAAGTAAATTTGTTATTTAAACCGTTGTTTATAATTTAAATATTTCCTTAACTATACCTTATAATATCAATATCATCATTTTGGTAACATTTTTGTCATTCCGGGAACGGATGATCGTTTCCGGGAACACTTCAATATTTCAATAAAATACGCATAAATTGAGCTATTTTTTTTTAAACATAGTTTATTACATTACAGAACTTTCATTCTCTTCGTGTAACGTAATTGTATTATAAGAGTTTTGAATATTTTAAAATTTCTTTAATTTTATGCACGATAATAGCAACTTCTTTAATTTTTTGACGTATTTTGCTTGTAGAAGATTTTGTATGCAATTTCTTCATAATTGCTTATATAATATAGATACATAATATACCCATGTTATTAAACAATGCTTAAGTTATGTACTTTGTTTTGTTTTTGTTCATTTTATCAAACTTAGAAAAACGTTCCCGAATTGACAGTTTTCTGTAAGATATTGACTAAAAAGCAATATTGCAAAAAAAGTATTGAGTTTTGTGTGCTGCCCTGTCAAAGTTTATTAATATACAAATTTTGCAACAGTATGAACTAAGAATCATCATTATAGCTTGAATTTTTTTTTGGCATAAAAATTATCTTGAAATTTGCAACCTTGGTGATTTTGAGCCAGTTGTTTGAGACTTTGCTATGATTTTCATTCAAAACTTACAAATTATCCTATCTCTGCGAATTTTTTCAAATTTTTCTGTCAATCATCGTCGAAACGTAGGGAGCGAAACGATCTGAAATTTGCACTTTTTTAATAATAACTCAAAAACTTTACATCACAAAATTCTAAAAAAAATTGCAATGATTTATAAATTAGGTGTTCTTTTAAATGACATCTCATTCGCTTGGGTCCAAAAAGATTTTCTTTTACCCTCTTTACCCCGGTCCCCTAAACACACAGAAATATAATTATTTGAGACCTCGTTATAATTTTCATATAAAATTTACTAAATTTCCTAGCTCTGTGAATTTTTTCAAATTTTTCTGTCAATCAGTGTCGAATCGTAGGGGGAGGGAACGGTCTGGATTTCGCACTTTTTTGAAAATAACTCAAAAACTGTGCATCGCAAAATTCTAAAAAGAATTGCTATGTTTTTTAAATAAAGTCCTCTTTCAAATGACACCCCACTTGACCCCATTTTAAATAGTGATTTTACCCCTCCTCATATCCACCCCCTTAATAAATCTAAGTATGAGAATATGACACTTTTTTATATTTTTTATTAAAAACGTACTAATTTTTCTATCATTTCTAATACATTTGAAAATTTTCGATTAGTTAGGTTCGGAGCTAATCGAGGTAAGAAAACACGAAAAAAACGTCATTATTCCAAATTATACAAAAAATGGTGAAGTGTAAAATTCCAAAATAAATTTCTAAGGAATACTGAAATAAAGCCCTTTCATATGATAGCCTACTTGAATCTATAAAAAAATATATTTTCTCAAAGGTCTCACATCGTACCCCTGTAAACCAAACGAAAACCACTTTAGTTTTATTTGTATCCGTCATTTCATGTGAGCAGATTAGTTTTATACGCACCTCAAATTTCAAGTCCATAGCATTTATATTTTACGAGATAATCGATATAATGTGAAAAACACGTTTTACTCTCACCAATAGTGTTCCGTATAAAAAACGGAGCCCTAAAAATGACTCTTAAGAACTGGTAATTTGTTTTTGTAAAATGCTTGTTTTGTGGATACTAATAACAATAATTTATTAATATAAATTATTGATTTTATTTAATTTATTTGTGCTGACAATTAGTATAGAGTACAGAGGTAATATATTTCTTGATACAAATGTGTTAGAAGGCAGAATATAAAATTAGAAGTGAAAAAACATCAGTAGCCCTATTCCGGTAATCATCATCATGAAATCAATTATGAAATATAAGAATTGAGAAATAAATTATAGCAATTTTTTCAAAACTATAGTATTCCGTGCTGCGGGAAATAACAAATTCGTATATTAGAAAATATTTCTTTATTTCATTTATAGTCCCTGGGCCGGCGCCGATTTCATGTGATGATTTCCACATATTTTTTACTTCGTGAGACGCCTGTCCTAGATGAGCCCGAAAACATTTGTTCTGCGATTTTTCTGAAATCGGCCGCTTTTGCGTTCGGCAAGTTTCGAAAAATGCCGAGTGGCCGGGATCTTGTAAATTTTTGATTTTTTAACTATGGGGGCTGGAAATTTGATTTAGAACACGAGGGTACCCTTTTCCGACAAAAATTTGTCTGCTATTGTCTAGTCCGACAATCCAAACATACCAAAATTTCAGTTGTCGGACTCGACAATAGCAGACACATTTTGGTCGGACAAGCTTACCCTCTTGTTCTAAAACCCCCACAGCTAAAAAAAAATGTGCTAACAAATTTACAAGATCGCGAGCAATCGGCATTTTTTGGAGCTTGCCGAACTCAAAAGCGGCCGATTTGAGAAAAATCGCAGAACAATTTTTTTCGGGCTCGTTAAGGATAGGCGCCTCACGAAGTATAAAATATGTGGTAATCATCACATGAAATCGGCGCCGGCCCAAGGATTATTATTGCACTTTTTTTCTCAATTCCTAATTCCCAGGGAAATGCCGAAATAGGCGTACAGAAATCGTTAAACGAGCAAATTTCCGTTAATATTTGCAATGCCTTTCAGAATAAAAAAATCTACCTAAAAGCTTAATGAGCCTAAGTCCAGATTTTTGGGTTGAAAATATTTTAAACGCTAACATAGATAAATATCAGATACTGGTTATATACCTATAAGTAGTAAACCACTCGTCTCCTCTAGCATAACAAATTTACAGAGTGTTTCTTGTATGAATGAGTATTTAAAAAAAAAATTGTTTCATTACACAAGAATTTCATTTTGATATATGACATTCAAAAGGACGATCATTTTATTTGTTCGATTTATCGATATCGGTTATTAAAAAAATCGGTTGAATTTAGTTTGTATTAATTATTTAGAACACGAACTATGTAATCTTTTGCATCTCTTAATAATGTTTGTTATAATATAGAAATGTTTAGCCTCTTAAAATCAGTAAACACTTAAGCGTTGTCTAACGTATATTTGAATTGAATAGAGAGTTTATTAATATATTTTAGCTATGCTAATTATATATTTAATTTTTGTTCTACAATTTAATCTATATTTTACGTTTATGGTAAATCTATAATTAATTACGTCTTAGACAAATTTTTAAGCGTAGTTTGACTTTACGGGTCTTAAAATGTTTTTAATTTCATTACATATTTTGGCCCGTACATATTTTTGGTGATGTTGAAAAAATTGTGTTAAATTTTGTCGTAATATATTTACATTTACGGTTATTTGTTGATTAATTAATTTATGATCAAGCATAGCCTCGGCTAGTCCATAGTATGGAATTAGTACTTTACCAGATATTTGGTTTATTACATTTGATGTATAACATATTGCAAATAACATTCTAATTGGTTTTGCAAAGGCGATCCAATGGATGTGTCTTTGTGAGTAATCGCAATTAATTGCGTTCACTTTCAATAATTCTTCCGTTGTAGCTCTACTACATTTTGACGTATACTGGTTCCTACGGCTTCGGAGTAGTAGTAATATTAATACAAAAAATTCGGCCAATTAGTCAGTATAATATTTCTAAGTGATTTTGGTTTGTTTATTTTGAGCTAGCTATAGTTGAAATGAGTTTCAACTATAGTTAGCTTAAAATAAACAAATCAAAATCACTGAGAAATATTACACTGACTAATTGGCAGAATTTTTTGTATTAATATTACTACTGCTCTTAATCTTCCTCTAATCAACCTTGCCTGAAACATATCGAAAATAATTTTACTATATAGACTTGTATATTTTGCGGGTATTGGACTAACTTTCTGTTCACATCAAGTTTTATTGATTACAAAAATAAAATTTCTTCTTTATTCTATACAGACTGAAAAATTGGCTTGTGAAGTTTATAATATTAAAATGATAGAATTAAATAGCGAATATTTTGTCGTTCATCATCTTCGAACCCGACATCACAACCGTACCACACAAATTATCGAGATTGAATTCGACGTACTTCAAACAGTAGACACTGCAGATATACAAATTGTAGTGTTTGGAATGTATGGAAATGAATTTCGTCAAATAATGGATTGGAAATTTAATAGTGTTTCTGAAATGATGAATTCAAAATTGATGAAGGCTGCATACGATGATTTACTTTTGGTTTCAAATTTCCCACCTCGTGACAACTGTATATTTGAACCAGTAAGTTTAAAAAAATTAAATTATGTTATATGTTACAATGTTTTATGTTAAAATATTATTTTTTGAAAATTGTATTTATAGAAACTCTATAAAGTGTATAATGGCGTAATTTCATCGGACAGTATTCCTGAGTTTTTGTTACGGAATGGAGATTTAATGATTAAGGGTATATTAAAAATTAATAAAAAACTAATTGCCTCTTATGAAATTTATTTTAAAATTATAAGATATTAGTTTGCTGCTTTAATTTATATTTATTTGTTAAATTAAGAACACTTTTTACCAAACCTCTATTATATATGCCAAAAAAATTAAGGGAAAATATAAATTATATATATAGTCCAATTAAAGTAATATTGCTCGTAGTGTGTGTAATATAGGTTATACCATATCAAATAGTTTATAAAATAAACCAGTTGAGGCAGTATGCTGGGAGTTTGAACCCCCCCATGTTGCATCAAATCGGTTAATATACACTTACATGGAATTTACATTTCAAATTACTATAGTTAAAACCTAATTGTCTCTATCAGATCCCTTATTTCATATTTCATAATAACAGTAGTTATTTTTTTTTTGTACATACATTGTACATATTATTTAATCTGGAATTCAATTTGAACAATAATTCATAATCATATATTTATATTATATTTTTATGTGTTAAATACCGATTTTTTATTTTAATCTTTAATATATGTATAAATAAAAAAAAACATAAAAATCAAATTGAATATTTGAAGCGAAACCTCCCTACCTCCCATAGCTCGATCCTGCGTACGCCCCTGAGTTGAGATAATATATAACCTAGTTTGTAAACCACTAGACTATGTATTTATCCTAGCAACAACGATCGAATTCCAGTCAAGTTCAACGGATTTGTCTGAGCTTTAAACTACAGAGCCGTTTAAGATATTTAGTTCATTTCTTAAGTATGTCTGTGGGTAAATTGCACAATTGATCTTTGACGTTACAGTGCTGTAAGTAATCTATCAAACTAAACCAGTTTTTTTAGTAATTGAATATTTCCGTTTTGTTAATAATTGATTATTGATAACAGTTATTTGTATATTAAGTTGTGTAACAATAATAACATTTTAACGGTAACTACAAAACGATGTATATATCAAACAATTAATTATTTAATTAAAACATGAATGATACGAATAAATAAAACATCGTTCATGATTAGTTTATAATCCAAATTTTTAGTCGAGAAATGGAGAACATTGGGTCGGATCACTCCAGTTATAACACTCCAATTTTAACAGTTACCATAATGGAGTTACAGGCTAACATCGTAGCAAATTTAACACTAATGGTGAAAATTGTTCAACAGTAGTGCTCAGGTTGTTAATTTGGATTACATACAACGAGAGCACTTTTGACTGAAAATAGTTACTGTGGAGAGATCAGTTTTTGGAGGGATCCATAGTTATTGTGGAGGAATCAAAGTGAAGAGATCAGTTTTTGTTCATTTATAAATTTTGTAATTTTTGACATTGCTTGTTCGAAGAAACAAGGTAGTGCAACACATGTTCAAGGCATATGTCATGGCCTGGAGTATTGGCAACTCAATTTTAGTTTTGATGACAGCAAATTTTAAAAACATTTCTCTTTATGTCTTATTTTACATATATGTATTTCCCATCATATCATGAAATATTGCCTTTTATAATATTTTATCATGTGATAGAATTTATTGTGTTAGTTATCGATTTCTTTAAAAGAAACATTCAAACAAAAATTACATTCATCAACTTCGGAAGCTTAGAAAATTAATAACACAATACCGACTTCATTTCTGACTACAAATGCAATCTTATTCAAAATCTGAAAACAATATTATAATTTAATATGGTTTTTTATAGTTGTCCTTGGCTTTGTGCTTTTGTTACTTTGATAATCAATTATTAATTATAAAATTTTTATTTTTGGATAATTAAGTTGATACTTGATACTTTATAGTAAAAACAAAAACTGTCTCTATCTACTTAATTATCCAAAAACAAAAATCTTTTAACCTTTTCCTATGCAAAATAAAAACATTTTACGTTCATGAAATTGCCCACTCGACCCTAACGCGTCTCGTGAGTAAATTTTCACTCACGAAAAGGTTAAATAAAATCAAACTTTTTTCAAAATTCTAAAAATATTCCAAAAATTATTTGTTATGTTTAGCCTGGAATATAGGGACGTAGTGTCGTACACTACTGATTCATGTAGTTTGTATTTCATCTCATATCACCATTTTACATATCATGTGTAGTTCATAACATTTCTCGTGCATCCGTAATCTATAGTCCTATTTTCGTATAGTTTCCGTTACACATATTTTTTTTTTAGCACAACACCATTAACCATAATATTTTATTCTACAATCCCCTATTATTGGTTCACACTTCGTTTTCACCAGCATTACTTCCCCATACTGCATAAATTTGAATTCTCCGGACCTTAACCGTAATTGCTCTAATTATTTTCAAACCTCCAATAGCTGTGCATATTTGTCCAATCGTCTTAATATCAACAGAATTATTATCCTACAATCCGTTTTGCAATTGTATTCAAAACATATTATATTTCTTATATAGGTATTTTTATCAGTTTCGCTTTTCGTTATAAATCGAAATTTTACTGTAATATGGTTGTAAGCTATTATTTCATAATACATAAACATCATAAAATCGGTTAAACTTACGTTTAATCCATTCTAGTATATTAATATTTCTTCCCAATGCGTTGGAAATAACTTATTTCGTGAAATCATCTTACAATTTTATATATTACAAAATAACAATCAGTATTTTTTTTACGGAAAATGTACTAACATTACCCCTTCAAAAAAACTTTGTAGCTCAATTTTCGATATTAAATTCCTATATAAGAGATGGATATATCGTCTTTTGGCTCTTACTTATTTACATTTCATTTTGTCCATTGTGACTGTTTTTGCTTCATCGAGCGATTGTCAACGGAATAACATCGGATTTTTTTTTGATGTACTGATCGATTTATGGGATTCAGATTTATTTGAATATATTTAAAAATCGTAAATGCATGAGAATCAAATGTTAGTAATGATTCATTCGTTTTTCTGTGTTAATTATTTTAAAATACGGGCAGTGAATATAACAGTGTTATCGGTACCAATGTGTGTTTTTTCTAAATTGTAAAGTAGTTCCGAACCAACAAAAGAAAGTATATAATAGAGTAGTGACATCACGAAACAGATGACCGAATTCATCCTGAATAGGGTTATTCCTACATTCATAATCTATCTTAAGGTGAGATAATGCTATTCTATAAACACAAGATATAGTCTAATAAAAATACAAAGTAAATTACAAATATACATCGATGAGATTTTTCTGTTGTTTGTGCATGTAAAAGACTGAGATCATAAAGTATACTCTACACCTGCGTTATTAACTGATATATTAAAAATAACTGTGTTAGACATTGATGTCTTGATTAATTGTGCTAAATAATTTATAATAAAATAGCTATGATAGTCCTGTATTCATTGATTAACTGTGATAAATAATTTATAATAACATAACTGTGATCGTCATTTATATATTGATTTTGATATCTAATTTATAATAAAACAACTGTGATGTTAAATTGATAATAGTAAAACTTTGATAGATAATTTATAATAGATATATTGTGATAATAATTTTCTTTAAAAGGACTGCGATCCTAATTTTTGTGATTAATATCTATTAAAAAAACGAAATAGTCAATAATTTGATGCATACTCCAGAATTGTATAAAGAATCTTGATTTGATAACTAACTGTTGGTCAATAAATTTGAATTGTAACTGTGCAAATCGTTATTTTTCATTCCGTGAGGACCTATGGGAGGTCAACTGAAGGTGGACCAATCAACAGCTGAATAACAACAAGCATAATTTTTTTATATATCTACTGTGTGGTGTATTTCGATGGCGGCGTGGGCTTGAGATTGATGAGAACAAGGGGATATTACGACGATTACCTTCAGACTACCGTAAATACCAACAACTCCAGCGATCATCAATTAGCTTTCGCATCCCACAA